>OZ034972.1:9958818-10401318 GCA_964030785.1 Siderastrea siderea
ATTTGTCTCTCCCTGACCTCTCATTCTCTCTCCATACCTCACAACTGCTTGTCAGTTAAATTATTAAATATACGAGTTGGCCGCCGCTTGAGCAAAGCTGCCAAGCAACAAAGTGATCATACTTTTATTAAGAGACTTAACGTTAGGCCCTTGCACCAGTGCTCAGACGTATACTGAAATAGTTCAATGAAACGTCGGTTTATCAAAATGCTTTTTTTTGCAATGTTTATCACCGCTGTTTGTGTTTTATTCTGGATCATTCATGATCATCGCATGGCCTCTCCCATCGAAATGGCTGTCCTGTTGTTCGGCAAAGAGGATCATCGCTTGGCTATAAGACTGAATTCAAAATTGACGCTAATCCTGGGTTAGCTTAATCCTGTTTTGAACAACCGGGCCCAGACGTGGAGCTTACCAGAATTGACTACCACTCAATGTTACCTCTTTTTAAACATTTTGTTGTGGTAGGAAATAAACTGAAGGAATTGATTCGGATTTTCGAAATGCTTTCCTTGGGACGAACGCCCAAAAACCTAGTTGCGTTGTCTAGACAGTAGTAAAGAAAAAAAAGAACAAATTAATGGGTTTGAGAAAAGGGTTAAAATACTTAACCCCGAAAACTGGGGGGATGCATAAAGACTACGACATTTGTGCGGTATAGCTCGTTAGTAAACATTCTTTGTCATATTAAATTTCTCACTTCGCCGCAAAGTCAATACCACTCGATTTAACACACGTTATGCAACAGTCTAGACTTTCAGATAATCCTTTTTTACTTGATTTTGTGAATGGTACGAGAACCATTTACAGAAAGAAAACATTGGAATGTTTTAATATAAACAACTAATTTAGCCGAAAGTTCTTTATTGATACGTTTAGTTATGTTTTGAGAGCTTTGATTTTTTCTAGTCAAAAACTGAACTTCTTAACTACCCTGGATAGGTCATAAGGTTTACCTCACCTGATACAAGAGTTTCCGAAGAACAGTATACCCAGCGTTCCACGCCAGGGCATTGCCCCTGGATCCAGGGAGGACCACCCCACCCACAAGTTGACTTTTTAATCTCTCTTGAAAAATAATGGCATGAATTTCCTCAAAGATCTACGGCATGCCCTTATGACCCTTAAATGTGAATATGGCATTATGACAGCGACATCTTTGGAAAAAACCCTTTCAAGAAGGCTTTAACGTGACCATTCAGATGAAATCAATCAAGGATCTCCTTTGCGTGGTAGTGTATTTGATTCTCAAAAACTTAGAAAATTTCGAGCTTGGCGCTCGCAGTGTTAAGAGTTAAATGGCATGGTCTGCGCAGACGCCCGTGTTTTAGCCTCTGCGTGCGCTAGTACTTTTTCATTAGACTTGATTTGTTTGTTCAAATGGCATAGTTACCTAGTTTGTTTACTTCTTTGTTTGAACACTAGCCTGTGAAACAGGCGGTTTGGGGTGGGGTGTTTTTCGGAAGGTAATTAGCGAGAAGCAAAAATTACGATCGAATAATACTTCACTAATACTTTACGAAAAACACACCAAACTGCCTGCTATGCAGGCTATTTGTACACTATCAGTTGAAGAGCGTTCTGATGACATAGCCGAGCCTGTAGTTGTGCAATTGTTTGTCGTCATGTCTGTACTCTGATATGATAAACACTCACTCACTTAAATAGACTGACCCTCACACTAGAAAAAAACACGTCAACTTAGCACGTAAATTCTTTAAAACTTTTTAGAACACTTTAAGATTCATGTTGAAATTTTCCACTTAGCCGGGAAGATACTTTTGTTTGTTTGGTGACAGTCAGATTGTAAAGATTTTATACACTTGCTGAAAAGTTTAAAATTCATATCACATAACTTCAGGTTTGACCCAAAGAGGTAAAGGTTGAAGCCATCACTCACTCCCTCTCCCAAGCACTCTTCAAATTTAAAAATTTTTTTGTTATGATTTTAATCGGTAATAAACACAGGTTAGAACTGAACAATTTCTTTCGAGAGCGCAAGAGTCCACACTGCAGTGCTACTGCTGTCACTATTTTCCTGCAATCTTGACGTGTTTTTTTGTTCAAACAACCAAGTGTAACCAGCAGTAGTACTTAAGTACGTGATGAACGAAATTCTATCACGCTTCGTTTGTGACAGACTGATTGCTGATGGCTTTTCAAGATGTGCCAATGTGACTTTTTTATCCCTATTTTACGAAAAGATCGCTTCTCGCGGAGGAAGATAATTTTTCGATGATCCGTTTAAGCTTCAGCCCGTGAACACTGCCACCCCCTCCCCTCAAGAAAAAATGGGGAAAGGGGCGTCTGTGATTTGCCGTTGATAATCGTGTTCCGGACCACGTGATTTTTTCCGGAATGTGTGGAAAATGATCTGATTGGCTGTTACCCCTAGATCGTTACATCATTGAAGCAACGAGCTTTGATTGGCTATAATTTTCGCGGGTTTGAAATAGGGGCCTTCTCTGAAAAATTTTTCACTTTCCATCACAACAGCGACAAGAGCATGTGAAGTTTGCGATGAGTTCGTGCGTCCTTTGTGGTTTAGGCATCGTTAAACATACGGATAAAAATCTTGTTTATGGACGAAGGGGTAATACTTTTAACGTGCGAGAGGAATTGCTATCGCTAGAGTATAAAGTGGAAATCGACTCCATGTACATTTGCAGAAATTGTCTGTCGGCGCTTAAGAAACGGAGGGCGCTCTTGACGAATCTTCACGAGGGGAATAGCACGAAAAAAAAGATCGTCCACTCGAAAAAGTCTTCTGCTTTTCCATTACCAGTCAATGTAATTTCAACACCTTCCTTGAACCAGTTGAGCTACTCCCAAGAACAAGCTACGAAGCGTGTTGCGTTGAAGAATTTGAGAGCATCTGTGCATTTTGTAGATAACGAAGAAGATGGCAGTAGATTGCCAAGTAGTACATCGGTTGATCAATGGTCAAGCAGACTTACTTCAACACCTTGTAGGGAAAAGTCTTCCTGTATCCTTTCCTGTTTTAGCTGAACCTGTATCGCCGATTCCTGCTCGCATTTTAGTCGAGGAAAAGAAGACGCGCGTTCAAGTCACTATCGAGTGGCCGAGCCGAACAAAAGTAAATACTCTTCATGAAGGACTGGAGTGGCTCGGAAAGATGCTTTGTCGCGGTACATACAAGCAAATCGCTGGAGCAGTATGGAAGAATCCAATTTTAAGAAAGCATGTACAGCAGTTGTACTTGGAAGAAGTTGATCGTAAGTGTACTGCCATGTGTTCTTTGAAAAATCCTAGTTGCCTAAGATCCCCAAGTAAGAAAGACCTTCAGAACTTAGCCTGTGAACAAAAGCTTCTGTGTGGGCCGAGTCAAACAAATCTCGAACGTCTCGCTTTCAGTTCTCAAGAGGCTTTCAAACTTGTATTTTTTTTTAAATCATGAAATAGATTAAATACTCTTTAAGAAGCCAGTCCTAATTATGGTTTATACACATATATCAACTTGCAAAAGAAAAATGATTGTGAAAATAATAGGCCAACGAGCTACAAAACTGCAACAGTAACAACAACAGGGTTGAATTTCTTTCTTAAAGCAAAAAAAAAACTTATATTGGTAAGTTTTGTGATTATTTTATTGGCGAAGTGTTTCACAGCAGGTTTTAGAAATATGGAATTTAAATTTTACATTTTCGCGACCAGCGATCGAAAATGTCTGCACGAAGCCACACTGCTGGCCCTTTCACATCCCCTCTCTTCCCCAACCTGCAGGTTTATCCTATTGGGGTCATTCCAAAAAGCACTCCTCTGACTGGCGTACTATTTTCTACCTTTCATATTCCAAACACCCCTCCCCAAGTGTCAATACATTGTGCAGGGAGGGAGGGAGGGAGGAAACTGAGCAAAGAACGACCCAGCTTGAAGAGTAACTTACAACTGAAACAGGGTCAAAAGGTAAGGGGATTTTACTAACTGGTAATTGCATGCCGAGATCACCCGGAAGCGTGAGAGGAAAAATACTGGGAGCTTTGTCAAAATGTATACAGGCAGATCTTTCCTGTTTACGAAAGAATTAACCTTAGATCAGATGCGCATATAGAACCTTTCTGAATATTATTTTGAAAACTGAAAACTGAACTGCATGCGTACCAGCACAGACACATTCGACACATTATCATTAATCACTGAAAATCTTTTGCAAGGTATCACGATTCTCAGGTTCTTTCGATTGTTTTTTAGACGTCAATATGTCTACGTATTGACGTCTCATGAAAAAGCGAATCAGTGGTTGGTTGAAAATTTCGCACCGTTTTTGTTGGGCTCCTTTCTTTCTGAATAGAACTTCAAAGTCTCTCGTCAAAAAGCGGCCAGAAGTGTAAATTACTTTGCCTTTCGAAAGATAAAGGAAAGCGATATTCAAATTTAGAGTCCATGTTATCGAAAAGGCAACGTGAGAATTAAAACGTTTTTTCATTTGTTTTTAATAGTTTGTTTTTGTCGAGTTGTTGCCCCCCAGTGCGCGCCAAACCTGCCTCGAATTCCAACATTTTCGACTTCGGTAGGGAGATCCATAATTTCGGGAATTTCACGGAAGTTTTCAGCATTTGTTGATAAACTACTCCAGCTGATAGCACATCAACAGAAGCCCTATATCTCAAAGATACAACTGACTTCATTAATTTCATTGAGAAGACTAACGTTCCAGAGAACGCAATCCTGGTATCAGTGGAGGTACAGAGCTTGTATACTAATATTCCACAAGAGGAGGAAATTCAAAAAATATGCTTACCATAAAGACACACTTCCTATCCCTACACGTTTACTTACACAAGCGCTCAGGTTAATATAAAAAAAATTACAGAAAAACTCGTTCCAGTTTTGTGGTAAAAATTACCTACAAACACACGGAAGCGCCATGGGCACTAAAATGGCGATCGCATTTGCCAATCAGATATTCATGGGCAAAGTCGAAACAGAAATCCTTAGCCAAAGCGTATTCAAACCTCTCGTTTAGAAACGATATATCACCGGACGACATTTTCTCCCTCTGGGACATGCACTAACAGTGAGGTTTTAACTCAGTTCATTGATCAAGCAAATAACAATCATCCTACTTTCAAGTTCACGGCTGAAATTTCTGATACAGAAACTACTTTCCTGGACACGAGCGTTTATAAAGGCGAAAAATTCACATATGAATCAGTGCTTGAGGAAAAGCAGCGTTTGAGGAAAAATCAAACACTTCCAATCACATCTTGTTGAGAGAGGTTACCCTGAAGGTGTTGTCCAAAGAACTCTCTCGCAAGTGATTTTTGAAAATAGAAACCAGGCCCCCCATGACCTAAAACAAACCAAAAAAATCTTGCCTCCTGTAACGCAATACTACTCAGCAGTACCAAACTTAAAACAAATACTCATGAAACACTGGCATTTAACAGAAAAAAAAACCACTGCTCAAAGAAATATTCATAGAACCTCCTCTTATATCATACAAAAGGAGTAGGTCTACTCGTGAGATCAAAACTACGAGAATGGCTGATACACGTGCGCGAGAGCCGTGCAGGCCTGTCAACTTTTTCTTCTCGTTGTTGAATCGGATGATGAGGCTCAAGAGTCAGAGCTGAGACAGGAAGCCCATTCCTGGAGAGGCGATAAATTATGTTTAAACAAACGCACTATTTCATAATGTTTCAGTTATCAGGAATTATGGTTCATGCACAATTTAGAATTCACCTGTCATGTTCAAAGACGAATATTGGCTAAGGCATGAGCACGTTATAAATTAGGAAAGATATAAAAGTGTTCACACAAAACGTTCTCGATATAAATTGGAAGGGCACACTCGCCAGTATGACAAACTTCGGTTTTTAAAATAAAGTTGTGTTAGAACAAATTGAGACTGCAAACGCTATCATCTCCCAGTAGAATGGCCGCATTTATTTAGTATGCTCTCAAACTGGCATTTTCCAAGCAGATTTGAGTGGTCCCCCCTCTGAATCCTTTCAGAATTGTCAGTGACCCCCCTTTTTGGACTATCAGTTACGAATGATCCCCCCTTCTGTTCTCCTGAAAAAACAAGTGATCCCTTCAAAAAATCCTCCGACCCCCTCCTAAGGCGATAAATAATGACCGATCCCTTAACCATGTAAAGTAAAGCTACAAACATTGATAGTGCTGTATTTCGCGAAATCGTCTTGGTCGCTTCTCATACTGGCCAGGTAAAAATCGAACTCTCCTTTCGGAAGACTGCATTCACAAATCAGGAAAAAAATGGAGGCAATGGTCTACAGAAAGAAACAATTTAAAGACAACTTATCAAGACTGTAACACAAGGCAATGAACAGCTAGAGACATTCTCAGGAAAGCCGCTTGTTAAGTGAACATAAGAGTGGTTAGAAAAACCATTGAAAAAAAGGAAGAAGTCGAACTTTTTTCCGTCCTGCTTATGAGTGCTTATTTCCTGCCTGAAATATGACGTGTCTGTAAAATGACAGAAGACAAATAAATGGCAGCTAGTTGTAAGTAGAAAAGACAATTGAAGAAAGCACTGACTAATTATTGTTTTGTCATACAACACGACGAACATTCGAGAACAGGAGAAAAACTACTTCTCTCAGTGTTTTCTCTTCCTTTTTTCAATTAAATAAAAAAAGAGAAATTCCCTCGTTTATTATTAACATGTATGAGTCACAACCCGGCAGCTGCAGCGCAGCCGATAAAAGATACAGTAGTAGTATTTCAAAAATTATAAAAATATCAAGACTTGGACTGAGTAACCATAAAACAAAACGCATTTCATACAATTTCTATAGTTAGCTGGACACTTAACCATACGTACAGATCTCTTTTTATTTGTTTTTTAAGCTTATGTAAAGCATCTGTCTCCTATATACTGAAATGACTCGATTCGAATGCAGTGGTCTTTCGCTCAGCATAAAAAAATGGATTTGCATAAAAGTGCAATTTGGATGAGGAAAGGTAATTGACTGAAAGGAGATAGAGTTTTGCTAAACCAGTCGCCGGACACAAACTTCTCATCCCATACTGAGCTTCTTTAATAGATGACTTTTTATTTACATTTGCGAAATTTAATCGAAATGTAAGTCGACAAATACTGTCGTTGAAAGCAGTCAAGAACTAATTGAGAATCACTCACTTTCACTTTAAAAAAGTTCCTCAGTTGTCCACCTTACTGTTCCATATTTCATGTTGCAATATTACGAGGAGCTGAAACCGTTTGTTGGACCGATACACGTCAAGTACGAAATAAATTGTCATTTGCTTTGTTTACGTGGATACAGTTTCTACTGTACTTGCTTTGCTGTTTTTATTTTTGTTGTTTTTTGTTTTTGCTCGCTCGAGCGGCATCAAGGGTAGCTCTTACATTGAAAAAGCTAACAATCTTTTGCTGACTTTTAGGGCTGCGAATATCATGGATGCAACTGTTTGGTTTCCTGCATTGGTTTTTCACAGCTTTGGGGCTCGTTGGTAACAGCTTCGCCATTCTATTAATTACTTCAAAAAAGCAACTCATTCATCAAACAACCAACTGGCTTCTCATGTCATTGTCCCTTGCCGATATTGGTGTCAGCCTTAGTATAATTCCAGGCGAATTTTTCTGCTTTCCAAGCAAGCGGTGTTGTACTTACCAGCTTCCAGTGGGCTTTCTTGTACGCATCCGTGGTTGATATGTGCATGTTGACACTGGATCGCTATATCGTTCATTTACGTCCTGATGATGTCGAAAAGTCGAGTCGTGGCGTTTATCTGCGCAGCTTGGATCTTTCTCCTCATCTTCTTCGCAGCCCAGTTACAGTACAATCAAACCACGTCGGAAGGCGGCAACGCTGCACCCTTGCAGCAGGAAAACAGAAGAAGATCGTCGGTGCTGTTCATCGCGGCTATAGTGTTATTCTCCGTTTTTTGTTACTCGGTAACGATTGCTCTGTCTTTCTGTTCCATCTTTGAGCTTTGCGCTGTTCCACGGGCGTTAGCGCCAGTAAAAAATCTGTTTCTGATTGCCAACTCCTCGTTTAACCCATTTGTCTACGGATTCCTCAAGCATGACGTCAAAAGGGAAGTTAAGCAACTCCTGCGTATGTAAGACTTGGATAATTTTTTTACTTGGCTCACGGCTTTGCCTACCGACAGCTTCCCTCTATGATAATAATTCTCGTGCTACTGAAGACATATGCTCGTATTCTGCCCAGTAAAATATTATTAACTTTCTTACTTAGTTAGTAAAGTTACAGCTGAAGCGATTCATTTTCTCTTGTTTTCAGTTCAGTTTTAGGAGAACCTCCTCACTCGAACGCCCAAGGCCCGAAAAACAGAGCGTAAGTTCGAGATCATGGGGCTGGTGTTAAATTCAGTCCGAGCAAGAGAGGATGGTCCGAGTCAATTTAAGCCACCTTGAAGAAACTGCAAGACCCTGTACTAACCGTGACATTGGTTACAAAGTTTTGGCATGCTGCTAACATCATTAAAAATGGAGTTCGAGTTAACCTGGGAAATTGAACATAGGGAAATTAAAAAAGTTTAACTGAGTTAGCAGGAAGTAAGAATAAACTGAGTTGAAGGAAGGCAATAGCAAATTACTGTAAAAATAGGATCAATTCCAGGGGAAATTGCATTTTATCAAGAGACGGGGAGTTCGAGTTAGCAGGGCTTCTGCTGAAGATTTTTGGTCGATTCATGCGTTGGAAATTTGGTGTCAATTTTATTCGATATTTGCTTTCCTAGAGTGCTTTTCAATTAGTTGCCACAGGGAACCCAAACGCTAATTCAGGGATATCAGAGTGCGTTTCAATTGCCTGCTGTAAGACCAAAACCAAAGCTATTACTCTTACCAATCAACACAAATGTAAACAACAAAGTGAACCAATCAGAACTCGAAGTAAATACTTGTAACCAGCGTCAAGCGCGGGAAACCGCGTGCGAGCAAAATTATGCGCCTTTTTTTCGTTTAACCAATGCCACGTGCAAATAATTTTCGACAATCACTCTAGTTAATTATTTGGCTCTAATTCTTCTCAGTATAAGTAACTTTCCCCTACGTTTTAAGAGGTTCTCGATAGTTACGTGTCAACTTCCAAATAAAACTAAGCTAGTGTATAGTAAATCTAAAAGTTTTTCGTCAGGGTCCCCAAAATAAGGTGATGACATCACATGAAGTGGAATTACGTCATGATTTACGAACAGCCGTCATGTTGGATATCGCGGATGGACTATCTCATTTCTCGAAGACTTAAGAAAACTTGACTGAAAAATCAAACAAAGTAGTGGTAATGTAAAGACGATCATCGCAGTTATGTACGCAACTTTTGTAGGTGGAAAAAGAAAGCCTGAAAAAATATTCAGGCTTGAACGGCATTCGAGCCCCTTCATTGTTCATAACGCTTATAACGGTTGCTTGTAAGCGAAGACTCAAAATCTGTTCCTGTCCGTATATTGCTGTCGGATACAAGGTGTGATCTGATTCTTGCTACGCTTTTCATTTTCCGTTTAGCGAGTCGAACATGCAAGTAATCGTAACTTTGGAGAAAGTGCGCTCTTTGGGAAAAAAAAAACTAACTTTAACAGAGGTTGCAGCTGTTTTACTCTTGCCATTTGTCCGTTAGATTAGAACTAACTTTAACCATAGCTTTTAACTTCGAAAAGTACTAGTTGTGCAAGATACTGATTTTTTAAAGATATTCAGAGATAAAGTAATAAAGGACTAAGAGGAGAACGAAAGGCAAACGGCAAGTGGTAAGTTAAACTGAACTTGAAAATTAGAAACTACTCACATGCTACTTACACCTTCATTTGAATGAATAGAATTTTCGAAGTTTTTCGAAAGAAACAGTGTCATTTTAAGTAATTAAAGACAAGTTATTTTGGACTTTTGGGCAGATTTGAAGGAAAAGTATGGCATGTATTAGAGGCGGACTTCTACTATACTCGATCTAAGGAAGCTTAATAGAAAAAAGATAAAAAACCAGACGAGACGTGAATATCAATGAGACAAAATAATGAAACGTCATAATTGCTTTGAAAGTTCAGGTTATCACTCATTAGGGTTTTTTTTAGCTTATTTCGAAGACCGTGATATATTGTCACAAGAAGTTCATAGAAAATTAACTTCTTGAAGATATTATTATGACGCCCTGAAACGCCTTGTAAAAATATTATTATTCGGTTGAGTTTTCTCAGCTTTTCAAGAACGAATGTAACCTCAGCTGCTGATTAAAATCAGTTTCACCTGAAACTTTTCTTGTCTTATTTGATGGAAGATGCTTAGGTGCGCATACTAAGGAAAGATCTAAGGAAAGGTTAATAGAAAAAAGATAAAAAACCAGACGAGACCTGAATATCAATGAGACAAAATAATGAAACGTCATAATTGCTTTGAAACTTCAGGTTATCACTCATTAGGGTTTTTTAAAGCTTATTTCGAAGAACGTGATATATTGTCACAAGAAGTTCATAGAAAATTAACTTCTTGAAAGATATTATTATGACGCTGAAAAGTCTTGAAAAATATTATTATTCGGTTGAAATTTCTCAGTTTTTCAAGAACAAACTATAATGTAACCTCAGCTGCTGATTTTTAAACTTTTCTTGTCTTATAGCCTGCGTAGCAAGCATTTCCGTAGTACAGGGCTTTCCGAAGGTTTGAGGTATTTAGCGCTTTTCGAACGGGCACATAATCGGGGCGAGCGCAAAAAAGTGCACTCCTTCCATCAGTGTTGCGCTAACGCCAATTTTCGCGCCGCCAAAAAGCGAACAATGCCTCGAACGGGCAGAAACCCTACGGAAACGCTTGCTACGCAGGCTACTTGACTTATTTGATGGAAGATGCTTAGGTGCGCATATTGGAAATTTCGAAACAGCTGCGGCGAGAGGGGGCAACCTGGCACGTCAACTAGGGGTTTGCAGAGGGCTGCCCCTCCCTCTTTCCCAAGGAAAATGAAGATTTATAAAATTTAGGTTTCCTTAGATGCCGTGTATCCTGCATAAAAAATACAATTACTTACTATGAAGAAAGGTATATATCAAGAAACAATTGATTGACAACTTTTAAAAATAAAATAAAATCCGAATTCCAAATGCCATTCAACCAAGCTTCTTTGATAACCCCGGCGAGCGGAGGGGTTTTACACGGGGAGGCTCCACCCGGAGGTTCAAACCCTTACCCTTAAATATACTAATTTTTTCCAAAATGGTACCCCTTTCATATACCTAGAGCAAAATTGCACCCCTTTCTTATACCTCAAGGTTAAGCCAAAACAAAAGCGTTTCCTCTAATCGCCACGTTTTCCTCGGTTTTCAGTCGTTCTGGTTCAGTTTCCTAGTTATTTCTGCCAAAATGTGACACCCTTTGACATACTTCGCTTTAGCCACCATTCCTTCCACTTTGCAGCTGATTTGTGACCCTTCCGTGCACTAAAATGGCAATTTTCCCTACTGTGAGCTTAAAAAAGGCACCCCTTTCGGGCAGAGCCTCCCTGTAGAGTACACTAAGAGGGAGTGCCCCCCCCGGGTTATAAACCCCTCGGCCTGTCACCTACATCCGCCAATACTTTTCTGACAAGTTACTCCCACTCAAGGCTTCCTCAGTGTAATTTTCTCTTGCAACTTTTATTAGTTATCTTGAGCGTGGGAGAAGATCAAGAGCAAAAGACAGCAAGGGACACAATAATAATAATTATAATAATAACAGTTTTGATACACGCATTTCGCAGAGCCTCAATGCGTTTACAAGATAAAAATATTAAAACCCAAATTACAACCTTCAAATAAAAAAAAAGTTTTTGACTACTAGTAACAATGGATGAAATATAAAAAAAGCTAACTACTAATTACAATGGATAAAATATAAAACCGGTGAACTAGCTAAAAATAAATTAATTTAAAAAGATATGTCTTTAAAAGCCCTTTAAAGGCAGAGACTGACTGCGCATTCCTTATCATTAGAGGCAGCGTGTTCGAAAGTCTCGGCGCGGCGATCGAAAAGGCCCGATCACCGTATGTTGAAGTGGTCGATCTAGGAACTGTGAGCAAGCCTTGCGAAGTGGAACGTAAACTGCGTGACGGTACATGATGATTTACAAGAGAATTGCAGCGCAATTCTTGAAAAGTTGTTCTTTCGAACAGAAACCCAAATCGGTTTTACTGATGCTGACACCGTATCCAAGTGGACGCATGCTGATCAGGTGTTAGGATAACAATATGAGGTGAGGGGTCATTTACTTCCGCGAATTTAAAGAACGAAGTTTCGCGACATTCAGTTTCCGCTGTTTTGGAGAATGTTAACTCACTCTTTCTATTACCAGACGAGAAAAAAAAACATACCAAACTATTTTCGCATTTTTTCCATAAGGCGGTTGAAAATAATGCATGACCAGCCGGTGTTTCGTCTGACCTTCCCTTCAAAATACTCGGATGCATAAATAATTTTTGTTTTCATTTCCATTTTCTCAGTCAAAAAGCCTTGTGTAGAACCGCGATCATGATGATTGAACAATGCTGTTGAAATAATAAATGATAGAGGGGAAGTTCTTTGCTGAGTCGCTTGTATTTGCAAAGTTTGATGCTTCTATGCAGATGTTGTAAATGTGTCACTCCAGTGTTTTGGGGAGAATGACATAACTGCTGCTTACTTGTCTTGAAACTTTCAGTTCGGCTACACAGTTTACCGGTCAAAATGGAATTATAAACAGGCAGACCGTTCCTGTTTACGAATGAATTAACTATAGATCTTATGTGCATATAGAACCTTTCACGAATATTTTTTAAAATCTTTTGCAAGGTATTGTTAGTTTTCATAGTTAAATAGCTTTTCATGCTTTTGCTCGCTCGAGCGACAGCATAGGTAGCTCTTACTTCAAAAAAAGCTAACAATGTTTTGCTGACTTTTAGGGCTGCGAATATCATGGAAGCAACTGTTTGGTTTCCTGCATTGAGCTGGTTTTTCACAGCTTTGGGGCTCGTTGGTAACAGCTTCGTCATTCTATTAATTACTTCAAAAAAACAACTCATGCATCAAACAATCAACTGGTTTCTCTTGTCGCTGTCCTTTGCCGATCTTGGTGTCAGCCTTAGTATAATTCCAGGTGAATTTTTCTGCTTTCCAAGCAAGCAGTGTCATTTTGTTTTGCTTGCCAGCTTCCAGTGGGCTTTCTTGTACGCATCCGTGGTTAATTTGTGCATGTTGACACTGGATCGCTATATCGCGATAGTAAAACCGTTCATTTACGTCCTGATGATGTCGAAAAGTCGAGTCGTGGCGTCTATCTGCGCAGCTTGGATCTTACCCTTCATCTTCTGCTTCATTCCTTTTGCCTTCATATATAGCGAACATCACCTCAGTGCTATGAGGGACTACACCTACTTCATGGTTGTCGCGTTTGAATTTATTCCCGTGTTCATTTTGATACTGGCGACCGGCCATATGATCTTCATTGCCAGAAAACACGCTCGCGAGGTGGCGTCTGTCGCAGCCCAGTTGCAGTACAATCAACCCACGGCGGAAGACGGCAATGCTGCACCTTTGCAGCAGGAAAACAGAAGAAGGTCATCGGTGCTGTTCATCGCGGCTATCGTGTTATTCTTCGTTTTTTGTTACTCGGTAACGATTGCCCTCACTTTCTGTTCCATCTTTGAACTTTGCACTGTTCCACTGGCGTTAGCACTGGTAAAAAAGCTGCTTCTGGTTGCCAACTCCGCGTTTAACCCATTCGCCTACGGATTTCTCAAACATGACGTCAAAAGAGAAGTTAAGAAACTCCTGCGTATATAAGACTTGGATAAGTTTTTTAAAAATTAGCTCATGTTTATGGCTACCGAGAGCTGCTCCCCATGGTAATAATTCTCGCGCTAAGACATATGCTCGTATTCTGCCCCATAAAATTAACTCTCTTCACTCAGGCAAATTTTTGTTTCAGTTTTCAGGAGAACCGCCTTACTCGAACGCCCAAGGGAAACGAAAAACAGTTCTATTAACAGTTCGAGATCACGGGGTTGGTGTTGAATTTCAAATAGTATGTTCGGCGAGTAATTTTGGTACAGTTTCAAGAAATTACAAGACCTTGTACTAACGGAGCCAAGGGAAACTAAAATCAGTTCGACTGAGTTAGCGGGAAGTACGAATGAACTAAACCGAATTGCAGAAAGCCAATAGCAGATTCCTTAAAAATGGGATCAATTCCAGGGGAAATGGATTTTATCGAGATAGGAGGAGTTCGAGTTAGCGGGAGTTCTGCTGAAGATTATTGGTCTATTCACGCGTTAAAAATTTGGTGTCAATTTTATTAGCTATCTGCTCCTCTAGAATGTTTTCAATTGACTGCCATAAAACCAAAAAACCAAAGTTATTACTCCGACCAATCACAATAGACACAAACAACACAATGAACCAATCAGAACTCGAAGTTAATACGTGTAACTTGCGTCAAGCGCGGGAAACCGCGTGCCAGCAAGTCACCTGGTCACAATTGGTTTTAGCTTTACTTCTGATTGGTTGGGAAAATTGTGCGTCTGTTTTTGTTTAACCAATGACATAATTATGTAAATAGTTTTCGACGATCACTCTAATTATTTGGCTTTTAATTCTTCTCGAATTTGTATCAGTGGCTTCGCCCAACGTTTTAGGAGATTCTCGATAGGTGCGTGTCAACTTCCAAATAAAACTTGGTGAGTGTATAGTACATCTCAAAGTTTTTCGTCGTAGTCCTTAAAATAAGATGATGACATCACATGAAGTGGGAATTACGTCATAATTTAAGAACAGCCGCCATGTTGGATTCGTCATCTTGGATTTCTTATTTCTCCAAGACTTTAAGAAAACTTGACTGAAAAGTAAAACAAAGAAGTGATAGAGCACTAAAAAGGTCAATGGAAGAAAAAGAAGTTAACGCTCAATGTCAAAGAATTTTTAACGTGTTTATTCTTACAAAGTAGCCAATATAGATAACTGTACAATTTGCAAAGCTGGGCAACAGTAGTACAACGTGAAAAGGTAAAAAGAAGATTTAATTGCTAGTATTTTGACTAGAACAAGTGGTCTTCTACACTTCTGCCAGTGACCTCTTGCAGTAACTCAGTTTATAATATTTTATTGCGTCGGTTAACCTTGCATTTAAAAGTTTGTAACGTTAGCCCATAACAAGCTTAAGAAGTTTGCCGAGTAGCAAATTCAGCAGATTCAGTGTAAACAGAAGCTCTTAATTGGGGGAGCAGGGATGACGCAGTAGTGAGAGCATTTGCCTCCCACCAATGTGGCCCGGGTTCGATTCCCGAGCTTGATGACATATGTGGGCTGAGTTTGTTGTTGATACTCGTCCTTTCTCTGAGAGGTTTTTCTGCGGGTACTCCGGTTTTCCCGTTTCCCCAAAAATCAACATTTCCAAATTCCAATTCGATCTATAGGGCCACCCTAATTAACCTAGAGCTTGGTGCTACCCTCTCTAAACATTGTTTATTTATTCATTTATATGTTTTGAAGAAATACAGCAACTATACGTTATCACAGCGCAAAGCGAGTGACATATCTAAGAACCTATTTAAAACCAACAGTACAGCTTCTAGTAATGAAATAACGAACATGAGTAAACTTGAGTTTTTAATCATACTTGAGTAATAAGAAGTCCTCCTAGTTTAACTTGGTAGTTATATAAGTGATGTACAAATGTAGATTAAATTAAATGATAATTATATGAATGCACAATGACGAAAATAACTGAAAACAATTACAGTAAAATATAGTGCTATTCCTAAAGGTGGGTTAGCGTTAAGTGGCTTTCGAACAACTGGTCCCAGCTCAGAGTGGCTTTCGAACATCACACCCCTGGGCAGCATTGAAACAGCCAGTAAGCACTTTCAAAGGCCTATGCACAACTATGCAGGACTTCCCATTTAAGAAGTATAGTAGAAAACGTATTTCTTAATTCTTTCTGTAAACTCTTGAGGACAGAATTGAAGTAGACGTTCCACACGCCATATAATTCTGCACGCCGCAGCTTAGAAATACTGTGAAAGGCCTAAGCCTTCACAGCGGTCAAACGTAAATACTTACGTCAATTCTGGTCATTCAGTGCGTTAAAGTCTGAATCAGTTTTAGCGCTTTTGAGCGTGAAGTTCATATGAAAACGACTGATGTATAAAAAGTCCCGAAAACCGAATTTTCTTGCCGATAAAACTTGTGGATGCCAGTAAGTTCACTTCAAGAAAGGATGAAGGAAGAGAGCGACTTGTTCATTTTGAACAGAACAGAACAGAACAGAACAGAACAGAACACTTTATTTATACACGGAATTTCTTCAAGTAGAACGAATTGTTTTCCGAGAAAGCCGTGTTAAAAACTATTACATTGATAATTAAATATGTACTATATACAAATATCTACATAGAAATAAGTAACAAGTAAGAGTATTACATACTATTGGAGACCGAGTGTGAATAGACGCTTTCGAAATGACTCAAGAGACTCCTCTGATTTCATCTTGTTTGGAAGTGAGTTCCACAATTTAGCCCCACGATAAGAGAAACTCTTTTTCAAGATTTCAGTTCTAGGTTTTTGGAGAGCTAAATTGTAGATTGGGTCTCTGAGGCTGTAAGCAGTGCCATCACGAACCAGGTTTATTTCTTGGTGAGGAACTTTGGAGCTCTATTATGCACACTGGAACCTCAACGTAAAAAGCTTAAGTTTTCAGAAACAGCGTCAAGTTTTGTGATTAAAGTGAGACTTTCCACAATCGTCTTTATTTTTCTTTGGAAATTAAAATTATGGCAGGAACTGCGTACGCGTCATACGTTAGACCGCTGTGAAGCCTTGTGAAGCCTAAGCCCGGCCCCTGTTATAACGCTAAAAATAACGGTTAGAGCGCCTGTCTAGTAAACAGGAGGTCATGGGTACGAATCCCATCGGTGCCTATATGAGTGGCTAGCTTTTTTATTTTGGGTCTTTTTGTAAGTTTCTGTATCCTCTTTAAAAACCAATCTAGTGCTTTTTATTCTTTTTTTGCTTTCTCTGATCCTCTTGATTATCTCCTCGAGGTTTCATTCCGATCCAAAGCTGCCATCATAGATGTGTTGTGCGAGCTTCCATAAGCTTTAAAGAATCTTTTCGCCATTTTATACGGTGAGAAAAAATCAAAAATCGGCGGGGGGGGGGGGGGGAGTGCGTAATCATGAATTTAAGGAAAATTGAAAAATCTAAAAATGTAAAGGTGAGTTGAAATTTAAATTTAATAATCAATACATGGACACCAAAACAAGGCCGCAAAACAAGGCCAAGTGCTCTCGGACTTAGGTGGCCTGTCTGATAGTGTACACAATCCTGTCCTATCATATCCAAGTGGGATTGAAGGCCATGTGGATCACCAGGATCGGTGCGTAGTTTTCTTCTCTGTAGCATGAACCTACTGGGACCATTACAGCCCACATTAATGAGATGCATATGCTGGCAAGTCTATCATAGGGTTACCCCCCCCCCCCCCCCACCCACACACATACAGGATCTGTTTGGTTTTCCTTATCGTTCGCTATTAGCCATCCCTACACTTGCGCAGAAGTTGCGTTGAGAGAGGAAATAAAGATAAACTTTCTTGCTTAGGAAATAATATGAGTCGTGCTGAGGCCACGCCTTGAATTTTCGGGAATAACCCCAAATATGAGTCCTGTAAAAGTAAAGAAGCCTTGAGAAAAGAATTTTTCGCACATCATTTGTCTCTCCCTGACCTCGCATTCTCAGCTCTCCATACCTCACAACTGCTTGTCAGTTAAATTATTAAATATTCGAGTTCGCCGCCGCTTGAGCAAAGCTGCCAAGCAACAAACTGATCATATTTTTATTTAGAGACTTAACGTTAGGCCCTTGCACCAGTGCTCAGACGTATACTGAAATAGCAACGCAAGTGGCAAGCCATTCTTTGTGTCGTTTTTAATATCTCCGGTATTGGATCATTCATATAAACTTTTGTTCTTAGGCCATCGTAGCCTGATTGTTGTCTAGTATACGAAACGTCGGTTTATCAAAATGCGTTTATTTCCAATGTTTATCACCGCTGTTTGTGTTTTATTCTGGATCATTCATCACACGGCCTCTCCCATCGAAATGGTTGTCCTGTTGTGCGGCAAAGAGGATCATCGTTTGGCTATAAGACTGAATTCAAGATTGACACTAATTCTAGGCTAGCTTAATCCTGTTTTGAACAACTGGGCCCAGATGTGTAGCCACTGGATCATGGAGCTTAATAGAACTGACTACCACTGAATGTTACCTCTTTGTAAACATTTTGTTATGGTAGGAAATAAAGGAATTGATTCGGATTTTTGAAATGCTTTCCTTGGGACGTGAACGCATTAAAACGTATTTGCGTCGTGTAGACAGTAATAAAGAAGGAAATAACAAATTAATGGGTTTGAGAAAAGTTTTGAAATTTACCACGAAAAGATGCGTTAAGACTGCGACATTTGTGCGGTATAGCTCGTTAGTAAACATTCTTTGTATAAATGATATCTCACTTCGCCGCAAAGTCAGGACAACACGATTTACCACTCGTTATGCAACAGTCTAGACATTGAGATAATCCTATTTTGCTTAATTTGGTGAATGGTAAGAGAATCCATTTAGAAAGAGAAAACATTGCAATGTTATAAAAAAACTAATTTAGCTGCAAGTTGTTTATTGATACGTTTAGTTATGTTTTGACAGCTTTGATTTTTTCGGGTCAAAAACTGAACTTCTTAACTACCCTGGATAGGTCATAAGGTTTACTTCACCTGATACAAGAGCTTCCGAAGAACAGTCTACCCAGCGTTCCACGCCAGGGCTTTGCCCCTCGATCCAGGGAGGGCCACCTCACCCACAAGTTGACCTTTTCATCTCTCTTGAAAAATATGGGCATGAATTTCCTCAAAGATCTACGGCATGTCTTTATGACCCTTAAATGTGAATATGGCATTATGGCAGCGACAGCTTTGGAAAAAACCCTTTCAAGGAGGCTTTAACGTGACCATTCAAATGAAATCAATCAAGCACCTCCTTTGCGTGGTAGTGTATTTGATTCTCTAAATCTTGTAAAGTTGTGATGAGAATTTGTTGAAACTTTGCACAGTTACTAACTACACCTAGTAAATTAAAAATATAAAATAAAAAGTGGGGGTCAGACTTGATTTGTATGTTCAAATGGCATAGTTACCTAATTTGTTTACTTCTTTGTTTGAACACTAGCCTGCGTAGCAGGCGGTTTGGGGTGGGGTGTTTTTCGGAAGGTAATTCGCGAGAAGCAAAAATTTCGATCGAATAATACTTCACTAATACTTTACGAAAAACACATCAAACTGCCTGCTACGCAAGCTATTTGTACATTATCTGTTGAAGAGCGTTCTGACGACATAGCTGAGCCTGTAGTTGTGCAATTGTTTATCGTCATGGCTGTACTCTGATATGATAAACACTCACTCACTTAAATAGATTGACCCTCATGCTAGAAAAAGCATGTCAACTTAGCACGTAACATCTTTAAATCTTTAAATCTTTTTAGAACACCTTAAGATTCATGTTGAAATTTTTTACTTTGCCGGGAAGATACTTTTGTTTCTATGGTGACAGTCAGACTGTAAAGATTTTATACACGTGCTGAAAAGTTTAAAAATTCATATTACATGCCTTCAGGTTTAACCCAAAGAGGTGAAGGTTGAAGCCATCACTCACTCCCTCTCCCAAGCACTCTTCAAATTTAAAAATTTGTTTGTTATAATTTTAATCGGTAACAAACCCAGGTTGGAACTGAACAGTATCTTTCGAGAGCGCAAGAGTCCAAAAGCGATCTCATACTGCAATACTACTGCTGTTACTATTTTCCTGCAATCTTGACGTGTTTTATTGTTCAAACAACCAAGTGTAACTAGCAGTAGTACTAGTACGTGATGAACGAAATTCTATCACGCTTCGTTTGTGACAGACTGATTACTGATGGCTTTTCAAGATGTGCCAATATGGCTTTTTTACCCCTATTTTACGAAAAGATTGCTTCTCGTGGAGGAAGATAATTTTTCGATGATCCGTTTAAGCTTCAGCCCGTGAACAGCCACACGCTCCCCTCAAGACAAAATCGGGAAAGGGGTGTCTGTGATTTGCCGTTGATAATCGTGTTCCGGACCACGTGATTTTTTCCAGAATGTGTGGAAAATGATCTGATTGGCTGTTACCCCTAGATCGTTACATCATTGAAACAACGAGCTTTGATTGGCTATAATTTTCGCGGGTTTGAAATAGGAGCCTTCTCTGAAAAATCTTTCACTTTCCATCACAACAGCGACAAGAGCATGTGAAATTTGCGATGAGTTCGTGCGTTCTGTGTGGTTTAGGCATCGTTAAAAATACGGATAAAAATCTTGTTGATGGATGAAGGGGTAATAATTTTAACGTGCGAGAGGAATTGCTATCGCTAGAGTATAAAGTGGAAATCGACTCCATGTACATTTGTAGAAATTGTCTGTCGGCGCTTAAAAAACGGAAGGCGCTCTTAACGAATCTTCAAGAGGGGAATAGCACGAAAAAAAAGATCGTCCGCTCGAAAAAATCTTCTGCTTTTCCATTACCAGTCAATGTAATTTCAACACCTTCCTTGAACCAGTTGAGCTACTCCCAAGAACAAGCTACGAAGCGTGTTGCGTTGGAGAATTTGAGAGCATCTGTGCATTTTGTAGATAACGAAGAAGATGGCAGTGGATTGCCAAGTAGTACATCGCTGGATCAATGGTCAAGCAGACTTACTTCAACACCTTGTAAGGAGAAAAGTCGTTCTGTATCCTTTTCTGTTTTAGCTGAACCTGTATCGCCGATTCCTGCTCACGATTCAGTCGAGGAAAAGAAGCCGTGCTTTCAAGTCACTGTCGAGTGGCCAAGCCGAACAACAGTAAATACTCTTCATGAAGGACTGGAGTGGCTCTGAAAGATGCTTTGTCGCAGTACATACAAGCAAATCGCTGGAGCAGTATGGAAGAATCCAATTTTAAGAAAGCATGTACAGCAGTTGTACTTGGAAGAAGTTGATCGTAAGTGTACTGCCATGTGTTCTTTGAAAAATCCTAGTTGCCTAAGATCCCCAAGTAAGAAAGACCTTCAGAACTTGGCCTGTGAACAGAAGCTTCTGTGTGGGCCGAGTCAAACAAATCTCGAACGTCTCGCTTTCAGTTCTCAGAGGCTTTCAAACTTGTCAATTTTCTTTTAAATCATGAAATAGATTAAATACTCTTTAAGAAGCCAGTCCTAATTATGGTTTATACACATATATCAACTTGCAAAAGAAAACTGACTGTGAAAATAATGGGCCAAAACGAGCTGCAAAAATGCAACAGTAACAACAACAGGGTTGAATTTCTGGCTTAAAGCAAAAAAAAATTATATTGATAAGTTTTGTGATTATTTTATTGGCGAAGTGTTTCACAGCAGTTTTTAAAAAAATGGAGTTTTAATTTACATTTTTCGCGACCAGTGCTCGAAAATGTCTGCACGAAGCGACACTGCTGGCCCTTTCACATCCCCTCCCTTCCACCAACCTGCAGGTTTATCCTATTGGGGTCATTCCAGGGGTTGAATTTCTGGCTTAAAGCAAAAAAAAATTATATTGATAAGTTTTGTGATTATTTTATTGGCGAAGTGTTTCACAGCAGTTTTTAAAAAAATGGAGTTTTAATTTACATTTTTCGCGACCAGTGCTCGAAAATGTCTGCACGAAGCGACACTGCTGGCCCTTTCACATCCCCTCCCTTCCACCAACCTGCAGGTTTATCCTATTGGGGTCATTCCAAAAACACTCCTCTGACTGGCGTACTATTTTCTACCTTTCATATCCCAAACACCACTCCCCAAGTGTCAATACATTGTACAGGGAGGGAGGGAGGAAAAGCAAAGAACAACCCAGCTTGAAGAGTAGCTTACAACTGAGATAGGGTCAAAAGGTAAGGGGATTTTACTAACTGGTAATTGCATGCCGAGATCACCTGGAAGTGTGAGAGGAAAAATACTGGGAGCTTTGTCAAAATGTCTACCGGCAGATCTTTCCTGTTTACGAAAGAATAACCTTAGATCAGATGCGCATATGGAACCTTTTCCAAATATTATTTTGAAAACTGAAAACTGAACTGCATGCGACACATTATCATTAATCACTGAAAATCTTTTGCAAGGTATCACGATTCTCAGGTTCTTTCGATTGTTTTTGAGACGTCAATATAACTACGTGTTGACGTCTCAAAATCGAATCAGTCATTGGTTGAAAATTTCGCGCCTTTTTTGTTGGGTTCCTTTCATTCTAAACAGAAATTCAAAGTCGTTCGTCAAAAAGCGGCCAGAATTGTAAATTACTTGGCCGTTCGAAAGATAAAGGAAAGTGATATTCAACTTTAGAGTCCATGTTATCAAAAAGGCAAAGTGAGAAGAGAATTAAAAGGTTTTGTCCAGGACATTTGTTTTTAATAGTTTGTTTTTGTCGAGTTGTTGCCCCCCGGTGCGCGCCAAACCTGCCTCGAATTCCAACATTTTATACCCTTATGAAAATCCACAAATCGACTTCGGTCGGGAGATCTATAATTTCGGGAATTTCAGGGAAGTTGTCAGCATTTGTTGATCAACTACTCCAGCCGATAGCACATCAACAGAAGTCCTATCTCAAAGATACAACTGACTTCATTAATTTCATTGAGAGGACTAACGTTCCAGAGAGCGCAATCCTAGTATCAGTGGACGCAACGAGCTTGTATACTAATATTCCACAAGAGGAGGAAATTCAAACAATATACTTACCATAAAGACACACCTCCTATCCCTACACGTTTACTTGCACAGGCACTCAGGCTAAAATATATTACAGAAAAACTCGTTCCAGTTTTGTGGTAAAAATTACCTACAAACACACGGAACTATATGAGCACTAAAATGGCGATCGCATTTGCCAATCAGATATTTATGGGCAAAGTCGAAACAGAAATCCTTAGCCAAAGCGCATTCAAACCTCTCGTTTATAAAGAAAAGTATATATCAAGAAACAATTTGATTGACAACAACTTTTAAAAACAAATTAAAACCCAGCTTCTAAATACCATCCGACCAACGTCCTTTGATAACCCCCTCGGCTCGTCCCCTAAATCTGCCAATACATTTCTGACAAGTTACTCCCACTCAAAGCTTCCTCAGTGTAATTTTCTCTGGCAACTTTTATTAGTTATCTTAAGCGTGGGAGGAGATCAAGAGCAAAAGACAGCAAGTGACACAATTGCAGTGTAGTTCTTGAAAAGTTGTTCTTATTGAACAGAAACCCAAATCTGTTTTACTTTGGCTGACACCTATCCAAGTCGACGCAAGCTGATTAGATGTTAGGATAACAATATGAGGTAAGAGGTAATTTTTTCCGCGAATTTAAAGAACGAAGTTTCGCGACATTCAGTTTTCGCTGTTTTGGAGTGTGTTGACTCACTCTTTCTTTTACTAGGCGAGAAAAAAACATTCATAAATATTTTCGCATGACCAGCATGACCAGTGTTTTTCGTCTGATCTTCCCTTCAAGATTCTCGGATGCATAAATAATTTTTACTTTCATTTCCATTTTCTCAGTCAAAAAGCTTTGTGTAGAACGATACAGAATTTCTGCATGCTCATGATTGAACAACTCTGTTGAAATAGTAAATGCTAGAGGGGGAGTTCTCCGCTGCGTCGCTTGTATTTGCAAATTAAGTGTGATGTTTTTAGGCAGATGTTGTAAATGTATAGCTCCAAAGTTGTGGGGAGAATGACGTAGCTGCTGCTTACTTGTCTTGAAACTTTCAGTTCTGCTTCACAGTTTACCGGTGAAAATGTAAACATGCAGACCGTTCTTGTTTACGAACTAATTAACCACAGACCAGATGCACATATTGAAATTTTCCAAACGATTTTTAAAAACCGAAAAACTCATGATCAACTACATGCGTCTCAGCACACTCAGACATATTCGACACATTTAATAACTGAAAACCTTGTGCAACTTTCGGACGACTGAATACACAAATAAGGAAAATATTGAAGGCAATGGTCTGCAGAACGAAACAATTTTAAGGACAACTGGTCAAGACTGTAACACAAAGCAATAAATAGCTAGAGACGTTCTCAGGAAAGCTTGTTATGGGAACAAAAGTATTTAGAAAAACCATTGAGAAAAGGAAGATGTCGAACTTTTTTCCGTCTTGCTTATGAGTGCTTATTTCCTGCCTTAAATATGACGTGTCTGTAAAGTGACAGAAGTTAAATAAACGGCAGCAAGTTCTAAGTAGAAAAGACAATTGAAGAAAGCATAACTAAGTGTTGTTTTTTTTCACGAAACACTACGAACGTCCGAGAACGGGAGAGAAATTATTTTTTCTTCACTCAGTGTTTCCACTTCCTTTTTCCCGTAAATCACTTGTCTACATTATTTTATTTCTTCAGGAAATTTCTGAATTGTTCGATAAATAAGCTGTGGAACGCATTTCAAAACTAAGAAGACACGCTTTTCCATGATCTATAATCTGATAGACTACGTTTTTAGCCAATCAGAGCGCGGGCAGCTTCTTGTCTATATTACAACGCCAGAAACTTAACAAACATTTAATAAATCTATATCTCACATGTGTCAATAGCCAAGGTTTGAAATTCTCCCAATTTGTTAGATAGCCAAGTAAAAAGAGAAATTTCCTCGTTTGTTATTAACATGTACGAGTCACAACCCGGCAGCTGCAGCGCAGCCGATAAAAGATACAGTAGTAGTATTTCAAAAATTAGCAAAATATCAAGACTTGGACTGAGTAAACATGAAACAAAACGCATTTCATCAAATTTCTCTAGCTAGCTGGACACTTGATCATACGTAGAGATCTCTTTTTGTTTGATGTTTAAGCTTATATAAAGCATTTGTCTCCTATATACTGATATGACTGGATTCGAATGCAGTGGTCTTTCGCTCAAAATGAAAGAACGGATTTGCATGTTAAAGTGCAATTGGGATGAGGAAAAGGTAATTGACTGACACAAACTTCTCATCCCATACTGGGCTTTTTTAATACATGACTTTTTATTTACATTTGCAAAATTTAATCGAAATGTAAGTCAACAGATACTGTCGTTGAACTGTACAGCGCCGCAAATGATCCCCGACCGGAAATGATCCCCAAATTGGACCGCAAATGATCCCGGACCGCAAATGATCCCCAGACTGGACCGCAAATGATCCCGGTAAAAAAACTTGGAATGGCGTCGAGGTTTTAATGATCGTAAATTGAAAAATACTGGCGGTAAAATAAAATAAGGAAAAAACGGGAAAATTCCTTATTTCTCAGTGAGATAGAACATTTCAAAGGCCGCACTGACATGAAAGGCAAAAATCATAATTTAAAAAAACTATATCATTTATACATAATCATATAAAACGTGTGGCACTAAATTTGTGCGAGAGTTTAATTTTGGATTGGCGACTGATTTTTTGTGTTCTGCGGGAACCAAACTTTGCGATTGAGAACAAGGTTTTTCTGGGAATTAATTTTTGCGATTTTCTGGAAGTCGCGTTCAAATAGAACTGGTAACATTTTCGTTTTTTATTTGAGTACATGCAAAAGAAAGACAGATAAAACAACATGCGAATGTAAAACAGATTAATCAGTGTCACTCTGTAACTAAAGTATTAGTATCCAACGAGTTATCTATAGCATTTTCTCCTTTAAAACAGTATTTCTGTACATAATTTCTACAATGGAGAAATATTTTGAGGGATCTCACTCTCCCTTCCCTATTATTTTTTTTTTTGCGGATCGCAAAAATTAGAACCCGTAAAATTTAGTCACGGTATATGCACTTCACTTCATGGGTGGCCCACAGAGTCCGAGACAGTCGGACTGAGAAACCATAGGTTTCCAGGGCGCAATGATCGACATCTAGTCTTGAAATCAAAGGTCACTACACCATGTGAGCTTAGCCGTGTCCCGTTTTCGTTTGCATTCGCTTGTGAAAATGGCCAAACCAGTCTTTCGTTCAGTTACTCTTGTGGTTTTCCTGGTTTTGTTTGTTGGCATTAATGCGCCGATCAATTCGAAAGTTCAACATCCCCCCCCCCGGGCAACCCCCCGGGCATTTGAACTTTTGAAGATTGGCTTGTTCAAATTCCCTCCCCTCGGGGCAAAAAAGCCGTTCAAATGCCCCACCAATTACTACTAAAATACCTCTCCTCAAAGACAAATTTCGTCTTCAATCAAACACTTTACACGCTTTTCAGAGAGACATGCCGTAATGACACCTTCAAACTTCTTTTAAAGACCCTTTTGAAAGAGTTATTCACTGAAAAAGAGGAAATTCTGTCTTGTAAATCCGTCAAACCCTGCAAAAACCGAAAAAACTCACGGGCGTATTACGTCAGAACAAGAAATAAATCCGGTTCAAATTCCCCACCCTTCAAACGCAACGTTCAAATTCCCCTCTCCCCGGGCACGATGCACAGTCAAATGCCCGGGGTATGCCCGGGGGGGGGATGTTGAAGTTTCGAATTGATTGGCGCATAATACACAGGGAGATGACAAAGAACAGAAAAATGGAGGTGACAGAAAAACCCAGGTAGGTTTAGATCTTGCGGTGTGTTAACAGTATACTGATTGCTTTCCACATCGCACATGGTACAAGTAGTGTTTCATTTTAACACGTTCTTTTTAGAGAAGAATCAGAGGAAAAGGATATATTAAAGGAAACAGTAAACTGTACTTCCACCTCCTTGATCATTGACGACTAGTTTACTGTCGATTTTGGTTTATTTATTTGTCCATTGATTTATTTTTTTTCCCGTGTGCGCGTGTGGCGGGAATCCGGTGTTATCGCCGGTTCGCGGACTATTTTATTTTTAAGGGTGAAGGGGAAGGGGGGAGCGGCAAATACGAAAAAGAAATTCCTGCACAGCTTTTGCAAAAGAAATAAAAATCGTACATAGCAGCCAAAGCAAAGAAACATATTGCAAGCTGCAAGCTAGTAAAACAAAATTCAGACAAAGCTTTTAGTCGCGAAAAAACATTACCAGCAGAAAAATATTGCCTCCCCCCCACCCAAAAAAAAAAAATAATAATAATGACCCATCCCTAACTTAGCCGTTACTAGGTTACTAGTTGACTTGACGAAGATAAGTGGTTTTATTTAACCTGAAATAGGATTTTAAGCCTAGCTATCTATCTGCCTGGCGAAAATAGTTTTCCTGGGCGGCTGCTGCAGTATTTCTCGTGACTATCGCGTAGCTGACTACCAGTATAAGACAACATTTAGGTAACAGCCTAGCCTATGATGCACTGTTCAGCGTATTAAGTGAAGCCAAATCACTGTCTGACTGGCCTAAAAATAGCGACACGGAAGTAAAACGGAAGTACGGCAAAGGAAAAGTATCAGAAGAAATTTGTCCCAACTGTGGGAAGAAATTCCAATGCTACTCCCAAGGCGTTTTTGAGAGTGGTGGAGCACTGCAGGTATACTCAGACGACAGCGTGTACTGTGATGTGTGTCAACTACATGCCGAACTTTAACCACTTTGAACTGAGCTAAACACAAACTTGTTAGATTAGAATGATGCATGTTGTTTTTGTTGTTGTTCCAGTTTGTTATTGTTAATGAATTACATTAATTTTGATATCAAAATAATTGAAATAATTATACCATATACAAGAACTAGAATATGAGACGTTGCGTTGCCATACTAGAAACTGCTTCGATCTGTTATTGCATAAAACAGGAACGAAATTTTAAACAAATAAAAAGGGAGATTTGTGTTCTCTTATTAAGACTGAACTACATGCATCGTAACCTCTTTTTGTCTCGAAATAAAAAATAATCCAAGCAATAATTAATTAAGTCAAAATGCGCTTTTAGGGACAGTAAAGAAAAAAGCTCCACCTTCCACAACATTCCCCTGTCCTTGCCATTTTGCTGTCCATGCCATTCCCCCCTTTTTACCGGGATCATTTGCGGTCCAGTCTGGGGATCATTTGCGGTCGGGGATCATTTGCGGTCCAATTTGGGGATCATTTCCGGTCGGGGATCATTTGCGGTCTCGGGATCATTTGCGGCGCTGTACAATTGAACGGCAGTCAAGAACTAATTGAGAACCACTCATTTTCACTTTAAAAAAGGTCCTTGCCCACCTTACTGTTCCATATTTCAGTTGCAATATTTCGGGGAGCTGAAACCGTTTGTTGGACCGATACACCTCAGAAGGAATATCATCAGTTCTTGGCGGTAAAAGGCAAAACTGCAAAGTACAAAGTATCGTGAAGTACGAAATAAATTGTCAGCTGTTTTGTTTACGTGTTTCAATACAGTTTCTACTGTACTTGCTTTGCTGTTTTTATTTTTGTTGTTTTTTATTTTTGCTCGTTCGAGCGGCAGCAAGGGTAGCTCTTACGTTAAAAAAAGCTAACAATCTTTTGCTGACTTTTAGAACTGCGAACATCATGGAAACACCTGTATGGTTTTCTGCATTGAGCTGGTTTTTCACAGCTTTGGGGATCGTTGGTAACAGCTTCGTCATTCTATTAATTACTTCAAAAAAGCAACTCATTCATCAAACAACCAACTGGTTTATCTTGTCATTGTCCTTTGCCGATCTTGGTGTCAGCCTCAGTATAATTCCAAGCGAATTTTTCTGCTTTCCAAGCAAGCGGTGTCATTTTGTTTCACTTGCAAGCTTCCAGTGGGCTTTCTTGTACGCATCCGTGGTTAATCTCTGCATGTTGACACTGGATCGCTATACCGCGATAGTGAAACCATTCATTTACATCCTGATGATGTCGAAAAGTCGAGTCGTGGCGTCTATCTGCGCAGCTTGGATCTTACCCTTCATCTTCTGCTTCATTCCTTTTGCCTTCATATACAGCGAACATCACCTCACTGCTATGAGGGACTACACCTACTTCATGGTGGTCGCGTTTGAATTTCTTCCCGTGTTCATTTTGATACTGGCGACCGGCCATATGATCTTCATCGCCAGAAAACACGCTCGCGAGATGGCATCTGTCGCAGCCCAGTTACAGTACAATCCACCCACGGCGGAAGGCGGCACCGCCGCACCCTTGCGGCAGCAAAACAGAAGAAGATCGTCGGTGCTGTTCATCGCGGCGATCGTGTTCTTTTTCGTTTTTTGTTACTCGGTAACGATTGTTCTGTCTTTCTGTTCCATCTTCGAGCTTTGCTCTGTTCCATGGACGTTAGCGCCGGTAAAAAAGCTGCTTCTGATTGCCAACTCCGCGTTTAACCCATTCGTCTACGGATTTCTCAAGAATGACGTCAAAAGGGAGGTTAAGCAACTCCTGCGTGTATAAAGACTTGGATAACTTTTTTTAAATTAGCTCATGCATGTCTATTCCTGAAGACAGCTGCTCTCTATGATAATAATTCTCGTGTTAAGACATATGCTCGTATTCTGCCCAGCAAAATTAACTTTCTTCACTTAGTCAAGTTTTAGTTTTAGTTTTCAGGAGAACCGCCTTACTCGAACGCCCAAGGGAAACGAAAAACAGTTCGATTAAGTTCGAGATCACGGGGTTGGTGATGAATTTCAAAAAATAGTCTGTCCGGCGAGTAATATTCATTCGGTACACTTCCAGGAAATTACAAGACCTTGTACTAAGTGAGCTAAGGGAAAATAAAATTGGTTCGACTGAGTCAGCGGGAAGTTTGAACGAACCGAGATGGAGTAAGCCAATAGCAAATTACTGTAAAAATAGGATCAATTCCAGGGGAAATTGGATTTTATCGAGATAGGAGAATTTCGAGTTAGCGGGGGTTCTGCTGAAGATTATTGGTCTATTCACGCGTTAAAAATTTGGTGTCAATTTTATTAGCTATCTGCTCCTCTAGAATGTTTTCAATTGACTGCCATAATACCAAAAAACCAAAGTTATTACTCCGACCAATCACAATAAACACAAACAACACAATCAACTAATCAGAACTCGAAGTTCATACGTGTAACTTGCGTCAAGCACGGGAAACCGCGTGCCAGCAAGTCACCTGCTCGCAATTGGTTTCAGTTTTACTTCAATCCGATTGGTTGAGAAAATTGTGTACTTTCTTTTTTGTTTAACAAATAATTTTCCATAATTACTCTAATTGTTTGGCTTTTAATTCTTTTCGAATTTGTATCAGTGACTTCGCCCTACGTTTTAGGAGGTTCTCGATAGGTACGTGTCAACTTCCAAATAAAACTTGGTGAGTGTATTGTACATCTAAAAGTTTTTCCTCGGAGTCCTCAAACTAAGATGATGACATCACATGAAGTGGGAATTACGTCATAATTTAAGAACAGCCGCCATGTTAGATTCGTCATCTTGGATTTCTCATTTCTCCAAGACTTTAAGAAAACTTGACTGAAAAGTAAAACAAAGAAGTGATAGAGCACTAAAAAGATCAATGGAAGAAAAAGAAGTTAACGCTCAATGTCAAAGAATTTTTAACGTGTTTATTCTAACAAAGTAGCCAATGTAGATAACTGAACAATTTGCAAAGCTGGGCTACAGTAGTACAAGGTGAAAAGGTAAAAAGAAGATTTAATTGCTAGTATTTTGACTAGAACAAGTGGTCTTCTACACTTCTGCGAGTGACCTCTTGCAGTAACTCGGTTTATAATATTTTATTGCGTCGGTTACCCTTGCATTTAAAAGTTTGTAACGTTAGCCCATAACAAGAAGTTTGCCGAGTAGCAGATTCAGCAGATTCAGTGTAAACAGAAGCTCTTAATTGGGGGAGCAGGGATGGCGCAGTGGTGAGAGCATTTGCCTCCCACCAATGTGGCCCGGGTTCGATTCCCGAACTTGGTGACATATGTGGGTTGAGTTTGTTGTTGATATTCGTCCTTTCTCTGAGAGGTTTTTCTGCGGGTACTCCGGTTTTCCCCTCTCCCCAAAAATCAACATTTCCAAATTCCAATTCGATCTAGAGGGCCACCCTAATTAACCTAGAGCTTGGTGCTACCCTCTCTAAACATTGTTAATTTACTCATTTATATGTTTTGAAGAAATACAGCAACTATACGTTATCACAGCGTAAAGCGAGTGACATATCTAAGAACCTATTTAAAGCCAACAGTACAGCTTCTAGTAGTGAAATAACGAACCTGACTAAACTTGAGTTTTTAATCATACTTGAGTAATAAGAAGTCCTACTAGTTTAACTTGGTAGTTATATAAGTGATGTACAAATGCAGATTAAATTAAATAATAATTATATGAATGCACAATGACGAAAATAACTGAAAACAATTACAGTAAAATATAGCGCTATTCCTAAAGGTGGGTTAGCGTTAAGTGGCTTTCGAACAACTGGTCCCAGATCAGAGTGGCTTTCGAACATCACACCCCTGGACAGCATTGAAACAGCCAGTAGGCACTTTCAAAGGTCTATGCACAACTATGCAGGACTTCCCATTTAAGAAGTATAGTAGAAAACGTATTTCTTAATTCTTTCTGTAAACTCCTGATGACAGCATTGAAGTAGACGTTCCACACGCCGTATAATTCTGCACGCCGCAGCTTAGAAATACTGTGAGGGCCTAAGCCTTCACAGCGGTCAAACGTAAATACTTACGTCATTTCTCGTCATTCAGTGCGTTAAAGTCTGAATCAGTTTTAGCGCTTTTGAGCGTGAAGTTCATATGAAAACGACTGATGCATAAAAAGTCCCGAAAACCGAATTTTCTTGCCGATAAAACTTGTGGATGCCAGTAAGTTCACTTCAAGAAAGGATGAAGGAAGAGAGCGACTTGTTCATTTTGAACAGAACAGAACAGAACAGAACAGAACAGAACACTTTATTTATACACGGAATTTCTTCAATTACAGCGAATTGTTTTCCGAGAAAGCCGTGTTAAAAACTATTACATTGATAATTAAATATGTACTATATACAAATATCTGCATAGAAATAAGTTACAAGTAAGAGTATTACATACTATTGGAGACCGAGTGTGAATAGACGCTTTCCAAATGACTCAAGAGACTCCTCTGATTTCATCTTGTTTGGAAGTGAATTCCACAATTTAGCCCCACGATAAGAGAAACTCTTTTTCAAGATTTCAGTTCTAGGTTTTTGGAGAGCTAAATTGTAGATTGAGTCTCTGAGGCTGTAAGCAGTGCCATCACGAACCAGGTTTATTTCTTGGTGAGGTACTCTGGAGCTCTATTATGCACACTGGAACCTCAACGTAAAAAGCTTAAGTTTTCAGAAACAGCGTGAAGTTTTGTGATTAAAGTGAGACTTTCCACAATCGTCTTTATTTTTCTTTGGAAATTAAAATTATGGCAGGAACTGCGTACGCGTCATACGTTAGACCGCTGTGAAGCCTTGTGAAGCCTAAGCCCGGCCCCTGTTCTAACGTTAAAAATAACGCTTTTTGTACAAGCACGTGGCGCCGTGGCTCAGTTGGTTAGAGCCCCTGTCTAGTAAACAGGAGGTCATGGGTTCGAATCCCATCGGTGCCTATATGAGTGGCTAGCTTTTTAATTTTGGGTCTTTTTGTAAGTTTCTGTATTTCTTTAAAAATCAATCTAGTGCTTTTTATTCTTTTTTCGCTTTCTCTGATCCTCTTGATTATCTCCTCGAGGTTTCATTCCGATCCAAAACTGCCATCATAGATGTGTTGTGCGAGCTTCCATAAGCTTGAAAGAATGTTTTTGCCATTTTTATACGGTGAGAAAAAATAAAAAAATCGGCGTGGGGGGGGGGGGGGGAGTGCGTATTAATGAATTTAAGGAAAATTGAAAAATATAAAAATGTAAAGGTGAGTTGAAATTTAAAATTTAATAATCAATACACGGACACCAAAACAAGGCAGCAAAACAAGCCCAAGTGCTCTCGCACTTAGGTGACCTGTCTGATGGTGTACACAATCCTGTCCTATCATATCCAAGTCGGATTGAAGGCCATGTGGATCACCAGGATCGGTGCGTAGTTTTGGTCTCTGTGGCATGAACCTACTGGGACCATTACAGCCCACATTAAACCCCCTCCCCCCCCCCCCCACCCACACACACACATACAGGATCTGTTTGGTTTCCCTTACAGTTTGCTATTAGCTATTCACACACTTGCGCAGAAGCCTGACTTGCGTTCAGAGAGAAAATAAAGATAAACTTTCTTGCTTAGGAAATAATACTGATGAATCGTGCTGAGATCACGCCTTGGCTTTTCGGGAATACCCCCAAATATGAGTCCTCTAAAAGTAAATAAGCCTTGAGAAAAGAATTTTTCGCACATCATTTGTCTCTCCCTGTCCTCGCATTCTCAGCTCTCCATACCTCACAACTGCTTGTCAGTTAAATTATTAAATATTCGAGTTGGCCGCCGCTTGAGCAAAGCTGCCAAGCAACAAACTGATCATATTTTTATTTAGAGACTTAACGTTAGGCCCTTGCACCAGTGCTCAGACGTATACTGAAATAGCAACGCAAGAAGCGAGCCATTCTTTGCGTCGTTTTTAATATCTCCGGTATTGGATCATTCATATAAACTTTTGTTCTTAGGCCATCGTAGCTTGATTGTTGTCTAGTATACGAAACGTCGGTTTATCAAAATGCGTTTATTTACAATGTTTATCACCGCTGTTTGTATTTTATTCTGGATCATTCATGATCATCACACGGCCTCTCCCATCGAAATGGTTGTCCTGTTGTCCGGCAAAGAGGATCACCGTTTGGCTATAAGACTGAATTCAAGATTGACACTAATTCTAGGCTAGCTTAATCCTGTTTATAATAAAGTTTCGATACAACTGTGAGCAAAGCTATATTATAAAACAAATAAAAAAGCCAAAACCGGACGTGCTTTGTTCTGTGATAAAGCACATAAGCAAGTGACGAGAGCACTCAAGAAGTAGGGAGAAGCACTCGCCTGCGGCTCGTGTTCACCCTACACTTGTTTCGTGCTCTCGTCACTTCCTTGCGTGCTTTATCACAGAACAAAGCACGGTTTTGGCTTTTTTATTTGTTAATTTGAACAACCGGGCCCAGATGTGCAGCCACTGGATCATGGAGCTTAATAGAACTGACTACCACTGAATGTTACCTCTTTGTAAACATTTTGTTATGGTAGGAAATAAAGGAATTGATTCGGATTTTTGAAATGCTTTCCTTGGGACGTGAACGCATTAAAACGTATTTGCGTCGTCTAGACAGTAATAAAGAAGGAAATAACAAATAAATGGGTTTGAGAAAAGTTTTGAAATTTAACCACGAAAAGATGCGTTAAGACTGCGACATTTGTGCGGTATAGCTCGTTAGTAAACATTCTTTGTATAAATGATATCTCACTTCGCCGCAAAGTCAGGACAACACGATTTACCACTCGTTATGCAACAGTCTAGACATTAAAATAATCCTATTTTGCTTAATTTGGTGAATGGTAAGAGAATCCATTTAGAAAGAGAAAACATTGCAATATTATTAAAAAAACCAGTTTAGCTGCAAGTTGTTTATTGATACTTTTAGTTATGTTTTGACAGCTTTGATTTTTTCGAGTCAAAAACTGAACTTCTTAACTACCCTGGATAGGTCATAAGGTTTACCTCACCTGATACAAGAGCTTCCGAAGAACAGTCTACCCAGCGTTCCACGCCAGGGCTTTGCCCCTCGATCCAGGGAGGGCCACCACACCCACAAGTTGACTTTTTCATCTCTCTTAAAAAATACAGGCATGAATTTCCTCAAAGATCTACGGCATGCCTTTATGACCCTTAAATGTGAATATGGCATTATGACAGCGACAGCTTTGGAAAAAACCCTTTCAAGGAGGCTTTAACCTGACCATTCAAATGAAATCAATCAAGCACCTCCTTTGCGTGGTAGTGTATTTGATTCTCTAAATCTTGTAAAGTTGTGATGAGAATTTGTTGAAACTTTGCACAGTTACTAACTACACCTAGTAGATTAAAAATATAAAATAAAAAGTGGGGGTCAGACTTGATTTGTATGTTCAAATGGCATAGTTACCTAATTTGTTTACTTCTTTGTTTGAACACTAGCCTGCGTAGCAGGCGGTTTGGGGTGGGGTGTTTTTCGGAAGGTAATTCGCGAGAAGCAAAAATTTCGATCGAATAATACTTCACTAATACTTTACGAAAAACACATGAAACTGCCTGCTACGCAAGCTATTTGTACACTATCAGTTGAAGAGCGTTCTGACGACATAGCTGAGCCTGTAGTTGTGCAATTGTTTGTCGTCATGGCTGTACTCTGATATGATAAACACTCACTCATGCACTTAAATAGGTTGACCCTCACGCTAGAAAAAGCACGTCAACTTAGCACGTAACATCTTTAAATCTTTAAATCTTTTTAGAACACCTTAAGATTCATGTTGAAATTTTTTACTTTGCCGGGAAGATACTTTTGTTTCTATGGTGACAGTCAGACTGTAAAGATTTTATACACGTGCTGAAAAGTTTAAAAACTGACTCATATTACATGCCTTCAGGTTTAACCCAAAGAGGTAAAGGTTGAAGCCATCACTCACTCCCTCTCCCAAGCACTCTTCAAATTTAAAAATTTGTTTGTTATAATTTTAATCGGTAATAAACCCAGGTTGGAAATGAACAGTATCTTTCGAGAGCGCAAGAGTCCAAAAGCGATCTCACACTGCAATACTACTGGTGTTACTATTTTCCTGCAATCTTGACGTGTTTTATTGTTCAAACAACCAAGTGTAACTAGCAGTAGTACTAGTACGTGATGAACGAAATTCTATCACGCTTCGTTTGTGACAGACTGATTGCTGATGGCTTTTCAAGATGTGCCAATATGGCCTTTTTACCCCTATTTTACGAAAAGATTGCTTCTCGCGGAGGAAGATAATTTTTCGATGATCCGTTTAAGCTTCAGCCCGTGAACAGCCACCCGCTCCCCTCAAGAAAAAATCGGGAAAGGGGCGTCTGTGATTTGCCGTTGATAATCGTGCTCCGGACTACGTGATTTTTTCCGGAATGTGTGGAAAATGATCTGATTGGCTGTTACCCCTAGATCGTTACATCACTGAAACAACGAGTTTTGATTGGCTATAATTTTCGCGGGTTTGAAATAGGAGCCTTCTCTGAAACATCTTTCACTTTCCATAACAACAGCGACAAGAGCATGTGAAGTTTGCGATGAGTTCGTGCGTCCTTTGTGGTTTAGGCATCGTTAAAAATACGGATAAAAATCTTGTTGATGGACGAAGGGGTAATACTTTTAACGTGCGAGAGGAATTGCTATCGCTAGAGTATAAAGTGGAAATCGACTCCATGTACATTTGTAGAAATTGTCTGTCGGCGCTTAAAAAACGAAAGGCGCTCTTAACGAATCTTCACGAGGGGAATAGCACGATTAAAAAGATCGTCCACTCGAAAAAGTCTTCTGCTTTTCCATTACCAGTCAATGTAATTTCAACACCTTCCTTGAACCAGTTGAGCTACTCCCAAGAACAAGCTACGAAGCGTGTTGCGTTGGAGAATTTGAGAGCATCTGTGCATTTTGTAGATAACGAAGAAGATGGCAGTGGATTGCTAAGTAGTACATCGCTGGATCAATGGTCAAGCAGACTTACTTCAACACCTTGTATGGAGAAAAGTCGTTCTGTATCCTTTTCTGTTTTAGCTGAACCTGTATCGCCGATTCCTGCTCACGATTCAGTCGGGGAAAAGAAGACGTGCTTTCAAGTCACTGTCGAGTGGCCAAGCCGAACAACAGTAAATACTCTTCATGAAGGACTGGAGTGGCTCCGAAAGATGCTTTGTCGCAGTACATACAAGCAAATCGCTGGAGCAGTATGGAAGAATCCAATTTTAAGAAGGCATGTACAGCAGTTGTACTTGGAAGAAGTTGATCGTAAGTGTACTGCCATGTGTTCTTTGAAAAATCCTAGTTGCCTAAGATCCCCAAGTAAGAAAGACCTTCAGAACTTAGCCTGTGAACAGAAGCTTCTGTGTGGGCCGAGTCAAACAAATCTCGAACGTCTCGCTTTCAGTTCTCAGAGGCTTTCAAACTTGTAAATTTTCTTTTAAATCATGAAATAGATTAAACACTCTTTAAGAAGCCAGTCCTAATTATGGTTTATACACATATATCACCTTCCAAAAGAAAACTGACTGTGAAAATAATGGGCCAAAACGAGCTACAAAAATGCAACAGTAACAACAACAGGGTTGAATTTCTGGCTTAAAGCAAAAAAAATTATATTGATAAGTTTTGTGATTATTTTATTGGCGAAGTGTTTCACAGCAGTTTTTAAAAAAATGGAGTTTCAATTTACATTTTTCGCGACCAGTGCTCGAAAATGTCTGCACGAAGCGACACTGCTGGCCCTTTCACATCCCCTCCCTTCCCCCAACCTGCTGGTTTATCCTATTGGGGTCATTCCAAAAAACACTGCTCTGACTGGCGTACTATTTTCTACCTTTCATATCCCAACCACCACTCTCCAAGTGTCAATACATTGTACAGGGAGGGAGGGAGGAAAAGCAAAGAACAACCCAGCTTGAAGAGTAGCTTACAACTGAGATAGGGTCAAAAGGTAAGGGGATTTTACTAACTGGTAACTGCATGCCGAGATCACCTGGAAGCGTGACAGGAAAAATACTGGGAGCTTTGTCAAAATGTCTACCGGCAGATCTTTCCTGTTTACGAACGAATTAACCTTAGATCAGATGCGCATATGGAACCTTTTCCAAATATTATTTTGAAAACTGAAAACTGAACTGCATGCGCCCCAGCACAGACACATTCGACACATTATCATTAATCACTGAAAATCTTTTGCAAGGTATCACGATTCTCAGGTTCTTTCGATTGTTTTTGAGACGTCAATATAACTACGTGTTGACGTCTCAAAAGCGAATCAGTCATTGGTTGAAAATTTCGCGCCGTTTTTGTTGGGCTCCTTTCATTCTAAACAGAAATTCAGAGTCGTTCGTGAAAAAGCAGCCAGAATTGTAAATTACTTGGCCGTTCGAAAGATAAAGGAAAGTGATATTCAACTTTAGAGTCCATGTTATCAAAAAGGCAACGTGAGAAGAGAATTAAAAGGTTTTTCCAGGACATTTGTTTTTAATAGTTTGTTTTTGTCGAGTTGTTGCCCCCCGGTGCGCGCCAAACCTGCCTCGAATTCCAACATTTTATACCCTTATGAAAATCCACAAATCGACTTCGGTCGGGAGATCTATAATTTCGGGAATTTCAGGGAAGTTGTCAGCATTTGTTGATCAACTACTCCAGCCGATAGCACATCAACAGAAGTCCTATCTCAAAGATACAACTGACTTCATTAATTTCATTGAGAGGACTAACGTTCCAGAGAACGCAATCCTAGTATCAGTGGACGTAACGAGCTTGTATACTAATATTCCACAAGAGGAGGAAATTCAAACAATATGCTTACCATTAAGACACACCTCCTATCCCCACACGTTTACTTGCACAGGCACTCAGGCTAAAATATATTAGAGAAAAACTCGTTCCAGTTTTGTGGTAAAAATTACCTACAAACACACGGAACTATATGAGCACTAAAATGGCGATCGCATTTGCCAATCAGATATTTATGGGCAAAGTCGAAACAGAAATCCTTAGCCAAAGCGCATTCAAACCTCTCGTTTATAAAGAAAAGTATATATCAAGAAACAATTTGATTGACAACAACTTTTAAAAACAAATTAAAATCCAGTTTCCAAATACCATCCGACCAACGTCCTTTGATAACCCCCTCGGCTCGTCCCCTAAATCTGCCAATACATTTCTGACAAGTTACTCCCACTCAAAGCTTCCTCAGTGTAATTTTCTCTGGCAACTTTTATTAGTTATCTTAAGCGTGGGAGGAGATCAAGAGCGAAAGACAGCAAGTGACACAATTGCAGTGTAGTTCTTGAAAAGTTGTTCTTATTGAACAGAAACCCAAATCGGTTTTACTTTGGCTGACACCTATCCAAGTCGACGCAAGCTGATTAGATGTTAGGATAACAATATGAGGTAAGAGGTAATTTTTTCCGCGAATTTAAAGAACGAAGTTTCGCGACATTCAGTTTTCGCTGTTTTGGAGTATGTTGACTCACGCTTTCTTTTACTAGGCGAGAAAAAAACATTCATAAATATTTTCGCATGACCAGCATGACCAGTGTTTTTCGTCTGATCTTCCCTTCAAGATTCTCGGATGCATAAATAATTTTTGCTTTCATTTCCATTTTCTCAGTCAAAAAGCTTTGTGTAGAACGATACAGAATTTCTGCATGCTCATGATTGAACAACTCTGTTGAAACAGTAAATGCTAGAGGGGGAGTTCTCCGCTGCGTCGCTTGTATTTGCAAATTAAGTGTGATGTTTTTAGGCAGATGTTGTAAATGTATAGCTCCAAAGTTGTGGGGAGAATGACGTAGCTGCTGCTTACTTGTCTTGAAACTTTCAGTTCTGCTTCACAGTTTACTGGTGAAAATGTAAACATGCAGACCGTTCTTGTTTACGAACTAATTAACCACAGACCAGATGCACATATTGAAATTTTCCAAACGATTTTTAAAAACCGAAAAACTCATGATCAACTACATGCGTCTCAGCACACTCAGACATATTCGACACATTTAAGAACTGAAAACCTTGTGCAACTTTCGGACGACTGAATACACAAATAAGGAAAATATTGGAGGCAATGGTCTGCAGAACGAAACAATTTTAAGGACAACTGGTCAAGACTGTAACACAAAGCAATAAATAGCTAGAGACGTTCTCAGGAAAGCTTGTTATGGGAACAAAAGTATTTAGAAAAACCATTGAGAAAAGGAAGAAGTCGAACTTTTTTCCGTCTTGCTTATGAGTGCTTATTTCCTGCCTTAAATATGACGTGACTGTAAAATGACAGAAGTTAAATAAACGGCAGCAAGTTGTAAGTAGAAAAGACAATTGAAGAAAGCATAACTAAGTGTTGTTTTTTTCACGAAACACGACGAACGTCCGAGAACGGGAGAGAAATTATTTTTTCTTCACTCAGTGTTTCCTCTTCGTTTTTCCCGTAAATCACTTGTCTACATTCTTTTATTTCTTCAGGAAATTTCTGAATTGTACGATAAATAGGCTGTGGAAAGCATTTCAAAACTAATAAGACACGCTTTTCCATGATCTATACTCTGATAGACTACGTTTTTAGCCAATCAGAGCGCGGGCAGCTTCTTGTCTATATTACAACGCCAGAAACTTAACAAACATTTAATAAATCTATATCTCACATGTGTCAATAGCCAAGGTTTGAAATTCTCCCAATTTGTTAGATAGCCAAGTAAAAAGAGAAATTCCCTCGTTTATTATTAACATGTATGAGTCACAACCCGGCAGCTGCAGCGCAGCCGATAAAAGATACAGTAGTAGTATTTCAAAAATTAGCAAAATATCAAGACTTGGACTGAGTAAACATAAAACAAAACGCATTTCATACAATTTCTATTGTTAGCTGCATACTTAATCATACGTAGAGATCTCTTTTTATATTTTTTTAAGCTTATGTAAAGCATTTGTCACCTATATACTAATATGACTCGATTCGAATACAGTGGTCTTTCGCTCAACATGAAAAAATGGATTTGCATGTTAAAGTGCAATTTGGATGAGGAAAGGTAATTGACTGAAAGGAGATAGAGTTTTGCTCAACAGTCGCCGGACACGAACTTCTCATCCCATACTGAGCTTCTTTAATAGACGACTTTTTATTTACATTTGCGAAATTTAATCGAAATGTAAGTCGACAGATTCTGTCGTTGAAAAGCAGTCAAGAACTAATTGAGAACCACTCATTTTCACTTTAAAAAAGGTCCTTGTCCACCTTACTGTTCCATATTTCAGTTGCGATATTTCGGGGAGCTGAAACCGTTTGTTGGACCGATACACATCAGTGGGAATATCATCAGTTCTTGACGGTAAAAGTACAAAGTATCGCGAAGTACGAAATAAGTTGACATTTGTTTCGTTTACGTGGATACAGTTTCTACTGTACTTGCTTTGCTGTTTTTATTTTTGTTGTTTTTTGTTTTTGCTCGCTCGAGCGACATCGAGGGTAGGTCTTACTTCAAAAAAGGCTAACAATCTTTTCCTGACTCTTAGGGCTGCGAATATCATGGAAGCACCTGTATGGTTTCCTGCATTGAGCTGGTTTTTCACAGCTTTGGGGATCGTTGGTAACAGCTTCGTCGTTCTATTAATTACTTCAAAAAAGCAACTCATTCACCAAACAACCAACTGGTTTCTCTTGTCGCAGTCCTTTGCCGATCTTGGTGTCAGCCTTAGTATAATTCCAGGTGAATTTTTCTGCTTTCCAAGCAAGCGGTGTCATTTTGTTTTACTTGCCAGCTTCCAGTGGGCTTTCTTGTACGCATCCGTTGTTAATCTCTGCATGTTGACACTGGATCGCTATATCGCGATAGTGAAACCGTTCATTTACGTCCTGATGATGTCGAAAAGTCGAGTCGTGGTGTTTATCTGCGCAGCTTGGATCTTTCCCTTCACTTTCTGCTTCATTCCTTTTGCCTTCATATACAGCGAACATCACCTCACTGCTATGAGGGACTACACCTACTTCCTGGTTTTCGCACTTGAATTTCTTCCCGTGTTCATTTTGATACTGGCGACCGGCCATATGATCTTCATTGCCAGAAAACACGCTCGCGAGGTGGCGTCTGTCGCAGCCCAGTTGCAGTACAATCAACCCATGGCGGAAGGCGGCAACGTCGCACCTTTGCAGCAGGAAAACAGAAGAAGGCCATCGGTGCTGTTCATCGCGGCTATCGTGTTCTTCTTCGTTTTTTGTTACTCGGTAACGATTGCTCTGTCTTTCTGTTCCATCTTTAAGCTTTGCGCTGTTCCACGCGCGTTAGCACTGGTAAAAAAGTTGCTTCTGGTTGCCAACTCCGCGTTTAACCCATTCGTCTACGGATTTCTCAAGCATGACGTCAAAAAGGAAGTTAAGCAACTCCTGCGTATATAAGACTTGGATATATTTTTTTAAAATTAGCTCATGTTTATGGCTGCCGATAGCTGTTCTCTTTGGTAATAATTCTCGCACTAAGACATATGCTCGTATTCTGCCCCGTAAATTTAACTCTCTTCACTAACTGAGTCAAATTTTTGTCTCAGTTTTCAGGAGAACCGCCTTACTCGAACGCCCAAGGGAAACAAAAAAAAGACAGTTCAATTAAAAGTTCGAGATCACGGGGTTGGTGTTGAATTTCAAATAGTATGTCCGGCGAGTAATTTTGGTACAGTTTCAAGAAATTACAAGACCTTGCACTAACTGAGCCAAGGGAAACTAAAATCAGTTCGACTGAGTTAGCGGGAAGTACGAATAAACTAAACCGAATTGAAGTAAGCCAATAGCAAATTCTTTAAAAATGGGATCAATCCCAGGAGAAATGGATTTTATCGAGATAGGAGGAGTTCGAGTTAGCGGGGGCTCTGCTGAAGATTATTGGTCTATTCATGCGTTAAAAATTTGGTGTCAATTTTATTAGCTGTCTGCTCCCCTGGAGTGCTTTTCAATTGACTGCCATAAAACCAAAACCAAAGTTATTACTCGGACCAATCACAATAAACACAAACAACACAATGAACCAATCAGAACTCGAAGTTAATACGTGTAATTTGCGTCAAGCGCGGGATCCCGCGTGCCAGCAAGTCACCTGCTCGCACTTGGTTTTAGTTTTACTTCAATCTGATTGGTTGAGAAAATTTTGCGACTATTTTTGTTTAACCAATGACATATGTGAATAATTTTCGACAATCACTCTAATTATTTGGCTTTAAGTTCTTCTCAAATTAGTATTAGTGACTTTCCCCTACGTTTTTTAAAAGAGGATCTTGATAGGTCTACATGTCAACTATCAAATGAAACTTATTGAGTGTATAGTACATCTAAAAGTTTTTCCTCGTAGTCCTCAAAATAAGATGATAACATCACATGAGGTGGAATTACGTCATAATTTACGAACAGCCGCCATGTTGGATTCGTCATCTTGGATTTCTCATTTCTCCAAGACTTTAAAAAAACTTGACTGAAAAGTAAAACAAAGAAGTAGTAGAGCACTAAAAAGATCAATGGAAGAAAAAGAAGTTAACGCTAAATGTCAAATAATTTTTAACGTGTTTATTCTTACAAAGTAGCCAATGTAGATAACTTAACAATTTGCAAAGCTGGGTTACAGTAGCACAACGTGAAAAGGTAAAAAGAAGATTTAATTGCTAGTATTTTGACTAGAGCAACTGGTCTTCTACACTTCTGCGAGTGACCTCTTGCAGTAACTCGGTTTATAATATTTTATTGCGTCGGTTACCCTTGCATTTAAAAGTTTGTAACGTTAGCCCATAACAAGAAGTTTGCGGAGTAGCAGATTCAGCAGATTCAGTGTAAACAGAAGCTTTAAATTGGGGGAGCAGGGATGGCGCAGTGCTGAGAGCATTTGCCTCCCACCAATGTGACCTGGGTTCGCTTCCCGAACATGGTGACATGTGTGGGCTGAGTTTGTTGCTGATACTCGTCCTTGCTCTGAGAGGTTTTTCTGCGGGTACTCCGGTTTTCCCCTCTCCCCCAAAATCAACATTTTCAGATTCCAATTTGATCTAGAGGGCCACTGTAATTAACCTAGAGCTTGGTGCTGCCCTCTCTAAACATTGTTAATTTATTCATTTATATGTTTTGAAGAAACACAGCAGCTACACGCTATCACAGCGTAAAGCGACTGACATATCCTAGAACCTATTTAAAACCAACAATACAGCTTCTAGTAATGAAATAACGAACTTCAGTAAACTTGAGTTTTTAATCTTACTTTGAGTAATAAGAAGTCCTACTAGTTTAACTTGGTAGTTATATAAATGATATACAAATGCAGATTAAATTAAATAATAATTATAGGAATGCACAATGACGAAAATAACTGAAAACAATTACAGTAAAAGGTAGCGCTATTCCTAAAGGTGGGTTAGCGTTAAGTGGCTTTCGAACAACTGGTCCCAGAATGGCTTTCGAACATCACGCCCCTGGGCAGCATTGAAACAGCCAGTAAGCATTTTCAAAGGCTTATGCACAACTATGCAGGACTTTCCATTTAAGAAGTATAGTAGAAAACGTACGCGTTTTACTTAATTCTTTCTGTAAACTCCTGATGACAGAATTGAAGTGGACGTTCTGCACGCCGTAGACGTCCGGACGCCGCAACTTAGAAACACTGTGAGGGCCTAAGCCTTCACAGCCGTCAAACGAAAATACTTACGTCATTTCTGGTCATTCAGTGCGTTAAAGTCTGAATCAGTTTTAGCGCTATTGAGCGTGAAGTTCATATGAAAACGACTGATGCATAACAAGTCCCGAAAACCGAATTTTCTTGCCGTTAATGAGTCCCTGCGGTTTGCACTGTAAGGAATTCAGGCCAAAAACATAGAGGGGGAAACAGATTGTGATGATGCTCGCAACTATGATTAAAATCCCTTGGTTGCACTACAGGGGGGAAATATTGGACTTTACCCCCCATGCTGGGTGGACACAGGAAAACAATGAGAAAAAGTGATTATTGTGGCAAACCTTGGGTGGCAGGAAAGGCAGAGCCTATCTCCCCTAGAGCAGCGGCGTCTCTTGGGGAACCCATGTTAGGGTGTAACATAGGATGGACCAGAAGAGGGGTGCCCTTCTGGGAGGACAATAGGTCAGATGGTACGATGGTACCATCCTGGAAGAGATCCGGACCTATTTCCCAGGGCGGCTATAACACTTACTGTGGGAAAAGTGCAGCCTAGGGTGCACTTCCCTGCCACCAAAAACTTTATTAACTAACCAACAATGTTAACTGACAACAGTAATAAATGAAACAGCTCCAAGTAGATAACATAATCTTAAAAAAGGGCTCCTTGCTTACTTGTGAATGGTAGTTCCAAATTTACAATTGAGAAGATGAGGAATGACAAAGCTACCAATACAGGGAGGGAGGGAGGGAAAGCAAAGAACAACCAAGCTTGAAGAGTAGCTTATAACTGAGACAGGGTCACAAGACAAGGGGATTTTACTAACTGGTGATTGCATGCCGAGATCACATGGAAGCGTGAGGGGAAAAATACTGGGAGCTTTGTCATACAGGTTTAGAGGGTAACAGAATAACTACTTCCGGTTAGACGTTGCCCCCAGACTATTGCCCAATAACTGAAACCTTGAGATAACAAAGCCACTGACAAATGAGTTATGGGTTTGACATAAGCCACAGAGCACATTAATAACAGTTTAAATGCTTAAACTTCGAAATAAAACTTGTGGATGCCAGTAAGTTCACTTCAAGAAAGGATGAAGGAGGAGAGCGACTTGTTCATTTTGAACATGACAAACCTCAACGTAAAAAGCTTAAGTTTTCAGAAACAGTGTAAAGTTTTGTGGTTAAAGTGAGACTTTCCACAATCGTCATTATTTTTCTTTGCAAATTAAAATTATGGCAGGAATTGCGCACGTGTCATACGTTAGACCGCTGTGAAGCCTTGTGAAGCCTAAGCCCGGCCCCTGTTATAACGCTAAAAATAACACTTTGTGTACAAGCACGTGGCGCCGTAGCTCAGTTGGTTAGAGCGCCTGTCTAGTAAACAGGAGGTCATGGGTTCGAATCCCATCGGTGCCTATATGAGTGGCTAACTTTATTATTTTGGGTTTTTTTGTTGTTGTAAGTTTCTGTATCCTCTTTAAAAATCAATCTAGTGTTTTTTATTCTTTTTTCGCTTTCTCTGATCCTCTTGATTATCTCCTCGAGGTTTCACTCCGATCAAAAACTGCCATCATAGATGTGTTGTGCGAGCTTCCATAAGCTTTAAAGAATCTTTTTGCCATTTTTATACGGTGGGAAAAAAATGAAAAATACGGGGTGGGGGGGGGGGGGGTAGGTGCGTCTTGATGAATTTAAGGAAAAATGAAAAAATCTTAAAATGTAAAGGTGAGTTGAAATTTAGGTTTAATAATCAATACACATAGACACCAAAACAAGGCCGCAAAACAAGCTCAAGTGCTCTTGAACTTAGGTGGCCTGTCTGATGGTGTACACAATCCTGTCCTATCATATCCTAGTCGGATTGAAGGCCATGTGGATCACCTGGATCGGTGCGTAGTTTTGGTCTCTGTGGCCTGAAGCGACTGGGACCATTACAGCCCACATTAACCCCCCCCCCCCCCCACCCCACCCACACACATACAGGAACTGCTTGGTTTCCCTTACAGTTTGCTATTAGCTATTCACACACTTGCGCAGAAGCCTGACTTGCGTTGAGAGAGAAAACAAAGATAAACTTTCTTGCTTAGGAAATAATATGAATCGAGCTGAGACCACGCCTTGGCTTTTTGGGAATACCCCCAAAAATGAGTCCTCTAAAAGTAAATAAGCCTTGAGAAAAGAATTTTCCGCACATCATTTGTCTCTCCCTGACCTCTCATTCTCTCTCCATACCTCACAACTGCTTGTCAGTTAAATTATTAAATATCCGAGTTGGCCGCCACTTGAACAAAGCTGCCAAGCAACAAAGTCATCATACCTTTATTTAGAGACTTTACGTTAGGCCCTTGCACCAGTGCTCAGACGTATACTGAAATAGTTTAACGCAAGTGGCGAGCCATTCTTTGCAGCGTTTTTAATGTAATATCTCCGGTATTGGATCATTCATATAAACTTTTGTTCTTAGGCCATCGTAGCTTGATTAAGAATAAAACACCAACAGCGGAAATAAACATTGTAAATAAACACGTTTTGATAAACTTGACGTTTCGTATGTTGCCTAGCATACGAAACGTCAAGTTTATCAAAATGCGATTATTTACAATGCTTATCACCGCTGTTTGTGTTTTATTCTGGATCATTCATAATCATAACACGGCCTCTCCCATCGAAAAGGTTGTCCTGTTGTCCGGCAAAGACTGAGGATCGTCGCTTGGCTATAAGACTGAATTCAAAATTGGCACTAATCTTGGGTTAGCTTAATCCTGTTTTGAACAACCTGGGGCAGATCTGTAGCCAGTGGATCATGGAGCTTACTAGAATTGACTACCACTCAATGTTACCTCTTTTTAAACATTTTGTTGTGGTAGAAATAAAGGAACTGATTCGGATTTTTGAAATGCTTTCCTTGGGACGTGAACGCATAAAAACGTATTTGCGTCGTCTAGACAGTAATAAAGAAGGAAATAACAAATTAATGGGTTTGAGAAAAGTCTTTAAATTTAACCACGAAAAGATGCGTGAAGACTGCGACATTTGTGCGGTATAGCTCGTTAGTAAACGTTCTTTGTCATATCAAATATCTCACTTCGCCGCAAAGTCATGATCAGGACAACACGATTTACCAATTGTTATGCAACAGTCTAGACTTTCAGATATCCTATTTTGCTTAATTTGGGTGAATGGTAAGAGAATCCATTTGGAGAAAGAAAACATTGCAATGTTTTAATATAAACAACTAATTTAGCCGAAAGTTCTTTATTGATACGTTTAGTTATGTTTTGAGAGCTTTGATTTTTTCGAGTCAAAGACCCAACTTCTTAACTACTCTGGATAGGACATAAGGTTTACCTCAGCTGATGCAAGAGTTTCCGAAGAACAGTAAACTCAGCGTTCCACGCCAGGGCATTGCCCCTGGATCCAGGGAGGGCCACCACACCCACAAGTTGACTTTTTAATCTCTCTTGGAAAATAATGGCATGAATTTCCTCAAAGATCTATGGCATGTCTTTATGACCCTTAAATGTGAACATGGCATTAATACAGCGACAGCTTTGGAAAAAAAAAACTTTTCGAGGGTTCGTTAAAGGCTTTAATGTGACCATTCAACTGGTAGTGTATTTGGTTCTCAAAAGTTTGGAAAATTTCGAACTTGGTTCTCGCAGTGTTAAGAGTTAAATTGTCTGCGCAAGGGCCCGTATTTTAGCCTCTGTGTGCGTTAGTACTTTTTCACCAGACTTATTTTGTATGTTCAGGTGCCATAGTTACCTAATTTGTTTACTTCTTTGTTTGTACACCATCAGTTGAAGAGCGTTCTGACATCATAGCCGAGCCTGTAGTTGTGCAATTGTTTGTTGCCATGACCGTACTCTGATATAATAAACACTCACTCACTCACTTATTATTTAAATTGGTTGACCCTCATGCTAGAAAAAAAACACGTCAACTTAGAACGTAAAATCTTTAAAATTAATCTTTTGAGGACACCTTAAGGTTCACGTCGAAAATTTCCTTTTGGCCGGGAAGATACTTTATAATTTGTCTGTGTGGTCACAGTCAGTCTGTAAAGATTTTATACACGTACCTTGACACGTACCGAATAGTTTAAAAATTGAAATTACATGTCTCAGGTTTGACCCAAAGAGGTAAAGTTTGAGGCCATCACTCGATCCCTCTCCCACGTACTCTTCACACTTAAAAATTTGTTTGTTATGATTTTAATCGGTAACAAAACCAGGTTAGAACTGAGAAGTTTCTTTCAAGAGCGCAAGAGTCCAAAAGCGATCTCGCAACGCACTACTACTGCTGTTACTGTTTTCCTGCAATCTTGACGTGATGTTTTATTATATTGTTTTATTATAATCAAGTGTAGCCAGCGGTAGTACGTGATGTCCTTTGACTTTCTCTAATATTATAAAGCCGGGACGCTTCCCTTGTGACAGACTGATTGCTGATGGCTTTTCAAGATGTGCCAATATGGCGGTTTTCCTTTTCCTATTTTACAAAAAGATTGCTTTTGCCTATCAGCTTACGGAATAGGACAATTTTTTGACGATCGGTTTAAGGAAATTTAAGCTTCTGTGTGGGCCGAATCAAACAAATCTCAAACGTCTCCCTTTTTAGTGTTCAGAGGCATGAACTTTTACAATTTTTTCAAATCATGAAATAGATTGAATAGTTTAAGAAGCCAGTTGTAATTTTTAGTTTATACACATACCAACTTGCATAAGAAAACTGGTTGTGAGATGAATGGGGCAAAAAGAGCTACACTGAAGGTGCATTTCTTGACGAAATCAGTAACAACGACAGCCGTTCAATTTCTCCCTAAATTAAGGCAAAAAAGACAGAATAAAATTATGTTTCCTTGCCTTAAGTGAGCTTATTGGTTATTTTATCGGGAAACGTTTAACAGTGGTGTTTAGAAAGATGGAATTTAAATTTTGCATTGCCTAGGCCGGTGTTGGAAAATGTCTGCACGAAGCCAGAAAGAACAATTTCCGGAATATCTTAGTTATGCTATTAAACAACACTTCGCACTGACCCCGTGTAACCTTACCGAAAGTACAGGAAATGTAAATATTTCTTTTAGAAGTGTTTATATCGATTTCTTGTCGCATTTTTCGCGAGTTAACACATCTTTTCTTGTCACCAAAAAGCTATTCGATATATATGTTCACCTGGGTCTGATGAGCGATAAAATCAGTAAAAATGATACTACTCATAGCAATGATATAAGAGATAAATACATTCTTCTCCATGAAAATGTGTTAAGGCTACTTTGGAGTGGTAAACCTTTTTTATCTGTGTACAAAAGCTTACTTACTCTCTTTAACCCTTTCAATTATAATGAAAGCGTTATTTTGCTATATACAGAAAAACAACAAATACCACAGAAAAAAAAAGCAGTGCCTGACTGAAAACCAGCCTTAATTTAAATTGTCGGTACACATCAAGGTTTCATCCAGACATGATTTATCACTTGAAGTTTTACTCAACTGGGAAAGAAAGTTTTACTCAACTGGGAAAGAGAGAGTTAACGAATCCCTTCTTTCATTAAGTAACATGATGACTATCATGAACTGCATCAGTCCCTGGTTTTCGTCAAAATGTAGTTGTATTTTTGCGAAAGTACTTTTTATTGCGCTGTTGGCCTCAGAAAATAAAATCACACTACAGCCGCACATCTTGGTTTATATAAATGCAAACGCAGAAAGGCTAAACGTTCAGATTTCTCACACGAGTTTTTTTTCTTCAACCAAATGCACAGAATCCCCGTTTGTCAGTCTATCAGGTGCTATTATTGGACGAAATGAATACGGCCCGGCTCTTGACCCCACAATATTACTTGATATTCCAAAACTCCAACCAGAAAGCACTTAAAATTTAGTTTGAAACGCCTGGCCATTTTATGTTTAATAAAGAACCCAAGTTTCCACTACGGCTTAAGACGGTTTATATAAAATGCTGCTCAATTTGTTTTTCAAAATTTATATAAATGATGCTTTCTGGTGCACAATTTTATGGATTTAAATTCTCAGTGATGGAATCTGGTTCATGTATATCTTGTTAACTTATATCGCCATAACCTTTCATGGAAAAAATTTCAGAAACGTGTCTTTAAATTAGCCATTCTCTCTTTACGACTAGACCAAGATTTTTTTTTAGCTTTGCCTCTTTTGTTTCCGGTAGTTTAGATATTTCTTGGCACGCAATTTCAATGCTACCAAATTTTTATTGACTATAAGGGGAAATTATTGTTGTTTCCACAAAAACTGAGCAGTTTCTTGTTTTGAAAGGTTTAGTTTGTCTCCTAGTGATAGCATGTATGTATTTGGCTCGTGACGTCCGCGCTTATCTCAGTGCTTGTATTTGTTTACTTTGCAGACACAAAATGTTTTCCATTTTGACTCACCGCGATCGCACGCGTACGCCCTCGAAAACAAAGCGACTTGTGTAACAAGTTGACGTCACATTTGCAGATTGTTTTTGAAATGGCTTAGCAACGTCATGATCGGTTGCTATGGTAAAATGATATAAAAATCCGCACTAAGCGTTACAGCTTCATTGAAATAGTGAAGAGAGTCAGTGAAGATACAAAAGCAAAACAACAGACCAGGATCATGGCGATTTTACAGCTCCTACTCATCGCTTTTTGTGCGGTATCGTCCTCGCTGGCGTGTTCATGTATGAGAGAACATCCACAGAAAAAATTTTGTAACGCAGGATTTGGTAAGTTTTGCAGTGATTCACAAAGGGCATTTTGCTGTTTCTCCGGCTGTTTCTTAGTCTGAGATCATAGCTTCATGTAAGTGAACCTTTTTTCCTTCATTTAAAGCCCAACCACGAAGCTTCTGATTTATAATTAAATCATTTTTTGTGAAAGAGTGAAACTTGGAATCCTTGAAAAGAACAGTTTTTACGTCTTGCGTAACCGTCTGAAAATTGAACATCACTAAAAAAATGAACATCCCTTTTGATTCCTTTATTATTGACTCAGTTATTCTGACAAACCAACCATGTAGCAATTTCTTTACCAACGTGATGTAATGTGAAAGACTATTATCTAACTCGTGCAAATCAGCGAACTAATTGTCCTATTATCGTGTCCTTCCTTTGATTCTACTGACAGATCTGTTCATACAGGGGGGGGGGGGGGGGTGGATTGGGTGGTTAGCCACCCCGCCCTTTGGGTCGTTACGCCGGAAACAAAACTAACACTGAACGATTTTGTCTCCGATTGTTCCGATATCGATCTGTCAGGTCAGCTACCCCCCCCCCCAAAAGAAAAGATCCTCTGGATCCGCCACCGTGATAATCGTCTGACTTGGTAAGACGGCGTGCAGCTTCTAGTAGGATAACACGTTTCTCTGAAACAAGCTAAAAGTACCAACGTCGTATGCAACAAACAACAGCGCGACCCAAAAACTGCTGAGACGGAAGTACCGGAACCTCACCGGCGAAAATTTTTCAATTATGCTTTTGTCTCTTTAAAAAGGTTAAGGGTGACCAAAATTGACTCGATTCCGCTAAAGAAAATACCGTAAAACTGATATGTCTTTTAGCGACGACAACATATCAAGCTCAGTTGTGGAATGTTTCTTTAACCCTTTATTTCGCGTAAGTCGGAAACGTTCAGTAATTTGAGTCTGAGGAAAAGAACCTATAACCTTCGTCTTACAATCGAAGGAACCGGCGAGTTTCTGTTGAGCAGTTACTTTCCGACGCTGGTGTTTATTATGCTGTGAGGTGTTCTAAGGTTTGAGTCTGTGCACGAATCTCTAAGGTGTGACCATTTAAATTGTTTGTTATATTATGCTGTACAAGGTGGTTCTAACTTTTGCGTCTGTGGATGAAATCCTAAAGTGTGACCATTCAAATGAAAGCTACTAAGCAGTACTTTCCTGTGGTGCCGTTTGTTATGTTATACAGGGTGTTTCTAACTTTAAGTCTGTGGCTGAAGTCCCAAAGTGTGACCATTCAAATGAAAGCTGCCGAGCAGTACTTTCCTGTGTTGCTGTTTATTATTCTGAACAAGGTGATTCTAACTTTTGAGTCTGTGGATGAAATCCTAAAGTGTGACCATTCAAATAAAAGCTTTTCCGGCAGTGCTGTCCGATGGCACTGTTTGTTTATGATTGTTTTGCAAAATGGAATTTGGGAGTTTTCTCGGTCTGATCTTGGGTGATACACTTATGAGTAAATGGATAATCTGCACCACCCCAGAATCAGCCCACTATGAGATATTATGTATTGCGGTTCTAGCTTATTCCTAAAGTGTTGGATCCCCCGTCCGACATTTACATTTTTTTCCCGATATTTTCCCGATATCGACATCGCCGCGGGTATATTGGATACTGTGCTTTTGTTGCTCAAGGTCAAGGAACGAATACCCATTGATAGGTGGTGATGCGATCCTTTTTAACCCTACCCGATATAAAAATGCATATTCTCCTTACTGTTCTCCGTAAACTTCTCACGGAACTAGTAGGAGAATTTGTCTAAATATCAAAGCATTTCATCTTTGATGATCATTTTCTTTATTCTCATGACCTATATGTTTAATCAAGTGGTGATATTGTAAGGAGAAGTTAGGTGCTTCTCACTACTGGGGATTAAGGGTTAAGTATTCCCCTCTTTCGATAGTATATCGAATGTTTGTCAGTTATCGACATGTGTTCTCAGAACTGAACATAACGTTTCTGTTGTTTTTGCTCCGACAGCTGTACTTGCTTACGTCGCGTCACCACCAAGGGATGAGTTAATGCCAAACAACCCCTACCCAATGCCATGGAAAGAACAAGTCTACAAGCTGAGAATACGGGAGACTTATACAGGTCATACAGCCGTTAAAAGTCAGTTTTTCGGTTCCAGCTATGTGAAGCTGTATACCCCTTCATCCGCGGTATCTTGCAGAGTAACCCTGCAGCCGGGATCATACTACGTTCTGTTTGGCAAGATTGTGGCAGGAAATCTGTACACCAGCCACTGTGATTGGCGGGAAAAGTGGTCGCGTCTCACTCCAGAGCAGCGAGAGGGCATGCGCACACAGTACAGTAGAGGATGCGACTGCTTAATTGGATTTTGTTTCAGTTCAAAATGTCGAGGTCTTTTGACTGGTTGCGATGGATTTGATCGTAACGTCAACAACGAGTGCAGAGCGAAATATCAACGCTGTGAAAAGCAAGTTGGCGGTAGAAGATGCGCCTGGAGCAACAGCAAGAGCTATGAGCTATGTAACCAAAGTGTTTTCTTCCCCTGAGAAAAATTTAAGTGACATAAAACAACCTGACAAGATTAGAACAAACATTTATAACAGCAATGATGCTCACTAGAGGAAAGCTCTGGCAAGGCGCAAAATTACTGGAGTCGCATGATTTGTTGTCGTTTTTTTGTTATTTTCTGACCGCTTTGGCTAGTTTCGTAGGGGCTTGGGTTACGTAATATGTTTTTTTTTCTTTCTCTGGCATGTTGCGAAGTGCCTGAAGTCGAGTGATATGTCATTTTTCTTACCAATTCTCACCTTTACTGCAACCGTATCCCGCCCATCATACAGTTACAAGGGATATGAGGATTTCCATGGCTATGCCACCCAACCTAGTTTGTATCCTCGATATCATCAACATATTAACCCAGGTATCGTGAAATTGTTAGGTACTTCAAAGCTCCCAAGCTGACCCCGCGAGAGAAAATTGAATTTGAAGTTATCCATATTTAATTGAAAGGACGGTTCATGTCAATTCAAAACAAAATGGCGCCCGTTTTTAGCACGTTTTTACGAGATTTGACATTAATTTTTCCGAGAATGCTTGAGAATTTAATCGCGGGGTCATTTGGAGAAGCAAATTAAAGTGAGATGTTTCAAATAGTATTCAAAATGTTACCGTGCTGTTAAGTAGTTTTTAGTAAATAATTTTTGCACTTATTGCTCGAATGTTGAGTGGAACCCGTCTTAAAAGTTTATAATAGATAGAAAATGTGATTGGTAAACAAGCAAGACAAACAGTGTGACCTAAATCCTAAGTGATTCTCGGAATTAGAAAGCCGTATATTAATAGTTTCGTAGCTACAATAGCAGCCGCAAGCTATCTCCCCGGAGGGGAAAATTTGTATAAAAGTGAAGGAGGTGCTTGTCTTCCCTACCGTGGGGGGGGGGGGGGTAGGAGCCGGGGTTTTGATTGATTGATTGATTGATTGATTGATTGATTGATTGATTGATTGATTGCACCGTTAGGGCATCAGTTATCCTACTAGAATCAGAATTTGTACCATATAAGGTAAAGTACAATGGGGTTCTGTCACCTGTAGAAGTCTCCCACACCGGGCTCGTTCTATAAACAAACTTGCTTTTAAACTGTCCTAACAAGAAGCATAGATGACCGCAAATCTTAAGCGGCTGATACTAATTTATACTTTTTAAATAAAGTTGTTTTTAAAGCCAAACTTTAAACTTGTTAATTTTGTATGACGGCACGTTTTCGTCTTTTGTATTTATCGCTGCGAACGAAGCAAGGACCGCTTGTCAGTGTCTCTCCAGTCTGGTATTCAGAATATTATTTTGAGTCCTCATTTTTGTGATGACAGAGCAGACCATTCTTGACTCTGAAATCCGGTATGCTTTACCTCCTCGGCTGAAAATTAATAGGGTATACAGATTTTTGTCGCAACATCGTCTGGTTTAAAATGCTTTGAGCACATCACTGAAGTGGTAGATGGTTCCCACGTGGCGTGCTTCTGCTTCACGAAACTATTCATTTTATCTTTCTTCTCATGAAGGCCTCTGAACTAGTATATTCATAATACGATAGTTGATGTAGAGATATACCCTCTTTTAAGTTGTTGCGGCAACGCATCTACTTAGCATTTCTTGACCTTTCACCCTTTCGCTCCCAAGAGTGCCTAAAATCAAAATTCAAGACGAATCCCAAATTTCATTTTGCAAAATACCCCAATATAAATAGTACCATGTGAAAGTACTGCTGACGAGGTTTCCTTTGAATAGTGACTCCACTGGCTTTCATCCACAGACTCAAAAGTTAGAATCACCTTAATGTCTCCATAACTGACTCTGGGAGTGAAAGGGTTAAGAAGAGTTCTGCTTCTCACTCACCGACTCGCGGAAAAACAAGTGCCAGATAAGCGTCACGTTACGTCCCAACACTGACTAGACCCATGCCCTTAGATTTCGGTCGTGAACCAAAATGGTGGCTTTTCTTGTCGAATTTTCCGTATTGCAACAGAGCACAGAAAATCGAGGATTTAACCAAATAAAAAAATTACGTTAAGGTCAAGCAAATTTATTTGAGCGGAAAAAAATGGGGGCTTTGGTGCACTTTAAAGAAATGGGAACGATTACAGGGCTTTCAGGTCTGTTATGTATGACGGTACACACTCCAACCAACGGAAAGCATAGCTCAAATTAAGCTACAATAACAACCCGCAGATAAGTCTTCTTTAATTTCTATAATCTCAAAATGCATTTCTCATAGTCCTTAATAGGATGAGTTCTCTTTTTCAAATTTGGTGGATTTCTTTACAACCGAGAACGGCTTCCAAATCTCCACAGTTGCGGAGATAGTACGTGGCTATAAACAAGGCGGATTTTGTACAGCTTACAAAAGTTAAGCGTCTTCGATGCAAGAAAACTTATCATCAATAAATTTATGAAACTCTCAATAATATCTTGTTCTGGTACCTCCTAAGGTTAGACTGAACACTAGGGGTAAGGGTAAACAAAATGCCTTACTGTACTGGCATATCTTTTAATTTAATTTTAATTCCTGGTACGTTTTTATTTCTTTTATCTCGCTCCTTACACTATGCAATGAATTCCTTTAGAATTCGCCATTTTAACTTAGCATTCACTTGGTATATAATTTTACTCATAATGCTTATTGCAACGATTTCGTGATCGCATACATGTAGTAACTTTAGATTATTTTTATAAGATCGTTTTGAATAGGACTTGACAACAGTGTGAGCCAACAGTCTTTGCAAAATTTAGTGCGCACTGAAGTACAAATTTTTCATTTACAAATCAGTGGACGGAAGTCGGTGAAGCTCGTCTAGAGCTCGCTTGACCTCTTCTATATCTACAGAGAAAAAGGAGAAAGAAAATTGAGGAATCACCTCAAATTTTTGCAGAATTCTTCAACAAAAGGGGAACTTTTTATCTGAGGTTTTTCGGCCTCTTTAGAAACAGAACTAACCTCGTACCCAGAGTCCTCAGGCTTCTTGGTCAGCGGGCAGTCGCCGGGAGAGTCTCTGGGGTACCGGAATTCTCAACGCAGAAATCCTGCGGTAACCTGTTCTTAGTTTTGTTACAGTAAACAGCCTATAAAAATGATATTTTTTTTTCGTTACGCCAGAGTCTCTCCCGGCGACCACCCGCTGACCAAGAAGCCTGAGGACTCTGGGTACGAGATTGAAACAGAACCGGCAGAAACAGTGTTGTGAGTCAGCATCCACCCTGGTGTATTTTGAACACCCGAATCTGATTGCCTGAATCGTCATAGTCTATTTGAACAATAGAGGGTTTCTGTCGAGGGACTATCGGGTGATGGTTGCCGTCGGAATTTAATGCTTGAAATAATTACAGTCAACCTTCATCACGCATGACCAGAGTTTCGAAGACCAGTTGAATCTTCAAAACTACTCCTTTCGTTACGCCAAATTTTTGACTGCTCCATGTAAACTCGACTAATTTTCATCTAAACTTGGAATCATGTAGCTAGTTTTCCGTCCTTTTTTGGAATTTTGAATTATACGTTCCAACTGACGCGTAAATTTGGAGGATCGACCCTAATCTTGGGTAATGTGTTCAGAGTTGGCCGGATTTCAGTCTGAACTGATTATTTTCTTGGTACAAACCTTTATCTCGCTGGTTACATGCTCGTGTTTCGTCAGGTTCAGCATCTGACGGAACAGCCGTTGATGTGGAACCTAGGATGACACAATCAAAACTCTAATAGATGTAACAGTACTGAGTTTTAACAATATCTTAACTCTTCACTCCTAGTCCACTTATGGTGAGATGATTTGTCACTGAACGTTATAATCTGTTGACAAAATCCCATCGTGGTACCGTTCAAATGAAACCTCTTTGGCAGAACTTTTGCATAGGACTATTTATTTCTTAGGATTTTGCGAAAGGAAATTTGGAATTTTTGGTGAATTTTTTACTTTGGCCACTTCAGGAGTGAAAGGGTTAAAAGGCTTCCCTTCTGCATTTGTGCCTTTAAAATGACTTAAAACAAAATTTATTGTTGGAATATTGTCTAATCAGTGGCTGAGTAGGTACTCTCGGCCAATAATTTAAAGAGTGTTTACACAGGTTTGCATAAGGCTGTCATCAAAGCCAATTTCAAGCAGGGTCAGAATGACTAGCTATATCTACAAGATTGGTAGCGTTTCATGGATTCACATTCCTCGTGTGAAATAAGGCACTGCAAATTGTCAGGCTTCTGTGTTTTACACTGTACTATCACCTTCTCCAGCTAAAGTATTTTGTTTCTCACTACACCCATAATAATAGAATTGTCTAACCTTGAAGTTCTGCGCAGTCGCTGTCTATCCTCCTCGACTCGTGTTGGTCGATGTGCAGTGGTGGAGTTGGTGTTTCAGAGTGAGATAAAGCTGAAAAGAACAAATACTGCAATTCAAAACTAAACAATGCAAATTATTAGCGTGAAAATGTTAAAAAACAAACAGCACGATAAGACTGTACCGTTTAGAGCTTTTTTTCGCAGGGCCCACTTAAAGTTTGCATCCAGAGTCTCGGAAACTAAGTCTAGCACCGCATATTTACGTATGTATGAAAACTGTATTCAATGCGTTCAATTTGCCAACCAAAAAACTGCCCCACAGCAAAAACAACAATCAACGACTGATGAGAACGATTACATTAACTAAATCAAGTGCAGTGATTTCCCCTATTCAAGAGTAAACAGTATAATAGAAAACATATACTTGGACTTCCTATGATATGTGCGACGTTTTTAAAGACGTTGGTGAGAACTACAACATCACATTCCTTCCGGGAAAGCGTCCATGCTTCAACCCGGAAGGGACTTTGATATGCTAACAAATAGCGAGCTGGCTGTAGCTAATACAGCGATCCTAATACAGTGCAATTTAATGACCAGCTTCCAGTTGGCTTGTTAGCTCAATTGGTTAGAGCGCTGCACCGGTATCGCAGAGGTCAGGGTTCGAATCCCGGCAAGCCTGATTTTTTCAGGCTTTCTTTTCGCAACTGCATAAGTTGCGTTAATAACTGCGAGGATCTTCTTTACATTTATTTCTTCATTCCGCAGTTCAAATATATGAATTTCATATATTCATAATCTCATCTTCATCTTTCCCGGGTATAGTACGAACTAATTTAATGACCAGCTTCCAGTTGGCTTGTTAGCTCAATTGGTTAGAGTGCTGCACCGGTATCGCAGAGGTCAGGGTTCGAATCCCGGCAAGCCTGATTTTTTCAGGCTTTCTTTTCGCAACTGCATAAGTTGCGTTAATAACTGCGAGGATCTTCTTTACATTTATTACAGTGCAATTCTAGAGCGCTTTTCAAGTCAGTGTCGTAAAACCGAAACCAAAGTTTATATGTAATTACCCCAGCCAATCACAACAAAGGCAAGTTACCCAATGAACCAATCAGAACTCGAAGCAGATACATGAAACCTGCGCCAAGCGCGGGAAAACGCGTGCAAGCAAGTCGCGAATGGTTTGAGTTTTACTTCTGATTGGTCGAGAAAGTGGGGCGAGATTTTTTATCCAATCAAAGAGCGAAGTAAAGCAAAACCAAAGCAAGACGCGAATTATTTTCGACATTCATTTGAAAACCGCTCTATAGACATACCAAGGCGATCAACACAGGTCATCACAGGCAGACTTGTGTGCAGCGGTCCGTTTTCCTCTCTTGGGCTTGCAGCGGTTATTGTTAACTCTGGACCTACAAATAAAGGCATAAAGGTCATTCTTGGAATTTGAATGGAATTCATTTGATTTAAGTGCGAGTACTATAATTATACATTTATACCCGCGTGGTCACTTGGACAACGTTTTGTCATGGTGCCGGAATTAAGTTGAAATTCTCCATTTCTGAAATAAACATGACGATATAGAAAAAGGCACATTAAGGTCATCGAAGTATGCTGTCTTTGACTTCTTAAGTTACCTACACACTGACGTAAAATAAAGTTTGCTGTAGAATGAATTCTCGGCACCTTTCTCAATTTTAATGATGTTTACTAATATTTTTCTAGACTTGCCCACAAGTCGACTTTTTTGAGCGACGAAGTCGCGAAAACGAGCGCTCACCAAAACGGATTTTTAGAAGTGTAACATTTGTCAAGTGATTAGAGTGTAGTCAGTGTCACGTGATAAGACAATTTTCATTAAATGAAACAATATAATTTTCATTGTTTTAGTAGCCGGTTACAACAATCAAAGTGTGAAGGTAGCGGGTTTCTCACCTTCATTGGAGTTCCTCGAGTTCATAAATGCGGTGGCAATGAGCATCGGAACAACAATGCAGGTCCCAAAGGCTGCTGGGAACGCAACGCGCAGAAAATCACCAGCTGATCTATGTAAGGCAAAAGAATGTGCATTAAACCTAAGAGTTAAAAAAAAGGCCAAGAGAGCGTAAGGAAAAATATCTTTCGCGATTACCACTTGCATAAGTAAGTCACCTCCAAGTTAAGGTTTTTTCAAGTTCACAGAGATGCCCACGATCAATCTTTTTAGTTTCTCAACTTCTGCCTTTATTTATTTAATATTTACCTTTTTTCTTTGATTCTGTGGGGCAAAAGTGCACAATGGAGGAAACGGGCAACTTTCGAGAAACAGACATCATGGCCTTAAACACCTTCCATAAAAATACAGCACTTTTTTACCTGTCCTTGTTATTAGGATAAAGTGTTTGAATTGCAAGCACTATTCCGCCGAGTAATAGTCTTTCAGTACATTCAAGTACTCCGGAAACAAAACTGCTAGCTTCCTATAAGAAAATAGAAAATATTGAGAATAGAAGCACAATAAATTAGCTGGAGGGATAAGACAATCCTGCCTTGTGGGTTTTCTCCTTTCATTACGTACTTAAATTAAAGGGTTTCATTTGTTATTCTTCTACTAAGACATTGGTAGAAAGCGTGCAAACACAGTCACTGGTTACGTGAGCAAGGCGTTATCTGTTGGTTAGCAAAATTAATTATGGCGAAAACCAAACAACCAGATATTAATTTGAACAAAAGAGTTGTGATTTTGTTTTGATAGATTGAAACAACTGAACATAGAGGACTACGTAACGCATAAGTGAACCACACTGGTACTCTGTATTTATGGTTCAGTGTCTTGTTCGGTTTCTTCTGCTGTTACTTTTGGTATTGGCACTGGACGTGCATGTGTCCAAGGTTGTTGCACGTGCCGGTAAAACAAGTTCAACTTAAGTTTTCGCACCTGAGGACAAAAGAAATGTTGGATGCGGTTGTATCAAAAGTTTGATGGACGTAGAACTTCGCTCAACACCGTCGAACATCATTCACCATCATCCAATACAAGAGAGAATAGAGGGTAGGAGAGCTTAACTCCCCTATATAGGCCCTATCCTCCTTCGTAATCCCTCTTAAGTTATTTTTAGTAAGAAAATGATGGGAAATTCAAATTAAAATAACTTTATCATTCAGTTTTAAAGCAATTACCCTTAAATTTCGCAGCAATATAGAACTCGTCATTCTGTAAAATTACCCGATTTTAGTTTTTTCAATTTTGACATTTTTGCCTGGAAAATGACGTCACAAATTAAAGTCGGCGCCAAATTTTGCTTTTAGTATTATGGGACGGTTTCTGGAAGACCTTGTGTAGACTAGTTACAAGCATATCAAAACTGCAAATAAATTGAAATATCAGTTAATCCATTCAAAAGATAAAACGTTTTGAAACTTGAATTCCCCGCCATTTTGTTACTAAAAATAACTTAAGAGGGATTACGATGGGGATAGGGCCTATATGGGAGATTTGTCTAACACCATTTCATATAATGGCGAAACATGTGTAACATGTCGAATTCAGAAAAGTTGATCGCTGTTGAACAGAAATGTTAAATCCGTGCGTTTGTCCGGGGCCTAAAAGTGTGAAAATATTGGATGATAGGAATCCGATGTTAACTTGACGTCATCGCTCGTGATCGCTGTTTAGTCACTTACCTTTTGATTTCCAGTCACTTCCTGATGCAGAGTTGGCGTTACCATGGTGATAAGCGAGGACATGAAGGCAAAAATGACAGTGGGCGCATACACAAGAGAGGTTTGCTCTGCTGACTGCATGAAAAACCACATACAAGTGCCAAAAATGGCGGACGTAGTGCACAAGATGACGACCTGAGAAAACGAATTTAATTTCTAGTTTAAAAATTAACTTAAGGGAGCACTAGCATATTAACGCAGTAAAAGAAAATCTTGAACATAATTCTTTTGTGCACAGACCTCCAATAGTACAATTAAACAATTAACAACAGACAAACAACTAACATTTATTCAACAATAAAACCAAAAACTTTTGCACAAATGTACACGTACAATACCCGCACTTAGGAAAGCTGATATTCGAGTTGGGTAGTGTAGAAAATTCACAAAGACCAAAGTTTTTTAAGATTAACAAACGCACACACATACAAATATACAAAGAAATAAATTAGTCAGCTAGCCTAAAATAATGACAAATAAAGATTTGTAGGTCTGGGGTAAATTTTCTGAAATATTAAACGACTTTTGAAACTGATAAGTTGTTACAGCTTTGTATTGGGTGAAATCCCTTCGTGCCAAAAATATTTTGTTTTTAAAAAACTCGCTAAAATTTGATACCTTCAAACCCCCTAATAAATGATAGCCAATAAATGCAAAAATATATATTTACCCTGAGTCTCAGCTTTACAACGAAGCTCTTACAGATTATTTCTGTCACAATACGAGTTATTGTAATTATCAATGGAAAGGAGGCCACTGACTCCTGAAGATTAGAAAAGATCAAAACAGGCAAATGTGTGTGTAAACATGTCATTAACTTTTTAAGAAACCAGCCAACAGAGGATTGAAAATAAACTGTTAAAATCAGTTCATTGATTAAAATTATACCCACTATCAGATTAACCTTATTCAACAACAACAACAAGCTTTATTTGCATGACTATAACAAAGTATTACAGTATTGCGATAGCCACTTAAAATTTAATTATTAATTTCTTACTTAATTAAAATAACTAAAGATTCTTATATTTAACCATTCAGAGAGGTAGCCATTGTAACTAGTTTGCCTTTCTGCTCAAAGCATGACAAGATGAATGAAATTAATTGAATATTTGTAAAATAATCAGTACAATTCATTAGATGTGACAATAAGGTCTCATGTGATAATAGTCGTAGAAATAAGATTTCAGGTTCTATTTTAGAACAGAACCTGTCTCTTATCGAAGAATAGCTCGGGCAATCTAGTAAAAAATGAGTTTCATCTTCAATTTTGTTACAGTTGCAGAGTTTACATAGCCTCTCATCACAAGGTATTTTGTCGTATCTACCTGTTTCAATCCGAAGTTTATGACTGCTAATTCTCCGTTTTACTAATGATTTTCTAGATGGGTGACCGGGGAGTGGGAGGGGGGGAGGGGGATTCTGCCCGCACAGACAGAGAAGGTGCGGACAGGGACAGACAGACAGGGACAGACAGACAGGGTCCGCACAGAGGGGTGCGGATTCTGCCCGCACGGACTTTAGTTACAGACTTTGGACGTTAATAACTTTTTTTAATAAGCAATATTCTCGAAATATTCTCTATTCTCTTTAATATTCTCGGAGTTAAGAGGTGGGGGCGGAATCCGCCCACCTCCCACCGATCCCAGAAGATTAAAACAAAAGCCCCGTCTGAATAGGGTTAAGCTCCACAATGACGGTAATCGTTCTGAGTTTCGAACTAATTGGTTGAATAGGAGAAGCAGAATTGGTCTCTAAATTATAATAGGACAGTTTGTAGTATTGTATGGTTACGGTTGGGACGTTTATATGGAACTTTGACGATGTTTGAAAACTTACTATCTGAGGACCTTCCATGCAACTTGGCAACGATAATAAAGCTCATATGCTCTTTCGCGTAATGGACCATTTCTTTTGATATCATATATTGGCGGTAATTTTAGACTAAGATTCCTCGCAAGCCACCAATAGCAACCTTAAGTTGAACAGATGTTTCCTTGTTCCCTTTTGAGGCATTTGACGCCATCGTGTTAACAATAGCCAACTTTAAATTGGACTACAAGTTCGAGATTGAGTACGCGTATGACTTTTGACTTTCAAACCAGTGACGTTTCTAGAGCTCTTACTCTAGAAACGTCACTCTAACTCTTACGTGTTGTTTACCAGTAAAGAACGAAGCTTCAGGAATAAGATTGGTATGCGATGTGACAATGTAAAAATCTGCAAAATGAAATTGAAAACTCATACTTGTACTCAATCTCGTACTCATACTCCAATCTCAAGTTCCCTATAATGGCAACACACCGGACACCAAAACAAGAATTTTCCAGTCTTTGGCGAGGAGCAAAACCTGACGGCTCATGTACGCCTGTACTTAAATTCCCTTTGAACTGAGCTAAAAGGGGTGTGAACTAAAGGGGTTATGTCGCTTAAAATAAAAGGAACTTCAAAACCATGGCTCTTTTCACTTGAAACTTGCTCTACTAGTTTTCAGAAGGATGAATAGTCGTTTTTGGCCGTGGATGGCCTGGATGGAAATAGATTGCAAGTGGAAAAGAATAGCAAAAATTGGGCCCAGTCTTTCAAGTTCTTAAGGACGGTGCCCCCTAATAGAGATGTATTTTTTCAAAGGTTATGACTATGGGGAAAAAGTAGATCTAAGCAAGGGTTATTGGAATCAAAAAGGAAAAATATGGGTAACCGCACATTTTTCAAAGATAATTAAGCAACCATAATTCTAAAAAAGCGTTAAAATACAAAGAATGTGTGGCAATTTCTTTCCAAATTTAAGCTCAATTATCTCTGAAAAATGCCTGGTTACCCCCAATTTTATTTTTGGATTCTGATAGCCCTTGCTACGATCGGCTTTTTTCACATAGTTATAAACCACGCAAAAATATTGTTGCATTAGGGGGCAAATTCCTTAAGAGAATCGAATATCCCGAGACGCGCAGAACGTACGCGCGGGATCAAAAGGAGGCACCTTCCTTAAGCCTGATCATGGTTCGTTCTTATCTTCCTCTGGGTGTTCTGGAAGGACTTCATGTGAGGTAAAAGGTACTTAGGTTTAATTCCACCACAGTTTTGACCGGAATAGGTAAAAATCTTTTAATATCGTAGCCCTTTTACAGCCGATTTCACAGGATCCACCATAGCAATGAAAACAGCTGTAAAGTGACTGTGTAGATGTCTCCTACATGGAAATCAACTAGACGTCTAAGGAAACAGTTTTTCAAAAATAAGACCACTGTACTCGCAAAGTTCCTCTTCTACCTTCCCAGGGAAACATAGCAGGAAATTATTGGATAGTGGCAGAAACGACATGTTTTCTTTCCTTCACTACGTACTATCCCGAGCTTCTTAACCCGTACCCGGGAAACAATTTCGTTTCTCCTTAGTTTTTGAGAGAGCCGGATTGGGGCTTGAAACACTCAGTTGGGGGCCGTAAAATCATTTTTATAATTATCAACATAGCTTAATAACCCGTACCTTTCGTAACTGCAGAGTTTCAGTAAGATACAACGGAAGGTAACATTGGACAACACGAAAGGTAGTGTTCGTAAACAGCACAAGAAACCCAACCTGAAATTCGAACAAACATGAATGGGATAAATAAAATTAATAGTGAGGAAGGAAAATGTAATAGAATTAATATGTAGCTCATAGAAAACCATTGCTGAAGGTAACAGGATTGCTGCCAGTATACGTATCAAATCAGTACAGATTGTCTTCGCCAGAGTAAATAACAAAACTATTAGTGATGTAATTCTTCACTTACGTCAGGAGCCCAGCATATGCATTACAAATGCCGGATTTCCTACCTTTAGGGGGTGTTGCCTAACTTGTAACTGGACAAACAGGAATACAAGAGATTCTCGAAAAAAGTTCACGTCCCTTTGCCCGTCAAAATTGACGATACACTGAGAAAGTATAAGTTCGAAAAGATTTTAACAAAGGTTATGTTTCTAGTTTTTGAATTACAGTTGCTGGATTTGATGCCGTTGAACAAACAGGAAATATAAATGTAAGGGATTCTTAAACAAAGTTCTCGTTGACCAAATACACAGAGAATGTTCCAGCCCGAAAAGTTTGAACAAAGATACAGTTTTAGTTTTACTGCATACCGATTGCCGGATTTCATATTGTTGGACAAAGAGAAAATGTAAGGATTCAACATGTGACTGAAATGCTGACCTTGTATAAGAGAGGTTCTTTGAGCCACTCGTACCAAGTTAACTTAGGATTGTTGCCCATTCTTGTCAATTCCTGATTCACTATTGTGCTTGGTGATGAAATGTCTGCAGTCGATCTACCACAGTTTTTTTCTTGAAATGAAAGCAAAATACATCCATACCATAAGAAAAACGGTTCTTAAGGACTTAAGGAATGCGAGTATACATAAGAATAGGTGGTCGTCTGCATAATAGCAGGGGTCTAAACGTCTGAAATCAACACATTTAGGTAGCTTATGGGCATGGCCGCCAAAAGGTAGGGGAAACGTCGAGGAAGGAGACAAAAGCCTTTATATTGTCTCCCCCATCGTACGCCTACCATCGATACCAATTGGTTAGGCCTGGAAGTAAATCGATGCAGTATCAACATGTGACCAGCCGGATCAAGATTAAACAAAGTGAAATTTAGTCCTAATCCCTGTGTTTTGTAATCTGCAGAGGTCTCGGTGTCGATTGAGCATATCAAGACTGTTTTATGCAACCAACCTGCAGTGAATGATGTCACGGTATCGTTATTGCGGTACAATTTTTTATTTATAAGGAACAAGAAAAGCCCCAGGGGCATTAGACCCCGCCGTTGTTCTTCCCCCCCCCCCGGGGGGGGGGGTACCGGTGTAAAATATGTTACAGTCACTCAAGATAAAAGCCCTTGTCTGTGTAGCGAAAGACACGACGAGTATTTGTTTGGCCGAGCGAAAAGCGGAGGTCTGGGGCAAGTGACCACCAAAAAAAAAAACCACAGAAAAAAAATGGGTATTACTAGACCCCGTCCTGACGGCGGGGTAACAATTATGTTCAGCACTGTACCTTCATCTGGCTTTACTTCTTCGGGCCGATTGTTCCGGGGTCTGGGCTCTAGAACTGTCAAATGAAAGGCAAACACGAAGAGGAAACCTACCGGAACTAGAATAAGGGCCAAGTGCTGAAACAGAAAACAAGTGGAACCATCATTTGATACCACACCAACACCGTTGGCGTTTGTGATTATTTTTTTGCGGCAATTGTTATTTTACGTCTGTTACGGAAGAAACTGAACAAGTTCCGGGGTTGCGCTGAAGACGTAAACATGTGAGTGGATTAAAAAGGAAGGAGTCGAAAGGGGGCTTTTCACCAATATAATATTGAAATTTTCACCAGAAAGATCCGTAAAAGTGTCTCACAAACTGGGCCGTTCTTCATAGCCTTCATTAAATGTTCGATTTCATCTGCTTTCTACGTCATTCTTCGTTTCGGTGTTTTCACTTTTACAATCTGCAGTTCCGCCGTTTTGAACAGCCGATGTTGTCGGGTCGGAGACTAGATGCTCAAATAGTCTATGATTGGTCGTTGACATGTAACATTGTTAAAAGGCCAGCTAATTGCTCCAGCATTGTTAAATGATAATCGAAGTGTTTGATCAAGAACAACCCATTCATCCAACAAAAGTGGTGTACAAAAATTATCTAACATGGGGTGCTGAACGTTCTAACATTGTTCAACCAAAAGGTGTTGCACAACAATGGAAGAACGTTTAGTTGGGCCTGTTTCAGGCCTGAAAGGTAACGAAATTACTCCAGTGGTGGTCATTCTAGAATGAAGCAACCTAATAGGGATCAAATGCCCACGGATTGTAACCACTTAAGGGGGCCGTGATTACCCCAACACCCCTTCACTTTCGTGGGCGACTTCCTCCCGCCCTTTGGCCTAAATCCCCGCCAGAGAACTGAGGGTGGGAAAAGCCACAGGAGATCGAGAATTACACTCACCGTAAACTGTTCGCTTATGTTTGAATTCACTCTGGCCTCTGAACTTTGTTGCAGTAAGGCCCATAGTACAATATAAAGACACACTTTGCAAACACGGAGGATGGATCTGCACACAAAAACAACCAAACATAGTAGAGTCCGGAGTTCTAGTTCAGATGAAGGTAGTCGTTAAGGATACCTTTCTTGGAGACGGAACTTTTTATATGTTCATCAAGGAAGAAAAAAATTGAGAGTCAGTTTTAATGATAAGGGAAAAGTAGACCTTAACTGATATTTTTGTAATCGTCACCGAGATTTCTGTTAAAGCAGTTTATCATCGAAGAAACTGCGGGTGCATCCTAGAAAATGGTGACTCATTTTACAGTGAATGCAACATCCAGAAAAGTTTGTCGGTTTCATACACAAGCAACGGAATTCAACACAAGCGAAAGCTCTCTGGAGACATGGCCCTTTGACGGCAAGAACATAATTACACACTAACCCACTTCAACCTATTTCACGACGCAGTGATATCAATGATTGTATTGTGCAAAAGGTTGAAGTGGGATAGTATGTTTATTTTTTAAACTATATTTACAATTTAATTTACTTGTAATTTATAATTGACGGATTTAGTTAAAATTACAGTTTAACTTCCGTATGACAAATTATATAGATAAAAAACGCTAATTAAAAAAAGAAAACAGAAAAAAAAGAGGAAGAAAAGAGAAAAAAACTAAATAAATACTCCAGCATTTTTCCTTATCTGTTTTAACTGCACATGTTATGTTCTTGACTCAGTGTTTCGAACATTTTTGTATCATCTTGCTGAGAGTCGTTCTAAGCACACAAGGACGTCAAATCCTTAATTGATGTCACGCTCTCATGTAAAGCCCCGGACAAACCGATACATTTCCATACATTCAACAACGTTCAACACTGTTGAATTCAACATGTTACGCACGTTTAGCCACTATGTAAATGAATGACTTTGGATGATTCATTGAACGTTGTTGAATGGAATGGTTGCATTCGTTTGTTCGGGGCTTAAGGATTGTTGTAAGGACAGAGGAATGTAGAGAACTAGAAGGGAGCAGATTGTTGTATCAACTAAGGAACCGGAAAAAAAAGTTCTGTGTTCGACAAAGGGTGTTATCTTACTGTGAGCTGATAAGCAGACAAAATTTTGGTACAATCTAAATAATGGCTACAACTAATAAAAAATATTAGTAAAGAAAAAGTAAATCAGTAAAGGGCGTGAAACAGTGTGTGAAATCATTACGATGAACAAATTAAAATTGTTGAATGTTGATTTATGAAACTACAAAAAATACTTTGTTTTTAACTCATATTTCTAGTTCTTTCTAAAGCTTTCTTTTATATTCCTCGGTTATGCAGGCCTCCACTTATGGTTGACGATTTACATTTTATCTCACTAAGAGTCCCTGAACCGCTGAAAACCCCCGGTTACACTGTAAAAACAAACAATCATGGACTTATCATGATCCTAAAATACGACTTTCGGTGAAAAGTAGTTTTCAAAAATACAAGAAAAATGCGAAAGAAATTAAACCAGGACTTCCTTATGTTTAAATTAAAAATAAACTTGTTTGGTATAAACGTTGTTATGTTAATTAAACAGTTGATCTGTTTGCAGTGTGGCCTAAATTAAAATATTTGGCGGTAAACTTACCTTGAAGTTTCAGGGTCCTTGTCAACCTCTGCTTGTATTTTTTTCATCAGTGAAGCGTAACTTAATTCTGCTAGCGGCCAACAAATTGAGAGTAAAACCACAGGCATCAGATAGTACATCGCTAATGCTATATTGGAGGTACCAGCTTCGCAAAACAAACAGGGTGTGAAGGCAAATGGCCAGGCGAAAAGAATACCAGCTGATCCAACAACGTGTCTGGCTTTCTGTATTCCGTACACAGAAAGCGATTTCCAGATTCGTTCGTCTCGGCCAAGGCGTATCACAACTGACGTCACGGCCATAAGAATGTGAGAAACGAAGAACAGGATTCCAACACTGAGGGAAGATAACCCGGCAACGTTTTGAAAATAAAGTAGAGCATAACTGTACCACACACTCAACGTCAGATTATTCAGTATATGACCTGTTTTGCAGGCAATACGGTTTCTTATCGACGGTGAATCGGCGTCCAGGTTTGTATCATCCGTGATGTTGTCGTCTCCACCATTGTTGCTCGATACAGCTGTAATATCACGAGAACTTTCCATGTTTTTCAATGTTGTCATCCTTAACCTGAAGCTTCATGTTGGCTCTTCCGTTTTGGGAGCGTAAATAGACATGTGATTTTTGAGAGGAAATCTTTTCTTTTCTCTCCTTAGTTGTAGTAACTCGAAACTTCTTTTACGCCAAAAGATAGTTTGTATGTCGTCAGTCTTCATTTAACAATTCAAAACATTTAGATCAAAATCATGAAAACGAATTATGTCAGTATACCTCGATCGCATTGATTCACTCGGTTACTACTGTAATGGGCAATACTGAAAATTTCAATGATTTGTTTCCCAAAATGTGAACAATTTAAGCTTGTTATGTCTTCCAGAAATAGGATTTTCATTAAAGAATCAACGTTTTTTCGGTGAAAAAGAAATTCCTTGGTGGTCGGAAGAAAACATTCAATCAAGTCAAGAATTTCTGTGGTTTATAAAATATTCATTTCCCTGATGTGTTCCTTACGACTTCAATTATTTTTATTTCGAATTTCTCTCCTCAGTTTCTAAGTGTGGTTTCTTGGTCTAGTCTTTGTAACTCAGTATGCGCAAGATTTTGGCCTAACGTTTTGAAATAACTAAGTTCCTTTAACTTAAAGTTTGCCAAATTTTGATTGTGTTTCATAATCAACAGGATTCGTTGGCTAAGTAAAGTATAAAGAAACCGAAATGGGGTTCTTTGGCAAACTATACTTGAATATAACAAGAAAACAATCATCATTAAAACTTAAAATTTACATTTCTAAAATGTTATTACGGGAGTAGAAAAATTAGTTCCGTTTAAAACCGTCCATCTCCACAGGCCAATGTTTAATTTGAGTAGATCTTGCAGTTCAAAACAACCTACTCAATCTGTTTTTTGATAATTGGGCATTTATTGTGATGCTCTTGCGTCATCTCACCATTAGAAAAACATCCAGTTGATAAGAATTAAGCTTTGCCGGGATTAGATACTTGTGTACTTGAACTGCCTAATGAGATTTCAAATAAAGGATTGAGCTAAGAGTCTAACAGAAAGCGAGCGAAGTCTGAATCACTTGTCGTGACTAGCAAAATATTGATTTGAAACTGATAATCTTTCCGCTAAAAAATGTGAATTAAAAAAGACAAAACATTGAAAAGTACTACCCGCTTGCTTTCCTGTCTTAATCAACATGCCTACAAACTGTTCGCTTTCGTCTAATAAAGATAGGAGTCTTCACTGCACTAGAATATAATTGGACCTCACTTTTAAAACAGTTGTCTGGCCGACTGCGACTTTGTACTGAAATGTTCATGACTACGATTCTAGAAAATAAAGATGTGCTTGTTTGAGACTCATTTGACGACTCCGTTGATTAATATATTATTAGTTGAATACAACGGGGGTTATAACTTCCGTCCACTTACGAGTCTATTTGACCAGGACTGGCGTGTACTTGCGATGACTTGCATTCACTTTGGTCGATCTGAAATTCCCGCACAATTTGAGTCAGCAGAACAACGAACAGAGGACGAAAATGTCAAACTGCTTGGACCTTTTGCCTTACGGCAGGTCTCAAATACAAGCCCAAGCGTTCAGCTTAGTAATGTTTAAGAATCGCATTGTTTGAACTGTAAATAAACCATTGTACGAGTAGTTGAAACTACTGACTAATAAATTAAATATTTTGTTATTTTATACAAGTTGTGAAATGAATGTGCATAGTTAAGCGTTATAAACCACTCTCACTGTGGAGCTGTATTCAGTCTTTCATTGAGTATCCAAACGCATGCACGTGATGTGGTATACATCGGCTGATTGGTAGTTGAATAATGAATTGTTAATGACTTTGAAAAGGTTTGGCCACTCAACACACTGTTTTCTTTCGGGTTTGGCGGCCAAGGTTTCATTGAAATAACCTTTTGTGACTCCGTTTGCCCAACCATCGCAAGTCAGTGTACTGACATGATTTGGGAATTCCAAGCTTGCCCTGACTCGCGACTCCGTTTCAGTGGCCTGGTCCTCAGTTGCATATGAACGCTGTTTATACATAATATAACCAGCTACCAACCACTCAGCCTCGTTCCTAGGGACTTTCAGGTGAGAAACCCAAGATGGCAGCAACCCCGTCCAAAGAGTCGCCGTCATCTTGGATTACCTAGGCCTTACCCAAAGACTCTGGGAACGAATTTCGAACAGAACTCAGGCTACTGAAATATGCCCGTATTAACGGGATGACCTCAGTTTATGAATGAATGAGAACTTTTTGAAGCCCGAGGTGGCAAGACAAGGTTTCGCTGTGAAAAAATCATCTTAAAAGGTAAATACTAAGAAAGACCCACGGGGATTCTTTGAGCTTCTCATTTTCAACTCGCATTCGGATTCATATGTCAGATTCATGAAATTTAATATATAGATTTAGCCAAGCCTAAAAGCGGAGCCCCCCTTTTTGTTTTGTCTGTTTTTTGCTTTTGTTTTTTGTTTTGTTTTTGCTGGCAGTTATTAATTTGTGAAAATACTCTCATCCAAGTCGTTTTATTAAAAAAAAAAAACAAAGAAAAAAAAGAAAAAAATTCTTATTCCCGCTGAGTGTCGAACCCGGGTCGTCGGCGTGAGATGCCGGTAACTAGTCCACTAGGCCATGGGCGTTCGACTTTATTTAGGTGGTTAATTTTAATAATTATTTCTTTTTTCATGACAAGCTGCCTATCAGCATGAAAATGCTCGTGTTTTTCCCGGCAAAATGTGTTCGAAACGCCGTAAAAACCATGGTTGTGGACAGAAAAAACCAAAAAGCACTAGCTCTGCTATATTTGGCGTCGAAACCGCTGCGAAAAGCTGCGAACTCAAGCGGTGTGCCGACTGAGTTTGAACAGAACCGACGAGGCAAATTTGAACTTTTTGCCTGAACTTTATCGCCGAATTTCTTTCGCCTAGATTGAACTTTTCCCCTTCCACCAAAAAGACAACTGAGTGTTCTTTTGAACTTTTTTTTTTCCATTAACAAATTTGTTTTTGACTTTTGTTGTCTTTGCTTGTTTTGCTACAACGCGGGTCAACATGCGATTTCGCGCCGAAAACACACGGGATTCAGCACAGGAGTGTAGGAGGTGTATTGGTAGCCCTGTGGTGCGGACGGACGGACGGACGTACGGATGTACGGACAGACGGTCACGTGACTACTACGTCACTACCAAAGTTTTTTGGCTTGATAGATTACCAAATTTCCTTAGCAATGGAGCTCCGCTGACGCGCTAGCGCGCTGGCTCCGCTATAAATCCACGGTTGTTACTCGGCTGCAAGTTAAGGAGAAAACCAACCACCCGGTACAAGTTGTTTTAGATTAACTGAAAACAAAGGCTTTTTTGGTGACAGGCAGGTGACAATTGTCTAATCCTCAAAATGGTTTGAACCCAGGAATCATATCGTAAGTCGGTAAAGTATGATCGTCGGGTGAATGTAGTCCTGAGAAGGACTGTTTGTGGTGACAGATTGACTCTGATGATGACTTCCGCTCAGGTTGTCGAAACGTCAGTCTCTACACCACTGCTCCCGGGTCATATGAAAGAATCCTCTTTCGCAGTTTCAATCCCGAGAATAGAGTGCTTATCCTGGATTCATACTTTTACGTGTAAATGGTAAACCCGAATTCGGTAACAAAAGTAACCGGATTCGTCACGTCACAAATGCGCTTACTTTTCCTCTAGATCGTCGAAAAGCTGCTATTTTAGGATAAAATACATTTCCTTCGTACCAAAATTACAATGTATTCGATACTCGGGTATTCGGAAAAAAATTCCCATTAAATGTTTTCGCACTCTTCAAAAGCGCCAGTTGTTTGCACCTGTAGGCTTACCAAAGGTGTTCATATTTTATCACGAAGAGAACCCAGCTCGTAACCCTCTGCAAGAACGGTCTTGTGACGTGTAAGAACAAATTGCTTTAAGCAGTTAAGCATCGCTATCGTTAGGCACTGAGAAACAAACTTTAAGATAAGTTGACATTTAAAACCTCACTTGTGAAGTCTCACTTATATAAAAATTGAGAACAAAAGTTTGTTTATCGCTCCACCTCAAGCCATGAAATGAATGAATCTTAAGATCAAGTTGTATTAAAACCGGTCGTTTACTGTATGTTTGAAGAGAAAATAATGACACAGCCATATTTACTACAATCTTCAAAACACACCAACAGATTAACGCTATGATAAACTGGAGCTCGTATCATTTCACCATGCCACCATGTCTAGCTGGACCAACAAAAGAATCATCTCTGCTTGACCTGCAAAGTGTGAGCTTCTCCACAAAGGCGTTTTTGATAATGCGAAAGGTCTTACCCCACTTGTCGCGTACAGACAAAAGTGTCAATATCGCTCCAAGTGATGGGACACATTTTTGTAGGCAGGATTTCTTTAAGAGAAGGATAACTGTTGTTTTCTTTCAATGTCAAAGTTTCCCCCCAAATAAGAAAAAACTCCCACCGAATCATTTACTATAATTTCTTTAGGGCGTCGATAAAAGCAGGAACTTGGAACATTCGGGAACATCCCACAACATGAAAAGAAAAGAAACTGGAAAAGGAAAATAAAAATAATGCACTGACTAAAAATAAGAAATAAAAGTAATTTAAAAGTAGAAGAAAAATGTACAATATTAAAAATAAATGAAATACCTTGCAAACAAACTGTAACAGTCGTTTTAGCGCTTATGAATCCTTTCTCATTCGTGGATTATTAATATCTACCCTAATTTCCTTATTTCTGTGTTCAGAAGTCCTTTTTCATGTTCCGGGATGTTCCGGAATGTTCCATGTTTCCTCGGCCCGACATTGTTTACCATACATTTGTCACATTCTGTTTCAGTAGGCTAAACAGCATGTGCTGGTGTTGTATTGTCAGACCATGTGTCGCTAGACAGACAAAGGAGTTATCCGAGCTACGGGTTCCATATTATTTCACCATGTCACCATGTCTAGCTGGGCCGACAAAAGAATCATCTCTGCTTGACCTGCAACGTTTGAGCTTCTCCGCAAAAGCGTTGTGATAATGTGAAAGATTCTTCCCTCACTTGTTGCTTTGGCCATTCCCAATACCTTTTTTCCTTTTCCATCACCCTCTCTCGTGAAAGTGGGTCGGTTGGTTTAAAAAAAGAAAGGCCGTGAAAAGAAACATTGACAAATTAACAATGATTAATAAATAATTCAAAGGGAGCCTTGATTATATCTTCTCCGTGACTTCCATTTTGTAACAAGCTGCTATCACTCAAAAATATGTTCCAAGAAATCGGTTATAGCATAAGGGCTTATTTAAATGCCACAGTCACTTTAAATTTAAGATGTGTGCAAAGCACATGAAACTTGGAATACTGGAGAAAAGAGTGTGGGCAATGTATAGAATCAGAAACTTTTTTAGTTTGAAGAACTTGGGTCGGTCAGGTGATGGGCAACGAAACATTTTATGGGGATGGCCCTATGGACAGAGGTGTCAATATTGCGCTAGGTTATGGGACAGTTTTGAGGGAAGAATTTATACTCGCAAGGAGCTCCTCCCGTCCACATATATAGAAGAATCAGATCACAATTAAAGAGAGATTTTCGCAAGACTGACAAAGTAAATAAAATTCATGATAGAAAAATGGATTTATACTAGCATAAAACAGGCTACGTCAAACGGGTTACGCCTGAAAGCTGGTCAGCTCGCCGGATGACTCAGTAAAAACAATATCGGGAAGAAATCGTCGCTCAAAAGCTCATGCATTTTTCTGCCACGATTTTAAGGCGGTAAAAGCCTTAGGAAGTACCCAGATTCATAAGAAAAACTCATTTGCACAATAAAACTTTCCGGATTCGTTGATGTTCGGATACAAAGTACAAGAGGTCTGCTCATTTTAGATTCAGGATTAAAAGAATCCGAATTCGTAACGCAATCCCAAAACAGCTCTTGCCAGTTGGATTCTAAAAGCACCCAAATTCGTCACCAGTCCGGTAATTTTTTTCTGTAGATCGCATAAAATCTGCAGTTTTAGGACAAAATACAGCCATTTCTTGGCAAAAAGGCTACATTGTATTCAATTTTCACGATAAAGTACCACTAGCGCTACCCAACGAAAAACGAAGATAAATTTGATACTAAAGAAAAGAGAACTGAATTATTGAGTGACTCAGTTGTTTATTTGTAATCTTTGAAACACCAATTTTTTATGTTACGATAACTTAACACGTAACAAAACAGTCGTATATGCCTGCATAGATCTGAATACATGAAATGAGGAAATATAAACTACAATCGATAGTTGCTTTAGAACAGCTGTCTTGTAAAATAATCCGTCAGCATAGACGGAATTGCCTCAGTGTGAAAACTACATTGCTCGTCCAAGTTTTCACGGCCAAAGAATATGACAGACATTGGACTGTGTGAATCCAAAACATGGACACTTTTGAAAAAAAAAATTTTTTTAAATACAAGAAGATGATTTATTGGCGAAAAAAAAAACGTGACGACCAGCTCTGTCGATGCCCGTTCGTTTACATTTCTAGCCGCCAGTTTGAGCTCTCATTAAAAAGTTAGATGACAGAAGTCGGAGTCAAAAGCGGTTTTTTCACTCGCACGTTAAGATACCTGAATTTTTTGTCTAGAAACTAATTTTAATGATTATGACCCTCTCCAAGAATAATTTTGGTGATGTATTGACAGTTTCACATCTAAAGCCATTCCCATAAAGGAAAGTTAGGGGAGCAGACAATGACTCACTCAGAAAGTTTTTTTTTTTTAAACTTCTTTTAATTAGCTCGGTCGGGGGATGGGAAACGAAACATCTTATGCGCTGCATGGACTAATTAGCCACCTAAAGACCCAAGTTTCTTTTAAACGCTGCTACCTAAAAAACGTCAGTTTTAAAACAAAAACTGATTCGATCGCATTTTCAGTCAGGAGCCTGTTTTGGCACAAAGGTAATGGCCCTTTATTCAGTACTGCAGTTTTGAGAAAAAATTTCTCTTAAGATTATGCCGTAATTTTCCCGCTTTCAGTGATCTGTAGATTTAATAACACGTTTTGCACCGGTAGGCTAAACAAAAAAGGCATTCATATTGTATTGCCAAGATTTCCCAGCTCATAACGACACTCTCGAGAAAGGTCAATATCAGCTTGAACAATTTTACACCTCACTTGTCACGTCAAACAACCGTTCGCTTACCACTCACTCACAGACGCAATGGGAAACAAACTTACGTAGGATAAAGTTGTATTCAAACAGGCAATTTACTTTTACAAGAAAAAATAATGACATAGTCAATTTACCATTTATATCTTTAAAAAATGTATTTGTTTAACGCTACGATAAACTAGCATGTAACAGCAGGCTAAACACCAGGTGACATTATTATATCATCATATGTAGCTACACCAACAAAAGAATCATCTCTGCTTGACCTGTGAATTCAGGATGCCTCTTGTTCTGCAGTGCCCTTATATTGCAACGGGGTTATGTGAAAAGGTACTCAGTCCCTGCTAAGGTTTCAGACCCTTCAGTGCAGATTGAAGAGCTCCGAAAAAAGGAATTACCGTTATTTTAGGTAAGAACTTTAAAACTATATTTCCAATTTGTGGTGCTTTCCTGGGATATTTGTTTGACTTTGTAAGAAAATTATACACTGCATTTTTATCTTTATTTTATTGAATTGTCCTTTTCAAGCAAAACTGTTCTATCGTGAAAAACAACAAACTGTGCTTGGAAATGAAAACAAGTTTAAAACTGAAAATTATTGCGTACTGAGCAATTGAAGAATTTTTGCTTTCTCTCGTAAAGTTGGATTTATTTGACTGATGACAAAGCAAAATCTGAGTCCCCGATGGGAAACGAACCCATTTTGGTTTGTTATTTTGTAAGTTATAGTTTCTATCCTCCGTCAGAAGCACTAATGTTCGCTAATGTGTGTATTTCTGAAAATGAAATATTCTCATATCATCAACTCCATGAAATAAAATGACAAAAAGATTACACAACAAAAGAAAAAAAGCGTTCTTCCTCTGGTTTTCATTTCTGTGAAGTAAATCTTCTCCATTTAAAATGAACAAAAAACTCAGCGAACTGGCCTTTCTGCAACTTAACTCTGTACATCAAAAAATAATAGTGAGATTTTTTCGCCAGTTTAGTTTTACAATTTTAGATATGAATTATTTTGTTTTCGTCAAAAGATACTAAGATCAAGAAAATGTCATATTTCTGTCACAGACAACCAAGTGTACGCTGAAGTATGGCTCAGACTGGATCGATTCTTGTTCTTTTGCTGTTGTTTTCCGTCATTTCTGGTAAGATAACTAACATTGGGGAAATTAGATTAGGGAAATTAGACTAACAATAAGAATACGGTGCTGATAGCGAATAGCCTTCTCTTTAGTTAACTCGGAGGAGTGGTTTAATTCGGGTTCTAGTACATACCTGCACGATAGTAATCGGCAAACTAAAACACTCAGAGCGTAAAAAGTTCAGGGTGACGGGCTTGATTAAACACTTTGGCGCCGCAGTAAAGAAGATAATTCCATCGGAGGTTAGAAAAATGCTCTCCCGTCCACTCCCTGCGTTAGGTTCGTCTCAAAATTACCTGATTTTAAAAAATGGTGACCGGACCGATTATTGTATGCAACAATTTTCAAAAAAAATTTGGACATCATGTGGATCAAAATACGCCACGTGAAAGCTAAAAAAGAATGGAAACGCTCTGGGAGACTCGATTGGAAATGGACCTTGAAATTGAAGGCTCAAAGCAACGAAAGAAATTTTTCGAAGGTAGAATATAGCTTTTCTTTTAAACTGAGGGCTTATCGGAATGTCGCCAACTGAAAAATGAGGCATGCATTTCGGGCCTTGGATTCCTGATGATTTTTTGTCTTTTCTGGATAAAAAATAACACGTACATTCATGAATTTAATTTGTTACGATCGTGTAAATGAGCGAATGCTTGTCATTGAGTTCGATCATAATATGCCCTATCATGCATTTGAAATCTAGCTCATATAACAAAAACGCAAGAATATACAGTGGGTTACTTTGTCGAATTACAACATTTAGCACTGAAAACAAACTTAGACGTGAACAAAATACAAAGATTTGTTTTTCAAGAAAGGCGTTTAGCTGCAGTATCACCTTGTGACAAGTAACCACACAACATATACAGGTTATAAGACGCATGCCATTTTTTACTATATTGCAAAATACCAAAGATTCAAGGGTTGTAGGAGAATTCAAAGGTTTAATTCTAGAGACCAGGTTTGGTATGAAATTTTTGCAGGGTTTTGATTCTTGCGACAGGTATTTTATGCACTTTCCAAAGCAGATCCCGCAAAATTCTTTTATATAAACAACTTATAGAAAAATTTTTTTGGAATGTTAGACTCAAAGTACAGTAAAAACCCGCGTGTCTGAACCTAGTGGTTTAAGAACCTGCTGGCAGAAATTTGCCATTTTAATACCCAAAATATACAGAACTTGTTTAGCCAAGCAAGATCAAGCAGGTTCTTATATGTGGGTGCATGATAAACATTTTAAAACTCTTTGCGGGCTACAGTAGCCCTTTGAACATCAAGAAGTCTTTCAAGACAGTTTTTTTGTTTATTTATTTGCTCATTGCATTCATTTTCCATTTTATTTATTTATTTCATTTGTCTTTTTTTTTATTATACAACTCTTGTTATAGAGATAACACTATATATACATTCTGTAATCAGTTTTGTTAGGCTTATCATAATACAGTTGTGAATAAATACTGTATATTTAAGGGCCGAACCTAAGTTTATTCATTTTGCTGGTAATCAACAACTATATCTCCTTCATAGAAATTAAGAACCTAATTAAGAACCTACTTAGCCTAAATTGCCAATAACTACCCCAAAATACAAGAACCTATTTTGCCAGACTTCAAAAAATGTAGGTTCTTACGCGCGGGTTTTTACTGTAGTTCATGAACCTAGTGCCACAACTGCTAGAGTTTAACTCCAGCTTTTAAGGGCCCGTCTTTGATAAGAAGACTGCTGTCTTCTTTAGTAAACCGCAATGCAATAGTTTTGACTGTTCCCCTGAACTAATAAATTTCTTTCGATTGAAGGGGGTACGTCAAAAGCATGCAAAGCAAGTGATGCAACTGTTCGACATACCAGCATAAACCAAAGCGCGAGAAGTCATGACTGGGAGTACACAACCTCTGTGGTAATGGACGTGTCATACGAGAAAAGGGCACGAAATTGCTTAAAGGAATGTGAAGGTATCTGCAAAAAGCAAAAAACACCATATCCTTGGGATCGTTGGCCCGGTTGCGCTGCTTTCTCTTCTTACGTCTCAGAAGGAGGTGGTACGTGTTGGTGCTATGGATGGGATCACAAGCCCAGCTTCCAATCTTGGAGTGGATACCGCTCTGGTTGGTGCGAGTGAAATTAATTCGACATCGATGACGTAAAGAAAATGCCCACCTGGATTTGAGGGTGAGGTGAAATGCCGGTGCAAATTTAATTCAGTGAATAAAGAAAATGTTTTAACGAGATGAAAATGTGTGATGTTGTACTTGTATTTTTTGCTTCAACTGCGAGATAAAAATAAAATTTAAATCTAGGTGGCTTATTCATTTCAGGCACAGGGACTCTGTAAGCCTCTGAGAGAAACATAAAATGAACAGGGTAATATTTACCGTCAGCGTAAGCAGTTTTTCTTAGTTATCAAACGTTCTCAAATCAACATCTCGCAAATTTCTGCTCGGCTTGTAGCCCAGTCAGCTTTGATCAGTCAAGTGAAGCGAAGCCAGCAAGGCACGTGGCTGAGCTACGGTGAGCAGCGAACGAAATATTTGTTTACATTTCTTGGTCACGCGCGTTTATTTGTCCCACAGTTCATCTATTTTTAGAACAAGCGTACGTATGTAAAAGAATATAGCCGAGAATTTAACGGATAGAAAATCGTCACATAAATGTCTTCTCGGCTCCTAGCCAAGTCAGCTCGCTTCCCAGTCTCAGTACTGACATTTGACCCATGCATATTCGAATCGACTCGGACAATCTGGTTATGCATGGGAGTTGCTAAGTAAGTACGTCGAGTTGCGTTTATTGCAGCCCCGTGCGGCCCGAGTTCGTCTTGTGATAATTTCTGATGTACTTGTGTCGAGGCTAAGTAAACTGCAGCACTGCAACGCAAATAAAAGCCTGCCAAACTTCAAACCGCATTCGAAGCAAAATTAAATATTTCCTAGCAAGCCGACATCGAATGCAAACACTTCACAGTCCGAGGGAAGTTCTCCCATTATACGCTATTGTGGTATGTGCCGCTGTCTATGGTACAGGTCAGGTTTTTAGATATAAAGGGGGCACACCCCTGCCCACAAACTCACAGAGTAACCCCCCCCCCCGGGTCTTCACAAAGGTGGGCATCTACCAGCGCCGTCGTTTTAGGCTATAGCATTAGCCCATGACGTCAAATGACGTCATGGGCTAAAAACAAATTCAAAACGGTAATATAAGCATTTCTCACACTTCGCTTCCCTGCATTTTAAAATCCTTCAAAGTGATACAAGAATACATGGCCACAGTTTGTTTTTACTGAAATAACAATAAATAAAGTACTTCAATAACCATTCTGCCTAGGAAGAAACAGTACTTCTACAATAAACTAAATGCCACCTGTCTGATCGGCTTTGTTCTCGGTTGTTAGACAAAACGTTTCCTGTTGGCGTTGCAACGGGACTTGACTTAAGAGGAGCTATTTCTAGATCTCTCAGGTGGTTAACAAGTCGTAGAAAACCTTCTAAATAGTTGCGTATGTAACAGGCGGATAAAACGAGACGGGTCCTCCTCTAGTCTAAAATTGTAACCTTTTTCCCAAATTGGATAATCGGTCGCAAACGGAATCGTCTCAGTGAAAACTGCTATTGAGAGTTTCGCCCTGCTCGTCAAAGTTTTAACCAAAGAATATGATAGGCTATTTACTTAGTGAATCCGTAAACATGGTAGACCCATGACTTATTCGGAAAAAAATAACCAAGCGGCTCTGTCAATGCCCGTTTGTTTACATTTCTGGCCTCCAGTTTGAGTTCTCAGCTGACAGAAGTCTAGGGAGCTAATTTTAATGATTACGGCTCTCTTTAAGAATTTTAGAGATGTATTGACAGTTTCACACCGCCTAAGGTCATTCCAATGAAATGTTTCCAAGTTAAGCTCCAAAGAAAAGGGAGCAGACGATTACCTTTTTTGTTTTGTTTGTTTGTTTTTAGCTCGGTCGGGCGATGGGAAACGAAACAATTTATGACGGTGCATGCTCAGTATAGCTACCTGACCCAAGTTTCTTTCAGACAGCTACCTGGAAAATGTCAGTTTTACAACAAGAATCCGCTGTTTGGTCAGAAGCCTGTTTTGGTACGAAAGTAATGATCTTTATTCAGTACTGCAGTTTTGAGAAAAATGTCGCTGTTCAGATTATGTCATAATTCTCCCGTCGTCAATGTTCTGTAAATTAAATAACACGTTTTGCACCAGTAGGCTAAACAAAAGGTTTTCATATTTGTATTGCCAAGATAACCTCGGTTCATAACGACACTCTCAAAAAAGATGTGTTTCAGCGTAAACAATTTTACACCTCACTTGTCACGTCAAAAACTCATTGTAAATAGTATCTTATCTTCACAATCTTATTTCTATTTTTTCTTGTTTTCTTTACGGTGGAATACCTGTACAATAGCTAGCGTGTTTTCACAAACCCCGTCTCCGGCTACGCCTGAGATAACACGCCATTACATAGCTAATAAAGTGTATTTCCACAATAAACCAGTATTGCAATGCATTGTATTGTAAACAAAAGTTCGTTTACCACCCACTAACTTACTAAGCAACAAAGTCAAACTTACGATAAAGTTGTTTTCAAACAAGCAAATTACTTTTACAAGAATAAATACTGACGTATTGACTTTACCATTATCTTTAAAAAAAGTATTTGTTTAAGGCTACGACAAGCTAGCAAGTAACAGCAGGATAAACATCAGGTGCTATTATTATTTCATCATGTGTAGCTACAACGACAAACGAATCATCTCTGCTTGACCTGTGAGTTTAAGGTTGAATTGTTCTTTGTTCCTGTACCGCTTTATTGCGTCTGGGTTATGTGAAAAGGTGTTCAGTCCGTGCAAGGTTTCAGAACTTCAGTGCAGACAAGCACTCCAATCAAAGGAATTACCACAGTTCTATTAAGGTAAGAATTTAAGCTACGTTTTCAATTTGTGGTGCTCTCCTGGAACTCTTTTTTCTTTGACTATCTAAGAAATTTTTTGGTTGTTTGTTTATTATACAATGCATTATTTTATTTCATTTTATTTTATTTTATGTTGGATATACATGCCAGCCCTGTGTCAATCAAACAGATGTTGTCCTTTTCAACTGTGCTTGGAAATAAGAAAAACATTAGAACTAAAAATTATTGCGTACTGAGCAATTGACGGATTTTTGCTTTCTTTCGTAAAGTTGAATTCTTCGACTGGGATTCCTTTCAGTTTTTTAGGGGATGAACGAATTAACCCAATTTGTTTCAAACACAAACACAAACAGTGGAAAAATCTTCATTGGGTCAAAACTATTAAACGTTTGGCTAATGGTCTAGACCCATCATTGGGATATCAGTGTGAAAGAAGGAATAAGGCTCGTAGTTATTTGGCAAGTTCCTACCACAAATTGTTAGTGCAATGTTTTAAGGCGGCCCATTACTATTTATATGCGTGAGGGGTAACTGTTTTGAAATCAAATTTTTAGCTGTTCAACAGCATTCGATTACTGAGATATTTTAGACGCTGAAAAAGGAATACTTGAAGTTTGTCAAAAGCGTACTTTTATTGAGATCGATACGAATATACGGAAATTTTCAGCAATTTTCTTGAACGTGGCTTTCAAAGGAAGTGCACATTATCGGGAAAATGAAAAGACGTTTTTCCTTCATATTACCGTGAACAGGTGCTGGAACCTCAAAGATTTCAGGCATCACGCAACCTTTATAGCAAACGGTGATTAAAATTGTTACCAGAATATTATGTACAGGCATTTAGCCATAATTACCACGAAAATGATTAAAGCAACAAAGAATCGCACTTACTACAACAAGGTAGCTATGTCTTGTAACTTATGTATCGGAGTCAAAGCGATAAGGAACGTTTTTGTCGTCGACATTGTACGGTGAAGCGAGAGCACGCGTTGCCGGTAAGAAATATGGCAACCACGTTGCTTTCCAGGTTTCGCTCAAGTTTTTGCTCTTTTTGTCTTATTTCGTTATACCGTCGTGAGCACCCATAAAGCAGTCGATAACAAAGCTCCTGACCAGACTTTGCCGTATTCTGACAATACACTTTCAGAAATAAGGCAACAAATTTGGGTCACTCGCGAGCTCCTTAACCAAACTGCTCTGAAAACCCTGTTTTGGCATTCTGCACGGAACGACTTGTCACATGCATCTGCCCCTTGGGATTTCACATTGCGGAGAAAATTTGAATAAGGGATAAATTAATTCAAGTGGATTAGTCTAAAAAATTATTATTCCGAGGCCTGTCTATCGATCTCTTACTGAAACAATTTGGGTGAGAGTACTTATGTTAACATCAACAGTGTGGTTTTCTTATCAACGTATAGACATTAGTTCTATAGCCTCCTGGTCACGCCCGCCAGTTGTATATTAGGACATGTAAGTTGAATGGCATAAGTTTAAGGAATTTTTTGTAGTGTGGCAAACGTCGTTTGCCATATAAGGAATGATAACTAGCGAAAACAAAGCTTCCCCTAAAACACAATAATAGACATTAAAATTAAAATCGTCGAAGGAAGTATCTTTTCATCAGCCATCAAAATAACTAAAATATAGTTATCAGCCGTCAAAGCTAAACCCCCGCCACATCTTACAAGTCCAGCGCCCTAACCTTTAGGCACGCTGTCTCCCTTAACCCATCTTATAACCAAAAAAGAAAGTTCACTCCTTGCTACGCCTTAGCTAGGAAGTAGTGGTTTTGAAGTAGAGTGTACTGAAGAATAGGTGTTTCCACAGGCAACCCAACTGAAAGCTGTAGTATTTGGTATTAGATGGCTCAGACTGGATTCGTGCTCCTTCCTCTTCTGCTGCTGTCCATCATAGCTGCTGGTAAGTCTGTATACTTAGGTTTCAACAATTCTTTGAGGTCCAAAATAGCCTTTTCCAGTCCTGGTATGCGCCGTTAAGTTTTGGCACATCCTGAGCTTGCTCCATTAATCCCGCTCCAGGACTGGCATTGTGAAGGATCAGTCTTTACAAAAATCCTGCAAAGCTTTTGCAGATGAAAAAAATCGTGCACAGTAAAACGAAGCAAAGAAACGTCTTGCAAACTAATGAAAGAAGAATTCATACAAAGCATTTAGTTGCAAGAAAATGGGGAATGAAAAAAGTAGGTTTCATCGGGGGTTGCTTTAACGTCCGGGCCTTCCTCTCTCTTTTAGGTTCTTCTAAATCCACTCCCAGACGATTTTAATACTTGTGGTAGAAAATTTGGTTCAGAGTCAAGGCTGACACAAAATGCTGAACTCTCAAACAACAGAAATTGCGGAAAATTACATATTAAAAAAAAAACAAACAAAGGAAGACTGACTGTACAGCTGGAGTATATTTTCTGTTTGGTTTCCAATATTTCGTCAGGTACGGCCTGACTTCTTCAGGGAGTGAATGATACAAGAAATTCGTTACAATTCAAAACACCACGAAACAATAGTATAATAGATTTAGATTTAGCCAAGCCTAAAAGCGGACCTCCACATCTCTCTTTCGTGCTTATTGGCCCGTAAAATACAGTAAATTTCAGTTGTGCAGTTATTCCCCGAGAGGTGAAAAACAGCATGGGAAAACATGCGGACCGCTGAGGAAACTGAATGACTGAATGAAGCAATCCTTTTCCTTTTCATGATGAACTGTTACAAGTCTTCATTCCAAGAATGTATTACAATTATCGTATCGAAAATCGAGCGACGAGGAACCAGCCGCCATATTGTTTACAAGAAACGATGGCATTCCGCCTCCCCCGGTCGGGTTGTCTTGGGACTCCCCTCACCCTTCCCCAGCGTCTGTACAGACGGACGGACGGACGGACAGATCGTACGCTGACGTCAGAAGCAAAATTTTTTGGATCAACGGGTTACCAAATTTGTTTACCCATGGTGCTCCGCGAGTTCCGCAATAAGGTTACAAGAAAAAAACGTTAAAATTTAAAATAACCGAAAACGAAACATAATAAGGTTTGTGTATAAGATATGGTATGATAAAAGGTAAGTATACTTTACCCTACCCTTTACTATACCCTACTAAGACAAACGCCTTGTCGTAGTATGGTCAGAACCTTGGTTTCATTGGGGACTTGGTTAGGTTATTCCAATCCATCCACTAAGCTTCAATTGGGAGGGTTTTTTGGGCGCTAGATAGGGTTTGTTCATCATCACTTTTCTTTTGTCCTCAGGTGGGGATTTAAGCTGCAAAAAAGAGTTCGTTAGTCGCTCAAAATTACATGCTTTTAAAATATATGACTGAACCGATTATTATACTTAACAATTTATAAGAGGGTTTTTAAGCATTATACGGATCAAAATATGCCATTTAAAGCTGAAAAAGAATAGAAAAGCTCTACAAGACTCGGTTTCACTGATTGACTGGAATTTGGAGGGCTCAAAGCAACGAAATGATTCTTCGAGAACAAAATGTAGCATTTCTTCGCCATCTGAAATATGAGGTATGCATTTTGGGGCTCGGATTCCTGAGGATTTCTGCAGCCTTTTCTGAATAAAATAGGAAAGTAATGACATGCGTAATTATGAATCTATTTTGTTATGATCGTGTAATTGAACGAATGTCTGTCATTGTTCACAATCATAATATGCCAATTCATGCATTTGAAATCTAGGTCATATATATCTATACAAAAATGCGAGAATCTACACTGGGTTACTTTTTCGATTTCAAACATTTGACGGTGAAAACAAACTAAGAGGTGAACAAAGTGCAAAAGATTTGTTTTTGAAGAGAGGCCTTTAATTAGATGGAGTATCAGATTTCGACAAGTAATCACGCAAACTAACATACAGTTAACGCAATTTTATAAAACGCATGCCATTTTTTACTGTATTGCAAACTGATCTGAACATTCAAGGGTTGTAGGAGAATTCAAAGGTTTTAATAAATTCTAGAGACTAGGTTTGGTACGAAATTTTTGCAGGGTTTTCATTTTTGCGATATTCATTTTTTCAATTTTCAAAACGGAACCCGCAAAATTCATACTTAACAACTAATAAAAATTTTTTTTTAAATGTTAAGACATCAAGAAGTTCATGGACTCAGTGATTGAACTGTTGGAGTTTAACTCCAGCTAATACGGGCCCTTCTTTGATAAGCTACGTGCTGTTTTTTTTTTAGTGAACCGGAATGCAATAGTTTCGACTGTTTCTCTAAACTAATAAATTTCTTTCGATTCTAGGACAAGGGGGTACGTCAAAACCATGCAGTAGTAAAAGTGCAACTGTTCGGCATACCAGCAAAAACCAAAGCTCGTCTAGCAAGGCTAAGTGGAAGCACAGAACGATGGTGGCGGTGCGAGTGGATTACGAGAAAAGGGCACGAGACTGCCTATGGAAATGTCAAAAGTACTGCGTAAAACAAAAAGTGGAAGGATACCCCTTTACAAAATGGCCCGATTGCGCTGCTTTCTCTTCTTATGTCTCAACAGGAGGTGGTACGTGCTGGTGCTATGGATGGGATAAAAAGCCCAAATTCCAATCTTGGAGTGGATACCGATCTGGTTGGTGCGAGTGAAATTAATTCGACATCGATGACGTAATGTAAATGCCTACCTGGATTTGAGGACGAGGTGAAATGTCGCTGTTAATTTAAATGCAGTGAATAAAAAAAGAATTATGACAAGATGAAAATGTGTGGTACTCAAGTTGTATTTTTTGTTTCAATTGCAAGGTAAAATAAAATCTAGGGGGCTTAATCATTTCCAGCACAATTGAGGGGGGGGGGGAACTTAATAGAGAGGGGGGTTAATAGAGGATTTACGGTACTGAACTGTTAGGTTTCAGTGTTAATTTCACCCAGTCGAGTTAATCTCGAGTCGAGTGCGTAGTTCGACATATAAAAAAAATCACCACTTTTTTTTTTATTTTATTCAGTTAACACAGGGCGCAAAGGAGTCATATTTGACCGTAATGCTGGCTAAGTTCATCGCGCAAATCGATCTTGTTGATTCAAAACAATGAACGTGACTGAACAAAGCATCGTATCAGTTGTTACAAGTCTGGTGAAATTCTATCCGCAAGACGAAAACCACATACAGCAATTACTGTGGGCGTATCACCAGTAACTAACACCCGACTGCACTTGGTGCCTCGTTTCGGAAAGCATCGCTTTCCGGAGACGTCACCGGGCGATCAACGAGATCGATTTGCGCGATGAGTGAATTTAGCCGACATTACGGTGCGCCCTGTGGACTAAGAACTGATTGCGGTATTCTGGTTCTTTACACTCAACCCCAACTTCCTGGAATTCAACTCGAATTTGGTTTTCATTAGTCGTACTCACTGCTGTTTAATATACTGCAATTAGTTATAGGTTGAGGTGGGGGGACCCAATCACTCGGTCTTAGCAGCCGCGAGACAAGTTGTTTTCGAACAGCTGAAACAAAGGCTTTTCAGGTGACAAGCAGGTGACCATTGTATTGAACACGACTCTGGTATAAAACGACAATAAAGCTAAAGGACAGGGTCTAGGGCAAAGCAACTCAAACGATGACTTACTTTTTTTTTCGCACACCACTGTCGCCAGGTTAATATATGAAAAAAACCTCATTCGCCGTTTTAGCATCTCTACTCGGACAACTTCAGTTGTTTTCAAACAACTAAGAATAACGCCACACTTGTCCAGCAAAATAAACAGTGGACAGTTTTCCTATTATAGACTTGTCCAAGCGAGACAGGTTGAAACAGAGCTAGAACGAATGCCTCCAGTCTGGAAACTCTAAATTCTTGTTGTTGTAATTAAAATAAACTCTTAGGGAAGAGTACTTTCGTGTGTGGTACTATCACGACATTGAAGATGTTAATAATTACCCATTTCGGAAAAATCAATCCAGGATTAAAGTGGCCTTCGAAAATATTTGTTAACAGGGATGATAAGACATGAAAAATAAAGGAAAAAACACAAACACAAGTTGTTTTTAAACTAAACCTGAATTCCGTTATCAAAATGGTTAATCATGGTTTTTAAGCGCTCGTGAACTCGTAAGACACCCGTCCACCGTTCAGCTGAAGAAAAATCAGATCATAATTAAGAAGAGATTTTCTTCTGACTTACTACATTAAAATAAAATTCAAGGTAGGAAAATAGCTTTATCCTAGCATAAAACGGACTACGTGAAAAACAAAAAAAGGAAAGCTTGTGGGCTCATCAGTGGGATAACATTAAAAATACTGTAGGGAGACATATTCGTTCGGAACCTCGTGTGTTTTTTAATTTCTGCGACGAAACATTGCTCAGAATTAAGGCGATAAAAGCCGTAGAAAGTGTCCAGATTCGTTACAAAAACTCATTTGCAAAACAAAACACTCGGAATTCATTGATGTTTGGATAGGAAGTACACAATGCAAGGTGTACGCACTTCAGATCCTGATTCAAAGAATCCGGATTCGTGACGCAATCTGAATACAGTTCTTATTCCGGATTGGACATGTGACGAATGTCGTTACTTCCTCGTTACTCGCTCTCGCGGAAACTTGCAGTTTAAGAACAGTATTCAATAGTCGCTTTTCTCGTTTAAAGTTTCCTGTAAAATGCTTTGGTACTCTTCAAAAGCGCCAGTTGTTTAGAACAATAAATTTATTAATGTACCTTTTTGTACCTGTTGACTAACATAAGGTGTTTACCCAGAGAACCCAGCTCGTAACGACCCTCTCCAAAAAGGTTTTGTGATGTGGAAAAAGGATTGCACCTCACTTGCCACGAACAAAACAATACAAATTAGCTTACGCATCGCTTAAGAGAAACAAACTTAAAATAAAGTTGTATTCAAAACAATGAATTTCGGAAAAGAGAACTGAAACTGAATGACTAGAATCTTCAAGCACACCAGTTGTTTATCGTTACAATGGCTTAACGTGTGCTCGGCAAGGCGAATATCTGAATAAATGAAATGAAGAAATCGCAAATTTGGCTTTACAACAGCAATCCCACAAAATCAATATCCAATCTATCCTTCTCTAGGTGTACCTAGAAATAAATACTTCATCAATTTAAATAACTTTGCTTATTTATAGGGAAATTGCGGTTCATAAGTGCTCGTCTACTCCAGATCTCACAGATTTTGCTCCTCTACAATCACTGCTGAAGAAAATGTCAAGAGATTTTTCAACACTGTTGGGAATGTGAAAAACATCCCAGGATTATAATAATTGCTTAACTGACATTACATGTCGCCTACAAGGCTACGTTTAGATAAAGAGGATACGAGCTCATCGGGGATGAATGGAAACAATGACTTTCTGGGATGAAATCATCGCTCGGAAATTAAATATTTTTGGGATGGGAAAGTTTCGACGCTGAAAATGAAATCGTCCCGGAATGAACTCCCTTCACGTAGTCATCTGATTTAAACCGCGAGAGAAATATGACCCGGCAACAGGATGGAATGAAAACAGTTGTCCCAGGATAAAATGATCTATGTGAAGGACTCCTTTAGACTGATGTAAAAAATGACTTAGATGGAACTAACCTAAACGAACGATCGACCTCCGAACATGCATCGTTCAGATTGAAATCTAAGATTGATTTGCTTTCAAATGGAAGGGAAAATCGAATTTTGGTTGGCCATTAATCCCTTAGAGAACGCCATCTAAATATAATACAACTTACTTATCTTGGACAAAGCAGTACGTGTAATTAGAAAAAGGAGTTTTGATCTCTTTGTCAGAAAACAACTTGTCCTGTGGATGTGATAAAATATAACCTAAGGAACGGCATAAGTCTAAATTTTAGACTATTAACTGCTAATTCAGTAACGGTTTAACACAAGAGCCTCGGCAGTGATGTGTTAAGAGATTCACCCCTAACTGGTCATGTAAAAAGCAAAAGAAGACAAAAAAGAACTTTCCGTCAGAAAGATTTTCATCATGGAAGAAATTTTATTGTTCTCGTTAAAACGCCAATTCTTTAACTATAAATTTATTTATGTAAAGTTTTGTACCAGTAGACTAAACAGTAGGTGTTCATGTTTCCTTGTCTAGCGCATAAAACCCCGGTTAAACTAACAAACATTTTCTTCCCTGAACATGGTGTTCGTCACACAAAAAGCCTTAGGTGGCTAAACGGGCAAACAATGTTTGACCAAACATCGGTCAGGACAAAAGGGAACCCACACAATGCTTTTTGTGTGTTATCTCTAAAAACTATGAAGTGACTAGCTGTGACACCGCCCAAAATCCGTTTGTGATTGGTTGCTTTTTCCCGCTCGCGCAAGCCATGTTGGCAGAGGTGGCTAAACGATCAAACTGATTTGTTCGTAAGGCAATGATGTAGATCAACATGGAAATCCATTTAAATGCAAAGTTGAGAGGGACGGCTAAACAGTAAAACATGTTCTTCCAGCACGATGTTGGTGAGGACGAAAACGTTTGATCGTTTAGACCTTCTTCACAAACGTCCTGAAATATGTGATAGCCTCCGACAAACGTCCTGTAATATGTGATAGTTCACCCAGTCAAATCATTTATCAGGTACAAAAACATATTAGTGAAAACATCACTACTACACTTTTCTTTTCAGAACTACGATTTACGTAAATTAAAAAACATGATAATGTTTGAATGAAATTTTGAACACACCACCTGTTTAACGCTTCGGTAACTGAACATGTAACAGCAGGCTAGAGATCAGGTGCTCACATTAATTCAACTGTAGCCGGTGGGGACACTCCATATAGTTGCCAATGCGGAAAGGCTCCACCCGAAAGGGGTGCCATTTTTGGCATTGCAGTTTACGAAGGGGTACGGAAATTTTCTGCTTAAGGGTAGCTTAAGGGTCGCCGAAATACAATTTAAACTGAAAGAGCAGCTAAGGCTAACAACTAAAACTGTTTGTAAAATTTTGGCAGAAAATTCTGACAAAAAAATATAAGAAAGTTTGGAGCCTTCGAGCGACTTAAATCTCGGGATCAGGTGCTGTTTTTTTTGTTTTTTGTTTTTGTTTTTCTTGTTTTTTGCTTATTTTTTAGGTACGAACTGAGGTGCAATTTTTGTTCTAGGTATATGAAAGGGGTACTATTTCGACAAAGATTGGTATATTAGAGGGTAAAGGGTTGAACCTCGGGGTGGTGCCTCCCAGTACAAAACTTTAATAAGTAGCCCCCCCGGGAACTGGAACAGATGGACCCACCAAGACAAAGTCATCCCAGCTTGACTTGCAACGCTTGAGCTTCGCCACAAACAGTTGTTGTGATAGTGTCAAAGTTTATCACCGCACTTGTCACGTAAAGACAACAGTTTCGGTGTGACGCTTAATTATGAAACACATTTTTAACAATAGCGTTTTTTCAAGAAAAGAGATAACTGTTGTATTCTTTAAATGCGACAGTTTCCTTAAAACAAACAAACAAACGAAGAATTATTTACCATAATTATCGGTACGGCCTCGTTAAAGCCAAGAACTGGAACATTAAGGAACATCCTGGAAAGAAACATGAAAGAAAAGGAAAATACGAAAAACAATGAATACTGTTTGAAATAACAATGATACGTGGAGTGACACCTGGCTGAAATGAATTAAAAGAAGAAGCGTTCTCAAGTTGTTTTACTCGGAAAAAATTCTGAGTCCTCCCAACGGAAGTCGAACCCGTAACCTTCTAGGTGCCGGTGGAATACTCTAACCACTGAGCTATGCAACCTCGTTCCCAGGGTCCTCTCTGAGAAGACCCTGGGAACGAGGTTCTGAGCTATGTGGGGTTCGTGGTGAGCGGGGCCAAGTTGTGTGACCTCACTCACCACGAGTCTCCCATAGCTCAGTGATTAGAGCATCCAACCGGCACTTGGAAGGTCATGGGTTCGACTCCCGTTTGGAGGACTCAGAATTTTTTCTGAGTAACACGACTTGAGAACATTTCTCTTTTAACTAAAAAAAAGGAATACTACAAATGTAATACTAAAATGTTAGAAAATATACAACATAAAAAATAGATAAATAAATAAATAAATGAAACACGATATATTTTCTTACGTTTTTTTTCCAGTTGGCTGAACAGCATGTGCTTGTATTGTATCACCACGTGTAATTCGTTTGACGAAGAAGTTATCTCAGCTTGGCGTATCATTTTTTTAATGCGGCCTTTGTCACTGGGACCTATATCAACTAATCGCGTTGTGTTTGGATGTATTCAGTCAGTGTTCAAGGTTTTGTAGTCAAGATTTGCAAACTTTTACCGTACTGAGTTTTAAGGTAATCTCTGTTTTATTTCAAGTTTTGCTTTACTTCCAGTCACTACGTGTAATGTCTTTTTACCTCACTTTGCTTTTTCCATTTGCCTCACCGTTGCTATTCCTGTTTATCGTTGCTTTTGTTGTAACTGGAAACTAAGAAAGGCTCTTTTTCTGTAGATTTTTGTATGACTTGTCACACGAAAAACAAAAGAGATTTCCGGTTTTTGTCGTTATGTTTTGTTGTAGCTCAAGGGAAATTTGTTTACTAAAGAAGGAAAGATGATTATTTTTTAGCTCGGAAAGAAATAAGAAAGATGGAATATTCAGTTTTTCACGAGCGTGGGACAAAGAAAAATCTGAGTCCCGACGGAAAACGAAACCACTTTTGTTTTTTGTTTTGTAAGTTATAGTTATTGCTCTCCGTCAGAAGCACTTGTTCGCTAATGTGTGTATTTCTGCAAATAAAATATTCTTATATCATCAACTCCATAAAATTAAAAGATAAAACGATTACACAATAAAAGGCGTTCTTCCTCTGTTTCAGTTCTGTGAGGCAACGCTTCCCCTTTTGAAACGAATAAAAATCTTAGAGAGCTGCTTTTCCGTAACTCCAATGTCCATTAAAAATTAATAGATCAGTGTGGTTTTTTCCGATTTAGTTTTACAATTTCAGAAAGGAATTTTTTGGTTTGCTCAAAAGGTATTAAAATAGGAAAATGTTATATTTTTGACGCAGACAACTAAATGTACGAGAGAGGTCGAGGGAGCTGGCTTTCCGTAATTTAACTTTGTCCATTAAAAATATATATAGATCAGTGTGTTTTCGCCGATTTAGTCTTACTATTTTAGATTTTTTTGTTTTGTTTTGGTCTAAAGGTATTAAGAATAAGAAAATGTTATATTTTTCATGCAGACAACCAACGCTGAAGTATGGCTCAGACTGGATTTGTTCTAGTTCCTCTGCTGTTGTTTTCCCTCATTACCGTTGGTAAGATCAATAAGATTTAGTTAACGATTTGGGACTATCCTAGAGTGAGAGTAGACTAATCAACAATGTGAATACGGTTTTGACTTTCACCGTGAGTGAATAGCCAGCGTGGCGGAGGAGTAGTCTGATTTAGGTTTTAGCACATGCCTACATTATTGTAATCGGAAAAGTAAAACATTCAGGTGATGCAATATTCAGGTCAACTTGTTTGATTAAACACTTTGGCGCGTCACATGTGAATACCCCCCCCCCCCCCCCCCAGTGCCCCTCCCCCTCAAAAAAAACGAACAAGAGTTTTATTCCTGCTACTTATTGTAACTTCTTCTTTAAAGGCCTGTGGCCGGGGAAATTATGTAGGGCAGTGTTTCTTACTTCCTAGCACTCATACATACACTTTTAATTAATAATTAGTAATAGCAAATGCTATCCAGAGTTTGACCATCAGAGTGCGCGAAAAATACTATTTACTTGTCAGGTAGACATTTGTTCTCTTTTTGGGGGTCAAAAATAGCCTGTTATCTTCATTCAGTGAATAGGAGTGCAATAGCTTTGACTGTTTCCCTAAACTCGTAACTTTCTTTCGATTCTAGGACAAGGCGGTTCGCCAATAACCTGCAGTAAAAGTGCAAAAGTCAAAGGCACCGGTGGCAGTGCTAGAAATCCTAAATGGGAGTATGACCTTCAAGTGGAAAATGTAGTGTCATACTACAAGAGGGCAAAGGAATGCCTACATGAATGTAGAGATATATGCAAAAACCAGAATACGGGCTCACCTGATAATGACGAATGGCCTGATTGCGCTGCTTTCTCTTCTTATGTCCAAAAAAACGCTGGTAAGTGCTATTGCTATGGATGGGATCACAAGCCCAACTTCGTCCCTTGGGAAGGATACCACTCTGGCTGGTGCGTGTCAAATTAATTTGACATTGATAACGTAATGTAAACGCCCACCTAGGCTTGAGGGTGAGGTGAAATGTCGTGTAATTCCATTTCAGTGAATAAAGAAACTTATAGCGATATCAAAATGTGTGGTGCTGTAGTAGCACACTATGTGTATATGTTTTATTTGAAAGGTAAAAATTACAATCTAGGTTGACTGACTGGGATCCGGGGAAGTCCAAACTTACAACCAGTAAGTATTACAAAAACTGTTTTACAGCTGATAAGTTCAGTTCTACCCTCGAGGTTAATGATATTTTCTATGAGCATTTAACTCTTGTGTATGGTAAGAAACTTGGTGCAAATGCCTGACGTCAATGTTAATAAGCAACTCCTGACAGACGCTCTTCGGACATCTGTTTCTCACATACGACTTGATTAATCGTGCTTGGAAAACGATCGCTCAAATGACAGGGAGTGTGCAACCAACTGAAAACAAACTTAACATTAATGTAAAGAAGATCCTCGCAGTTATTAACGCAACTTATGCAGTTGCGAAAAGAAAGCCTGAAAAATTCAGGCTTGCCGGGATTCGAACCCTGACCTCTGCGACCGGTGCAGCGCTCTAACCAATTGAGCTAACAAGCCAACTGGGAGCTGGTCTTTAAATTGGTTCGTAGTATACCCGGGAAAGATGAAGATGAAATTATGAATATATGAAATTCATATATTTGAACTGTGGAATGAAGAAATAAATGTAAAGAAGATCCTCGCAGTTATTAACGCAACTTATGCAGTTGCGAAAAGAAAGCCTGAAAAAATCAGGCTTGCCGGGATTCGAACCCTGACCTCCGCGATACCGGTGCAGCGCTCTAACCAGTTGAGCTAACAAGCCAACTGGGAGCTGGTCATTAAATTGGTTCGTAATATACCCGGGAAAGATGAAGATGAAATTATGAATATATGAAATTCATATATTTGAACTGCGATATGAAGCAATAAATGACCAGCTCCCAGTTGGTTAGCTCAGTTGGTAGAGCACTGCACGGGAAATCGCAGGGTCATAGGTTCGATTCCCGTACAGGCCTGAATTTTTTCAGGTTTCTTTTCTCGCAACTGCTTAAGTTGCAAACATAACTGCGATGATCCTTCACATCTATACTCTTTCTCCCGCATTTCAAATATATGATTTTCATATATTCACACTCATTTAGTTTGCCAACATGTTGTTGTGTTGTTCACACACACTAATTTGAGTTTGCCAACACGAGTTGGCCAACATAAGTTTGACGTGTGAAGGCCACTTTATTATACCATCAAGCTCATTACAATGGGGTAAGTGTGGCGACACAGTGAAAGAATTATCGCATTGGAGATAAGACTTATGTTATTTTTGTTTTTGTTGAAGAAAATTTCGTAAAAGCTAGGGGGCATGTTGCCTGGACATGTAGCGGGGACAGAGTCCTTAGCTTAGTGTGCACTGCGTTGGACGCATGTTGCGGGGTCAGCACGCAAGCCGGTGCACACGAAGCGAATTGAGGCATAAATATCTCAGCAATCACTGAGGGCGCCTGGTAACTAGTTTACGGGCAAAGTAGGATGGCGGACTCTATGGTTAAGAAAAAGAAGCTTCTACTACTGTCAGTGATGTTACTAGACGAAGAAATGTTTAATTATGTTGACCGAAAACGATGGGTATGCGAGTGGCTGAATAGAATACAGGAAAAAGGAGTATATTACACCATTTTTAAGGAGCTAGCAGTGGAGGATACCCCAGGATTTGCAGAATTTCTAATTCCAGAATTTGCAGTATATTTTTTTTCTTAACTTCGTCCCCCGAGGCCGCCATCTTGAAAGACTGCTACTGAAGGCTTATGGGATAGCCAATGGCGCGTTTTTGTTGGTTCTCGCTATTTTGAGGGTGCAAATGGGTTAGTAGTTAACTGACAATTGGCCAAAAAAACTAGTAGTTAACTGATAATTGGCCAACTGATAAACGAAAAGTCCACAGTTAACTGACATTTTATTAATTATATTAAATACGACTGTTGATGTTTTAAAAGCAACAAAGATCTCCCTAACGCTGCATGACCTGGTAACATATTAACTGTTATTTGAGTCACTTCCGATGCAAAAGTGCCAGCCACGAGGGAATGGCGTGGTCAAAGTAGCCTGCGGAAAGAGAAGGAAAAAGGGAAGAAATTATTCGCGAGCATGGAGGAAGCGAGAGGAAGCGAGAGGAAGGGAGAAGAAGGAAGTCATGCAGGCCTTCCAGCCCCATTTTATAACTATGTTGGATGTAAATTGAGAAACACGAATTTCGAGTACTTTTAAAAGTGACATAAATTAATTGTGTCCAGTCAGAACGTTCGATTGGGCCGTTGATTGACATATAAGTAATTCTGACCAATCACAATTTTTGCAGTCGCCTGGCGAAAGTAAAATATGGCTGAAATACGCTCGTTGCTCGCGCTTGCGAATAATTTCTTCCTTTTCCCCTCCCCTTTCTGTGCCCGCCACGCAGGCTATGGTCAAAATACGCTAAGTTGTTATCGAGATGATGACAAAGGATCAGCATTCGAACGACATGCGCCGGCGCCGTTTGACTTGGCAAAACACAATTCAATAGACATAGTTTGAAAACATTTGACAGATGTTATGGGAATTAAACAGCAAGCGGTAAAGTTTGGACTCGGTGCGTTTGACTTGAAGTTGTTCCGATTAGATAATTAATTGTCCAGCAAGCGAACGTGGTTTGACCTTGTTTGGCCTGATTTATATCAAGTCAATAATTGATTACAGGTCGACAATACACAAGCCCTTTCGTAATGAGCAAGATTTCGGATTCATCGTGATTTGATTTTTTTTAATTATTATTTTCATCTCCAGAAGCTGTAATTTATTTCTTGATTTGAGTAAGGTCCACCCCAAGGATGATTGACGTAAGAAAAATTCGGGTTATGACGCAATAATTTTCGCTGTAAGAAATGGAAAGTTAATAACTAACTACAATTAGTAGCTAACTGACAATTGACCAAAAAAATAGTAGTTAACTGACATTTGGACGAAAAATTAGACTAATTAACTGACAATTGGGTACCCCCATTAGCACCTTCTATTTTGTAGCGGGGACAGTTTGCAAGAGCAGTGCACACGATGCGACATTGCAAATTGGGCTCATTTGGCCCCGCTTCATGACGCATGGATTCAAACCAGCTGAATTTCATGCAACATGTTGCAGGGACAAAATTCTGTCTTCACAACAAAACTTTTTCGCAAAAACGGGAATGTCACACGAGGAAAACTGTCGCTGCAACATGTCCCCGCTATGTGTTCCCGCAACATGTCCCCTAGTGTGTGCCCGCCTTAAAACAAGATTAATTAAAAAGAGACAGACTTCGACAGAAACAACAAGCCAGTACATTATTCTTTTGATTTAAAAATTCTTAAAATACGCAGGATACACGTGCCACACGATTTATATCACGTGCGATTGTTGTAGCTGAAGAGCCTGTTCGTGAATATATTGCGCAGTGTTGCACCTGTCACACGTGCAGACGCTTTAGATAAATGAATACTGATGACCACGGGTCTCATCCGGGCCCTTAATCAGTAGGCGAAAAATTAAAAAGGCACCAGATGGAAAGACTGTTTTTATTAACTAGGCAAACATTGAGGCCAGCCAGTTTGATTCAGAGAAGGAAAGAGAAAGGTTGAATTGAACCGTTCGCCAGAAGCGGATAGCACAGACAGAGAATCGACATGAACGCAAGTGACCAGCTGAGACCACCTAACTGTGAGATCTACGAATTAATGGGAGGTAGACTTCAACATCCCTCTCCTCTAGTTCAAACCGTTTTGATCTTTAATATTATCATTAACTGCCTCAGCTGTCCCTTCACCGCTCTTTTGAACGCGCTGGTGATGATCGCCGTTAAAGTAAAATCCCGACTGAGAGCCCGCAAGTCGAATATTTTGATCGCTCTTCTGGCCTCAACTGATTTTGCGGTGGGGATCATCATTCAACCCGCCTTCACCGCCTTGATAATGGTAATCTTACTTGACGAGACAACTAATGGTGCGTGTACATTGCAGTTTGTCACAAGAACTGCGATGAGTTGCCTGGTCGATGTCTCGCTAGTCCACCTGGTCTTGATAAGTGGTGAGCGGTATCTCGCCATGAAGTACACTTTCGCACACATCACCTTCCTCACTGTAAACCGATTACTGTTTGCTTCTGCCTTGGCTTGGCTCCTGAACATAATTCTGCACGTTCCACTTGTTGCGGACAAAACTCAATATCTTCACATTGATAGCGCAATCATTGCTCTATCAATTGTCTTCATCGTTTTCTGCCATGTTACAGTCTACCGTGTAATCCGCCAGCACCAACAGAAAATTGTAACTCAGCAAGTTTCAGAAGAAACAAGGGAACAAATTCAAAGCAACAAAAAGGCCTTTAAACTGACAAGCACCATTGTGGTCGTACTGTTGCTGTGTTATTCACCTATGTTTGTTTTGAGAGTAATTTTATTAAGGTATCGTAGCGAAGTGTCGTTGGAAACAGTGTATATAGTCTACTTCTTAGCTATGTCAATGATGTCATTGAACTCGTTACTCAATCCGATTATCTACTCGGTCAGTATGAGACAGTTTCGCGTCGCTTTTATTGAGTTAATGTGTAGAACTGTGAACTTTTCCGAGGCTGAAGAAATTGAGATGCGAGTTTTTGGAGAACAAAACGCCGTGGTCAGACTTGAAGAACGGCAAGAAAGTGGCGAACTAGGTGTTCAACAAGCAAACGTAAACAGGAATGGCAATCATGAGAATATTGTTCTGCCACAGCAGAACGAAAATGAAGAAGGGCAGCTACAACATTCACGTGAACGCCGCCACTACAGCACATAAAAATGCCTAAGTAATTCCCTAGAGCAAAGAACTATTTACCCCCCCCCCCCACCCCGCCCAGTCATTTAGTCCTACTTACCTAAGCTACAGAGAGACTCGTGGCGAAAGAAGATCTAGGCATGTACTATGTGAGGAAGATCATGAGATTAATTTTCATCGAGGACTCGGAATTTTTCTCTGTGGATGACGAGATCATCATATGTACCTCTCCATTTACAAAGATTCCACCAAGAAAGTCATATTTAGTATTTAGCTAAAAATTTAATTTCGCAGAAAATTTGAGGGAATGGAATCTTATGACCCTAAATGTCTGAGCTCCTTCAGTGGCTTTCTGAAAATGCTAGCTGACTTTATATTACACCCTAAGGGGCTTGTTAAATTAAGAAACATTGTTGCGGAAACATTCGGATGGGGTGGGCGGGAGTCTGCTCACTGTTTTTTCTAAGGTGCCGCGAAACAAGGAAACACATGTTTCCGAAGCAAAGTTTGCCTCAGGGAAGAAACAATGGGGAAGAAACAGAATCACTTTCTTGTTTTCTAGAAGTAAAATTTGCTTCCGCAACACATGTTTCTCGCGCGGCTAAACAGGGAAACATTTGCTTCGATCACTGTGAGCAATGCTCAGTTTCTGCAATAATGTTTCCTGGTTAGCTAGTCCCTAAACGACGTGTTTATCCCTACGAAAACGATCAGTCCCCCTGTCAGTTAATCAGTCCCCATGTTAAGAATGGGAATGGTGTTGTTGAGCACTGATACAAATGTTATAGTCCAGCAGATGGCATCTTTTTATTCTACTGCAATCAGTGGATGAGTACAGATATCTCTTGGTCATTAGTTATGCGTTAACAAAATTATGGCGGCCAAAAAATGCCAATTTTTCCCCAAGAAAAGGCAAAACGAATGCCAAATTTTGAGTTTTTGAAATAAAAAAATGTGTTCCTAGAAGCAAAACGTCCGACATGTATGAAACAGAAACATAAGCTTAAATATGGGCTCCTGGCTTAAATACAAGTAAGGAAGCAAAAATCGACATGTATGAAGCAGCGGTGTCAGTCCGTGAAACAAACAAAGTCCTTAGACGATATTACCCCCACAAGGGGCACTCACATCAAATGCGTAGACATGAATAAAATATTGAAGTTTGCTTACCTTTGTTGTTCCTGGGCGGCGGCCATTTTGAATAATTTCGGCTCAGTCATCTTTTCAAGGTCTGGGACCAAGAAACCTTCGGAAACCGTTCGTAAACTCAAAGAAAGAGACAAAGGATGAAACTGGAAGGAGAGCCTTCGGATATCGTGGAATTACATGGCTAAATCTCCTTCGTAATTTCGCGAAAACGGGTTTGTGACAAGGTAGGGTGTTGAAATAATTATCTACGGGCAAATATTGTCAGAATATTCACAAATGTCAAGTGTTTTGATGTCGTTTTCCAGACGCTTGATTTCGTAGCATGTCTGCCACCATCGGGGGGACAGGGAAGTGAGAAATGCAAATACTTGATTGACAGATTTAAGGCGGGAGTAGAAAGTTCATACGTTCTGATTGGTGCATTTGAAATCTGCAACGTTGTTGGGCGCAAGGAACGCTCAATTCCATGTGAAGTGAGAGCCGTGAGACTGTTTTCAGTTCTTTCGCAGAAGGATGAAACCTTTACGTTTTAAAATGTACACTAACAGTTCATCTAACGAGTGAAGAACAAACGATAAAATACCTTGTTCCAGCGGTCAGATAATGAATTGGCTTGTGCAATCAGTTTTGAAGCTACGGTTTGTACATTCTCTTCCGAAGGAGGAATTTTTCAAGCTGTCTGCAGGGTTTATTTTCATTTCGCTTTGTGGAACATTTCTTGTTTATACGTCTCATCAAGAGCGCTATAAGTAACCACGAGCTTGAATAAGGCTGTAATCATGTTAATTTTTGTGTCTTTTCCCTAATGAGATCAGAATAATCGCTAATACAGTTCCCGTTAGCAGATTAATAATGAACTTTTCGTCAAGAGCCTCCTTGCAATATATGTGTGGGGGCGCGGTGGTGTAGTGGTTAGCGCGTTGGACTCCAGATCTGAAGGTCGGTGGTTCAACGCCCAGTCGCTGACATCGTGTTGCCGATTTACACGGTAGGATTTTTGCGACTTTTGTAGCGCGTGCTGCTTGCGTCAGGCAAAGACCGGGGGGCAAAGATCGTATACAATTCTTTTTCCTGTTGCTTGCGAATGTCGTAAGGATGTTGTAGGTCTAATTTACACGACACGGTTCGTGTTGTAGGCATGGCGTAAGCATATCGCATGCGACAAAATCGGCCTTTAGACAAGAAACTTTACCCCACATTGGCTCTCCCCACCCAGGTGTATAAATGAATACCCGCGACATATTTCTGGGGGGGGTAACCCTGTGATGGACTAGCATCCCATTCAGGGGGGGAGTAGCAGCACTCTCAGTTGGGCCGTGTGGGCCTCCTTGGCTCGTGTGTGTCTTACCTTCCTGCTTGCAATATAACGTCCGGTTATCTTTCTCAATCTATTTCTGTGACCCCCTGATGGTGGAAGACATACCACAAAAGGCCCCGAGGAGTTTCATCCCTTGTCTATTTATTATTCTCGGCGCGCGATAGGAAAATCCGAAAAACCTCCGAGCTTCTTTACTCGCTCCAGACCTCGAAAAGATGACCGCGTCGGAATTATTCAAAATGGCCGCCATCCCCGATCAAACACACGAACAACAAATCAAAAGTAAGCATAATTCAATCTTTTATTCTTGTCTGCATATTTGATCTGAGGGGCCCCTGTGTACCCCCTAAGAAATCAACAGCCTTTGGAGAATTTTTTATCAAAAATCAGAGCCGAATTAAAAAAAAGAGAATAGGTTGAGACAGATACTCTGACTAGCCTCTTTTCAAGGACTGAGTTTTGATCTTCACCTGCGACAAATTGGACATTCTCAATTTTTGGTCAAAATTAAAGCATGTTGTTGCACATGAGGCATTGAAATCCTACAGGAGACTAATTAGTCAGCCTGTCGATAACAGCGTTTTGCAACGAGAACGTCAGCCCACTCGTCAATAACGAGGTATCAACTGAAGATAAAAAGCCTCAACGCCGACGACTCCCACTCCACTGCAGTATCGGAGCAGAGAACAACAACTTTGAAGATAAGCAGCCCTCGTATTGTCTCTCCCCCGCCGCGCAGTCAGTTCCACCTAATTCCACACCAACCGAACTAAACCTTTCTTTGAAGCTTTTTCCAACAACCGTACCATTGTTGTTGGTCTTGGTTTCCGCCTTTTCGATTCCAGAACGAAGAAGACCTGTCAGGGCCTCGGAGGCGGGGTTACTCAACAAAGTTTTATACGGGGAGGCTCCGCCCCGAGGTCCAACCCGTTACCCTTTTATATTAATACCATTTTTGTCAGAAAAGGTACCCCTTTCGTATACCTTCCACTAAAAAATGGTACCCCTTTCACATACCTACTTAAGACTTTTCTAAACCCTTGGAATGCAGTTTATGAATGACAGTATTACCGGAAGAGATGTTAACCAAAAAAACAATATTGTTATCGAAATACAAGTTAATTAAAGGCCTTGTTAAATACCTAAATGAAAGATTTCCTTACCCTTTCATATGCTTCAGCTCGTGAAATCCCTACCCTTTTATATACCTGAAGCCTAAAAAAGGTACCCCTTTCGGGCGGAGCCTCCCCGTATAGGCTATTATAGGTAGTACCCCCCCCCCGGGGTCAGGGAGTGTGAGTATGGCAACAATTGTTAACAAAGTATTCCTTGAAAATCCTGGACTTCAGGCGCGACTTTCCTTGTGTGTGTGTGTGTGTGTGTGTGTGTTCGTTGAGTTTTGATCGTTTTAATTTACTCTACTTGTCTAGCAAATTCACTTTCTTCTGTCACGCATTTCCCAGCCAGGAAGAAAAAAATCAGATATATCGGATATATTACAAATCGGCGTTTTGCCGGCTGTGAAGCAATTTTGTTCCGCGTTTGATCCGTAACGGATAATTGTTGATAAATCACTGACCCTATCGTTGCATGATACGCCCAACCAAAAGGGAAGCTGGGGAGATAATTACAAGTGCAACACTTGACTATTCCAGAATTGATATTCTCCTTTTAGATCAAACAAACCAATCAAGTGGGTAAATGTGTTTGTGCACCCCGCAGCGCAAACATCTCTACTCGTAAAACCTTCGAAGGCAAGTTCATTCACTTTTCCGAAAGTTTAATACTACTCATGTTGATCGATTTCGCAACTTACCACTTACGCGTCCCCAATTAGGGCAAATCTCGCTGGAACGTATCGACACGTTAATTTTAATAGTTTTTTAATTGCTTACTTACACCAAAGGGCAAGCGCGACTTATTAGAGAGGGTTGCTTAAATTGAAAAAAGGGGTTGGGTTATTAGACAGGGGGGTAATAGAGAGGACTTGTTATTCGAGTTTTTACGATACTCATGCATAGTCGCGTCTTGCTAATTAAGAAAACTAGAGATAAACGCATGTGCCAGGCGGTTCATCGTCATTATCATTGATATTACTGAAGCGTGTCATAAGATGCTCACGGTTTTTAACAAGCTGGGAACGAGCCGGTCAAAATGCGCCTTAATTCTCCTTATTCACTAAGAAAAGTTTTTATCTAAAAAAAAGAGTGGAAGTACAAATCATTAACTGACTGAAATCTGCGTAATGAAGAAGTGGTCTTTTAATAGGGATCGCATGGGTAACCAAGCTATAAATCACGCGAAGTGTATAGGTTCAATTTTGTGTCTCATAATTTTAAATAACCCACCGTGTTTATGCATTTTATTTACTCTTCTTCCATCTCGTCAATGGCAAAGCCTTTATTTCCATCACTTTCCTCCTCCTTCTTAAAATAATAATAATAATAATAATAATAATAATAATAATAATAATAATCTTTTAACAGGGTGCGTTCATCACATACGGGGTTTTCATAGGCACGATTTGGAATCGGAACACTGTAGTCCTCATTTGTTTGTTCCTTGCATGTAATACATGCTACACATGTTTGTCGCAGGAATTTCCTGTGCACATAAAACAAACAAGTAGCCTTTAATATATCGAGACATATCTGCCATCTATATCCTAGAGGAGTAATTAAGGGTCGTCGCCAGGCTGTCTACCGCACATAAAAGAGGAAAAGAGATCGGTCTTCTTTTGCGGTTGTGGAGCAAATGTTTTCCGCCTTTGACCCGTAACTAACAATTGTTACCGTTGCATGATACGCCCAACAAAAAGGGAGGAAACGGTGTTAATTGAAGTGCAACTCTTGACTTAATTAACATCCACCTTCATTTCTTAAACAAGGGGATCGTCAAGGTTAAATTAGTTTGTTTGTACACCTCACAGTGTGAACATCTCCAATCGCTATCAAAGGTAGGTTAAATTCAATATGTAGCTGCAGTGATTTTGATCAATATTGCAGCTAGTCAAAACATGCATGCAGGAAGCCATGCGGTATTTTGGAAACTTTTTGAGTTTAGATACCACTTTTTAGCTTTCAATACTTATGTTGTCTACTTGATCGTCACGCCCAACGTAGGGAATAGTGCTTCACAAAACACATGCATCAAGAGCTTGAATTTGTCGAAGTTATCTTTAAGCTGTACACAAGCCCAGCGTATATTGAGCAGCAGAGAGATATTTGCCGGTTTCAGTTAAATTCAGTCTTCACTAAATCCGTGCTTCTTTCAATAAAATCCTATTGATCAGGTGTTTTAGCTGTCTAAAGGCTGTTACCAAATTGGGCTGTTAATAATTTGTTTTCAGGCAGACCACATAGATGATTAAGGATTAAATTTTCTAGTAAGAGGAAACGTAACTGGATCAAGAGAAATGTGTTGTTAAGAACATTTCATTTATCAAACCAGATTGTTGAAAAAGATTTTTTTGTACGCGGCAGGTAATTTAATAATTGCGTTATTTGTCGCCAAACAGCGCGTTGGTTTTGCTTAAGTTCAAGTTACGCTCTAGTAGCTTAACCTAAAAGAAAACTAGTTATCAATAAAACAGTGTCGCGAATTATAAATTTCAAAGGAATGCAGTTAACTTGTTTTTATTATTATTGAGGCATGGGGCAAGATGCTACACGTTTCTAACGATGTAAAACTTACAAAGTGTCAGTTCATTTTATTCAGAAACACACTCTAATTCAAAAGAACAGAGCGTCAGTTAGCAAACTAATTAACAGGTTCTTGTTCGTTGAGCTTGCAAATTAGGCTTGTGCTAGTTCAGCCGTTCAGTACGTAGAAAGTGTCCAGTACATGAGGGGTGGTTTCATCTTGTCCCCCAGCCCCCTGGTAGGGCTCCCTTTGAAAAAACGTCAGAAACGTTGTAGTAACTGGCATTTTTTCCTACATTGAGAACCACTTTATGACAACAACTTTGATGCGTATACAGAACTCAACTCAAACATTTTCCACAGGACACCCACCTGAACGGTGAAGTATGGCTCAGACTGCATTGATTCTTGCTCCTCTTATTTTGCTGTCTGTCATTGCCGTAGGTAAGACTTCTGATTATTTCTTTGGAAATACTCCAGGATTAGAACAAATAAACTAATGAGGATAGAATAAAGCATGGAATGTCCCTTTTGTGAGTTGGACTAGGACTGGATCAAAATAAATAAGTATAAGAATAAATAAATATTTCGAACAAACAAACCAAAAACTACAGTTTGTGTAGAATGTTGACGGCTGGATCCGTCCAGGGGAACACTAAATTGTTATCAAGGATAAAGATTACCCTAGTAATTATTTCAAATATTTTTAATGATTAAGTGAAACAGGGAAACTATTATTCATTTCGAGTGATATTCTATTCTGATTTTCCCTTTTATTTCCAATGTTGCTTTAAGTCAGTCGTTACTTTTAACCCTTTCACTCCCAAAGCCAGTTATGAAGACATTAAAGTGATTTTAACTTTTGAGTCTGTGGATGAAATCCTAGGGTGTAGCCGTTCGAATTACTCCTCTTCAGTAGTACTTCCACACGGTGCTATTTATATTTAGCATTTTACAAAATGAAATTTGGGATATGTCTTGAATTTTGATTTGAGGCACTCTTTGTGTACCCCTAGCATAACAAAAGCGTTCAGACGCAATGCAATTTATGTGGTGTAAAAAGAATGAGTGGATGAATCTGTTAGTAGCAATTTCTGAGCGTGAGAGGACGCCAGGGGTGCTATAAAAACAAGATACAATCTTTAAAGGCGGGGGTGTGGGATCAGCGAAGGAGAGGAGTTCAATAACATTTGTTTAGTATTGTAGATCAAGCGAATATCACATTTTTGTTGGGTTTTTCCGAAATATACTATACAATGCCATGCCATACCATGCGTTCCATACCATATATCCATACCATACCATACCATACCATACCATACCATACCAAACCATACAATACAATACCATACCATCCCCTAAAACCATGCTGTGCCATGCTATGCTATGCTATGCTATGCTTTGCTATGCTTTGCTATACTTTGCTACGCTTTGCTATGCTTTGCTATGCAATGCTGCTATTCTATGCTATGCTTGCTATGCCGCCTTGCTATGCTATGCTATGTTTGCTATGATCTGCTATGCTATTCTATGCAATGCTATGATATGCTGTGCTTGCTATGATCTGCTATGCTATACAATGCTATGATATGCTGTGCTTGCTATGATCTGCTATGCTATACAATGCTATGATATGCTATGCTTGCTATGCTATTCTATGCTATGATCAGGAAATCCATACTAGACTAGTTTTTCCTTATAACATTTTAAACATATTTCGATTCCAGGACAATGCATTTCTCCAACAACATGCCAGGGCGCAGCAGATTTTAAAACAACACCCAACGGACAAAGTGCTTCCAGTCCAGATTGGGAGACAGATCAGGAGTCAGTGGTCATGACGGTGGAATATGAGCCACGCGCAGAAAAATGTTTCGCACGTTGCCATTCGGTCTGCAAAGGCTGGACTGGTTGCGTTGCTTTCTCTTCTTGGATCAGTCAAAGCTACAGTGGTCAGTGCTACTGCTACGGGTGGGATCATTTGCCCAATTTCGTGTCTTATAGTCACGACTATCGCTCCGGCTGGTGCGTGACAGGCTGGTTCGAGACCAGTAGTTATATAGTTGGGGGTACGAAAGCATTTTTTTCAAAATGCTTTCTTACCAAACCCAACTATATATCTACTTTCCATCTGATGGTAATATTTTATGGAAATCTATATGTTTTTATTTCATATGTCGGTAGGAGCCGAGCAGGCTCGGGAAGTCGTCACTTTAGTGACGAGTGAGGCTCCTACCAGCTTTACGTGGGTAGAGACGTAGTCTCGTAGGGCACGTAAAGCAATATGGTACCGAATGCATTTTCCATCACATGACTCCATCACATGACTCCATCACGGCAATAGAATCCTCGGCATGACAAAGTATTTGATTGGCTTGCGTAGCAAGACATTCAAAGACGAAGTCACGGGGATGGAGGATTCGTAATTGCATAAGGAACCTTGGTGGGAAGAGCTCGAATAGCTCGAAGAGCTTGAAGAGCGATGGGTTCCTTATTATGTGATGGTATTATGTGATGACAATCATTTAATGGGTAGGAGCCGAGCAGGCTCGGGAAGTCGTCACTTTAGTGACGAGTGAGGCTCCTACCGGCTTATTGTGGGTAGAGACGTAGTCTCGTAGGGCACAATAAGCAATATGGTAAATCATTTAATGGGTAGGAGCCGAGCAGGCTCGGGAAGTCGTCACTTTAGTGACGAGTGAGGCTCCTACCAGCTTTATGTGGGTAGAGACGTAGTCTCGTAGGGCACATAAAGCAATATGGAATCGAACACATTTTTCCATCACATGGCTCCATCACGGCAATAGAATCCTCGGCATGACAAAGTATTTGATTGGCTTGCGTAGCAAGACATTCAAAGACGAAGTCACGGGGATGGAGGATTCGTAATTGCAAAAGGAACCTTGGTGGGAAGAGCTATTCGAGCTCGAAGAGCTTGAAGAGCGATGGGTTCCTTATTATGTGATGGTATTATGTGATGAAATCTATATGTTTTTATCTCATGATGGATCCTACGCATTTTTTTCCATCACGTGACTCCAAACTATTCTCGGAAAGCAGGAAGTTTTTCTTAGAAACAAGTCTTGACATGTCTGAACAGGAAATGACTCAGCTATTTTCCCAAGGTCATGATTATCGTATGATCTCTATTGACCAATTAAAAACGTCCCCATAAATTACTTTTTCTGATAAAAATATCAGAAGTTGTTCGATTTTGATAAACACAGCAAGACAGCAATACCTCCACAAGTACCTGCTGAACAAATGCCTTCACCCGAGTCAACTTCTGAGGAACTTATGTTGGAACTTTAATTAATTTGTTGAGGAACTTATACAATAATAACCATATGCTAAACTTTCTATTCCATTAGTTGATATATATCTTTTGTCATCGAAGCAGCTGAGTGATACTTTGTTTATTTCATAACTACCTAGTAGATGTTTGCTGCTTCGAATAGTTTTCATAGTATGTTGCATTTGTTTATTTTCTAATAAAACATTTTTATAATCTGCATGTTTGATATTGTTCTTTATTATGTTCTTCTTGATTCCCTTTGCTGTTTTTCCACCTTTCTGGTTGTCTTTTATGTAACTGTACATTTTTGATCGCAAACCGACGAATTCTGTTATTGGAATACCGCAAGCTTCATCTTTGAATTTACCTATTACTTTTTTGTTTTTCTTATCGAAATACTGCGAGCTTTCAGGGTAGTCGCTGTTGTCAAATCGATCTTTATCATTCCAAAAGTCTCGGTACACATCTTCAGCTTCAATCTCATATTTCAGACTGTCTGTGTCAGTGAATAGTAGTTTAGCATTATTACCATACTTTTCTTTGATGTAGTTATAATGGAAATTATACATCAATGTCTTGCTCAGATCAAGAATACACATTCCAACATATGCAGGCCTGTTTAGGTTTAGCGTTTCCTTTATTTTATGCACTGCAACTAGATTTTCGTTGAATATCTTACTGCTTACATAAGTAGGTTTAGAAGTCATTTTCAATAGTTTCTTCTCATCTGTGATAAGTCGGACATCAACACGCTTTCTTATGTTTTCCATTGTTTTACCGAATACTGAGTTATTCATTAGTTTGAAAAAGTCTTTTTCAAATGAATTTTTCGCTTGAGCACGTTTCATTGTATTGAAGTTAATGTATTCTTTGAGCCAAGGTGACTGATTGAATTCTAGCACTCGATGGACTTTGTTCACTTTCAATCCAAGATCAATATACAGCTGCAGGTTTCTATAATGCAGAACATATTTTTGTTTATTGCTTAATGTAGGAATTAATTTATGTACTAGTCCTGTCGATATATTATATTTTGTAGCTATTTTTTTACAATACTCAGACAGCATATCTTTATTAACACAAACTCTCTCGGCGGCTAATGGGTAGTCATTATGAAGGTCATGCAACTCTTTCGGGTATTCTAAATCGACTTCTAGTAACAATCCTTTATTACTGTCTTCATTATACTGAGCTAAATTTATTTTATTAATCTGCTTTTCCGTCAACCATTTGAAACCGCCAGTAGGGAGATATTGACTCATAGCCCAACCGTACAAATTATTAGCATCAAGATACATAATGTATTTTGAGGGCGCATTCTCATCATATTCACTCATGTACTTGTTATTTGCTTTACCATATCGATTGGCAATATAACTGATCCCACCACGCATGCCTTTTTCAATGAATTGAAACATATCTATGTCTGTCATTAGTTCCAATTGAATATTGGTCATCTTCAACATGGCGTCCCAACTCAAACCAGGGCTAGTGAAATAGTGGCATGGGTCTAATTTGTAATACTGAAGACATGTTTTGCGGAAGTTTTCGAATACATCAGCTAATAAAAGGATATCAGACTTAAGATATAAATTATGGTATTCACCCATTGTTTGTAATTGAAATGTATTCCACACTTTCTGAGCATGACAATAATCTTCATCTGAAATATGCTCATTATTCAATATGCTGTAAAATTCTTCTTTAGTCGGTAATTCTGTTTTATTAAATTTCTCAAAACTGTCCATGTAATCATACGGATAAATACCTTTTCGTGTCATAAGATTTAATTTTTCTTTTTCGAATCTTTTGCTTGTATACTTTAAAGCTTCTGCTGGTAAGTTGCTGACTAATTTATCCAAACTTGAACTCATAAACTGGAAACTGTCAATGAATGTTAGATGGCTGCCAAGCATAAAAGCCATATACTTCTCCATGTTATTTGGAATAGCATTGATATTCATTTGTTTCTCCTCTCCTTTCTTATTTTTGTATGCATGTTTCTTAACAATAGCTCCAATCTCTTGCATAATGAAATGACTGTCATAACCTCTCAAATTATGGAATATAACAGGAATTTTTATTTCTTTTGGATTTATTCTAAGTTTCAGATTGCATTCTTGGTGTGCTGAGCCTCTATATTTACCAGTAATATGGCAATGATCTCTGACTCGAATGTCTTTCTCGGTATATTTTTTATCGCATATGTGGCATTCTTTTGCTTTTTCAAATTCCTGTTCATCCACTTCAGTCATTATCAATGGTTTATCGAAATGTTTTTTCATTACTTTTTTGCAGTATTTCACTTCTTCTAAAATATTTTCCATGAATTTGTAGACAGCCTTTTCACCTCTATATAGTTGTATTGGTTTTGTATATTTGTCATCATAACAGCAGACAACCTTGTATCCATATCCACAGTCGGTATGTCTTTGGTAGGCTTCGGTGTATGATTTATTACCTTCTTGTTGACATCCTTGTACCTTTTCAGTTATAGCCTCAAAATCAGCATAAATGACAAATGGCACAGGTTGCTGTTTATGAAAGTTGTTGAATTTCAGTATGTTATTGTTTTTGTCAGGCATTTTAATTGCTTGAGCGCCGTTCACTTGAATACAGTTTTCTTTGTGATTGCTTAATACTCTTTCAGAACTGAAACATTGCAGACAGTACATACAAAAGTGTTTCCTCTCTTTGTGTTTTGTTTGATTATACATGAACTTGTTGAAATCCTTTATGAGAACATAATGCTTGTTTTCATCATTCGTTACTAGTAGTAGTTCCATATTATTTTCATACTTTTCTTTGGAAACATAGATGGGATATGGCTCTTTGTTTTCGTATCCGAATACGTTTATATTGATACTGTTTTGCTTCTCAATTTTGTTGTAATGTTTGACATTAACTGGAAATTCAATGTTTGAATAATCTAACTTTTCAACGTATTGTTTGTCTGTTTTTTTTATTCTTTGAGGATCCTTGTCTTGTGGATTTAAATGTCTTATGTGACACCATCTGAAACATTCATTATCCTCATTTTTCATGTTTATTAAGCCTTTAGCGCTGTTTCGCAGTTCGTAAGGCAGTTGGATATATGAGGATCCTTTCATGGGTTTGTATTTGACAATATTGAGGTAATGGCTATCAACAGATTGGATAGTCCATCCTGAACCTTCTGATATCCACTGGGAGATCTGGTTTAAGATATTTTGTTTAGACATTTGTAATTCTTCATTGATTTCTGTATGGTTAATAATTGTTTGGACTTTACTGTTGAAATATCCATTTTTAATCACTATTTCACCATCAGACATTTTATTGAATGTGACTTTCAATGTTTCAACATATTTCAAGCCTTTTATTTCATTCAACAGTTTGTTAATATGAGATTCTGTAGCCTTTCTGGTGTTTTGCATTTGAACCAAAGGGTCTTTATTGTTTCTGATGTTTATTTCATAAGACTTAGTGAAACCTTTTAAAGCTTTGTCTGTTTGTTTTATTATGGTTCTTGGTGTTGGAACTGGTTTTTTACTCCTTGGTGCTGGAATGGGTTTGTAATCATCCCTGAATTCTGGAGGTGGAAGAATGATGTTTTCTTCATATTCTTTAGCCATCTGTTTGACACTCTTGCGAGGTGTTGGTACAGGTGGTCTTGGTTTATAAGTCCTTTGTGTTGGAACTGGTTTGGTATCATCTGCTATGATGATTTCAGGCTTCCTTTTCTTTTGATTCAGAAGCAATTTGATAAGTTTTGATTTGCTAAGTTTCTTCAAACTAGCTTTGTTCATTTCTATATAATTATATTCTTTTATTTCCATATATACTATAGTATTGATATTCTTTTAAATAACTTTCATTGCGCGTTTTAAATGGTCGAGAATTCAAATGATCCAAAACATAGGATCCCTTGAACTATATGAAAAAAGATTATCATGGATTTAGTATCCGTTTTATTTCATTCCTTACCTCTTTTATATTGATTTCATGGACATTTTTAATGTGCTTTTTTGTGTTCAAATGACACCATTTACCAGCTAGAGTATAATTACGACCAGTATTGCATATATCACAATACCATTCCTTATTTAGCATGTACTTCGATTTCTGTTGTTTTATAGCCTCCTTCTTCTCCTCTTCAGTTGAATACTTTTTTGGTCTACCTCGACCTCTCTTTACATTTTGATTTTCCATATATATATAATCTATATATTATTTTTCTCTTTATAAGTGTTTGTGTATGAATTTCAAATGATTGCTTAATGTTTCTGTTGACTTGAATTTTCTGGAACAATGTTTGCATTTGATTCTTACACCCTGGAAATAAAGTATGATTTCTTTAATGATTTCATCATAATCGTTGCTGACTAATATTTTGTAATTGTTGTTTTCGTACTCTTGTAGCATCATCTCCTGTTCTTCTGAAAGCTTTCCATAACCAGTTGGTGTTTTAAATTCGATTGCAAAACCTGAGTACTTCAAATGCATATTTCCAATGAATAGATCACAAGCTCCCTTCTGATAACCCATGTTGTATGATTTTATTCTCATGTTACCATTAATTTGGTTTTCACCTAATGTTGGGATTAGGATTGCTTTAGGATAATTGTTTCTAATAAAGTTGACTACCTTTTTATGTAAATCATATTCTGTGTTGATATTGAATGTCAGCATTTTGTGTGGCCTGTTGTTGAATTCATACTTACCAGTTTTTCTGATGGATGGTAAAACTTCCTTAGTAACCCATCGTTGGAAATCTTTAGCTTTATCCATTTTTGATCTCAATATTAGGCTGTACAATCCAGATTCATTTATATAAATCGCGTTTCTGATGTTCCCAGTTAAAGGTAACGATTCGTTACCCTTGGAGTTGAGCCTCTTAAGTGAACATTTATCTTTTTCATCAACATGATCATTAATCGCTTTTCGTGAATTTGAATATTCCAAAATGTTAGCAACTGTTTTAGCACGGAACCATATGTCATCATCCTTTTTGATAATATTCAGTTTTTTTCCTTCATAAGTGAACATATCCATATGTATTAATGCTATATGTTATTATTCCTTTATAACTATTCGCGCGTTTAAATTCAGTCAGTAACTTTGTAATTTCGATTAAATTCTTTTTTAATTATTCTATAGACTAACGCACTTCTTTCCAAGTACTTCGAAAAAGGCCTAACTCCAGTATTTTCCATCAATATATAAGGTTATATAATAGCCAGAAACAATTATTTTTGGCTACCAAAAGCAAATAAACAGTATATACTGTATCTATTTAGATATAATAATATGTTAGATAATTCTCTTTAAAACACTTTATATATCTCTTAAGTCCTTTAACGGAATCCAACTGTTGAAGTCATCACTATATCCCTTCCATTTGACTAAAGCTTGTTTCTTCTTGTAATCTCTCCTAATAACTTTGTCGATACGGAATACCTCCTGTTTAGCTTTTAATAATTCAGGTTCATAAAAACTCCCTTGAATATCTTCACCTCTGAGATCCTTTAGTTTGTATGTGATTGGGTTTGTATGTTGTATTTCATCAACTGTAAAAATTTCCTCAGACCAATTCGGTGTATAGCCCTTATCAAACACATTCCGTTTATACTTACTTATTCTAACCTTATCACCTATTTTGAATTTCGGTTTAGATGATACTTGCTCCATATCACCATACAGATTAAAGTAAACAGTTCCTTGATTCTTCCTTTTACTGGCTTCTGTAGGCGTCATCTTTATGCTTGAATGTCTGGTGTTGTTATACTGTTTCACTAATTTGGGTAGCATGTCTAAATACTTTGTATTACCTTGAACAGTAAACTGCTTCCACATTTTGGTTTTGATTGTACGGTTCCATCTTTCACAAACACTAGATTTTTCCTCATTTTCGGTTGAGTATAAGGTTATTTTATTCTTATCAAGTAGTTCTTTAACATGTTTGTTGTAATACTCCTTGCCTTTGTCTGTCCAAAGATATTGTGGTTTACGCCCCTCTTTGAATATTGTTTTAAAAGCATACATAACGGTTTCACCCTTTTTATCTTTTAATGGAACTATCCAACCGTATTTAGAGAATACATCAAGTACCATAAGAAGATATCTGTAGCCAGCGTTCCATCGACTGAACTTTTGCATCTCAATAAGATCTGAACACCATGCCTCGTCAATATGATTTACAATTACCCGCCGCCGAGTAAAATTTCGTTTAATCGGTTTATGAAGCTCATCAGCTAATTTTTCTTCCCAGTTTTCTTCACTCGACGGCCTTTTCCGTTTTTTGTCTTCCTTTGTTTTACACCTAGACCTAGCTTTTCTTTTGTGTTAATTAAGAACCGAGCAGTTTGTCCCCATTTTGGCATCTGTCCATAAGGTATTTCATCCAATGACTTCACCATTTTTTTGTCACATTCACCTTTGTTTTTCCCCATATCATAACAAATATCATGATGAGCTGATATTTCATCCACTTTATTGTAAGGTTGTACATACCATTTAGTAATCTCACCAGTGTTTTTATCATATTCTAACTGTTTATCGAGAGGATTGTATGCCCCCATGTACTTATATTTTCCAGGAGTCCATCCAGCTTTTGGTCTCGGTATTTTCCCAATTAGTTTATGTATATCAACACCAGCGCCATCAAGATCCTTTCTGTCGGTTTTATACTTTCTATTTGGTCTGATTTTAGTAGATAATTGATCAAGAGCTTGACTTCCGACATTTTGAATCATTGGATTCAACTTATCCAGAGCATAATCGATAGCCTTTTTCTGCAGTTTTGGGTTTCTCAAGGCTTCTGATCCATAATATCTCCCCATTTCAACAGCCTTTTTTCCCAGCCAAGGAATACCGTGGTGAATCAATAAATCAGTACCAGTCGATGCTACTGTATCTAGTAAGCCCGCCCCTTTCGACGGGCTGACCCGTTTCCCTGGTTTTGTTTCACAAATTTAGTTTTGGTGATTCCACATTGAGAGCAATACATTTAAGCATAAGCCTCCCATTTTTAGCTTTTTCATATCGTTCACTCCCAGGTACACATTCTGTTACCTTTTTCTGTTTCACGCAATATGATCTCATATATAATATGATTAGATTAGATTAAGGTTCAATATATACGTTCTCATATTTACCAGTTTTCGGATTTTTCACCAAACGCATAACAGTACCCTTCTTTGGTTTAGTCCAGAATTTCTTACTCGTTATACCCGTTGGTGCTGTGAAAGCACCTTTCAATATATCACCAGACCAATATCTGTCAAATACATGGTTGGTTGATGGAATTACTTTGCGAGTTATTTGTTCTGCTATTTTGGCTGCCTCAAAAGCTTTACCTAATGGATTTTCACCTCCCTTTTGACTTTTGACGAATTTCGTCTTAGTAATACCACATTCACCACAAATACATTTCATCATAAGTCTGTTATTTTTGGCTCTCACATATCGTTCACTCCCGGGTACACATTCTGTGACCCTTTTCTGTTTCACGCAATAAGATTTCATATATAACTTGATTACATATTTTTGAAATACCGTGCTAGAAACCTCTCATTCTTCGTCGTATCATATATATCAAATACCTGAAGCAGATCAAAATATGATTTACCCTTATTCATCTCTTTCAAAAAGTACAAACAGAAGTAACCGCATGTTGTCGTCAGTAAATTTTGTATTTGATTGTTCTGATGAAGTAATGTTAAATTCTTTTTTCTCGCGTGATTGACCATTTCTTGGAAGGGGGGCAAACCAAAACTATCAAAGTAATTGATGACTTTGTCCTTAACATAAGTAGCTACCCAATGACTCCCTGACATATAACTCGGTTCAAGATTGTAAATGAATAGAGCCTGTTGATGATCATGTGGGACAGTTTCATCTCGAGACAGAACATCTTTGATTGGGATATTCAGATGTTTACACCATTTTATTAAATCATAATTGCTTAATGGGGCATTCTTATGGAATTTTGGTTTTACAATAGAATGTTTAGAAGAGGGACGTTTTTGAAGGGTGAGTTCTTGCCCAATAGTAGACCTTCGCCCTTTTTTTTTGGAGCTTTTTTTTTTGTCCCCATACCGATTGTACCGTTAGGCCAATTTCCAAAAAATGGTGGAGTCCTATACATTGGGACTAACAAACCACCATCTTGATTGTTAACAGTAGTTGGTTTTGGTATAGATCTGGGTGGTCTTTGTTTTGGTTGACCCATCTGAGGGGCACCTTTACCAGTCATCTTCTTTATTGCCTCAATAGCCAAAGGGACTCCAATTGATGCAAGAAGAGTACCTAAGAAACCACCTGTTTGTACTTTTGTTGGTTTTATATGAACACCAGAACCTGTTTGTAGAGCATTTAATATATCCTTCTTTTGTTTGGTTGTCAAAAGATGTTTATATGCTATCAACTGGTCGATTTTATTTTGTGGTATGAGGAACCCACCGGTTTGAACACCTTTTCCGGATATCTTCTTAACAATCTGAGATGCTCCTTCACTAGCTGCTCCAGCCAAGGCTGTTAAACCAATAGTTTTTGCTAATGTTGGTGCAAAAGTTCTTCCAAGCGCCAGAACTGTAGACAGAAGAGATCCACCTACTTGCTTTCGAATGTTTGTTTTAGAAAGTTTAATGTCCATTCCCTTTTTCAATTTTCTATTTTTATCCAATCGCTTAACTATATTCTGAGGTACGTATAGAGTGTCATTCCCAGATAGAGAGTCCTTCGTGAGCCTTAGAACTATTGTTTCTCTTTTATGATACGCGTTACTAAGATTCTTTTTCTGGTTTGGTGATAAACTAACTTTAATTTCGTATAGTTGTGTCATATAATATATGTTAGATAAATTCTCTTTTAAAAAACATATTCATTTAAATTTTCATCGATGTAAAACTTATTTATTTAAACTATCATCAATTCGTTTCCAACTGTCTTTACTACAACCTCACTCTCGTAAAATACGATGCTATGAGCTCGGACGTTTGCTGTCGGGGCTACATTGAGACGATAATGGAGAATCAACTGTTTAGGATCTCTCGTCACTACCTCTTTCTGATATGACAAATCGAAATACAATAATCCATACAAACTAGTGAAATTGGATACATTAAGCTGTGTTCCTGAATTGTAATCGTTCTTACGAAATGCATATGACATGAGATCATTAAATATCCGTATTTTAGAGTCACTATCATGTTCCAGCTCTGGGTAAAAAACATTATTCCCGTATTCAAGCCTGCAGTTTGATAGAGAGCTATTAGCATCAGCTGCATTCAACTTGAAAGTGTCAAATAAATACGGACTCCTCTCTGCTTCATCATTATTTGGTGCGTCTGTCCTCTGGAGATATATAAAAACATGTTTAACGTCATCGATAGCTGGACTGATTTGAAACATATTCTGAATAGCTCTGGTATTTGCTGACTGATTGTAGAGATCTCGCATATATGTCCAGGTTGTTGGCTTGAGAAACTCTGAAACGAAATTACTATACATGCTGTCTTTTGGGATTAATCTTGGGAGCCAAAGATACAATCTCTTTACTACAACACGACCAGGGTCTGTGCCATTTGCCATGTGAATCAGTTCACTGTCTTCGTTAAATGTAAGTTCAATTGTGAGCTGCATCGGAGGCAACATTTTTCTTTCTAGCTCTTGAAAAAAGCTGTATCTGTTTAAGGGAATCATTTCGTTAATACTCTTAGCTCCTCCACCGCCGTTATTCTGATGAGCCTGGGTTAAAATGCGACGGGCTTCGAAACCTGTATTAGTAGCTGCTGATGTTCCATCAGTATCAATATACCAGAATGAATTCTTTCCAACGGATCTACTATAATCATCATTGTATTCAAGGAGATTTTTGACATTCGTTATTCGATGCAAATTATCACTCTCATACACGATTTTACCAGACGATTTAATAACCATATGTCTGATTAGACTGTGAGATCCGTTTATCATAGTGATGCGATCCGCTTGAGCATATCCAACACCATCTGCCCTTTTTTGAAGCTCTTTAGTTACTTCGAAATACCCATTAAAAAAATCGAACATAGTCGACCTATCGTTGATTGTGAATCTGTAACCTGTCTTTTTCTGGCTTTGATTGTTAGCAGGTTGCTCAATGACATTATCCAAATGGAAATGAACGTATTCATATCGTTGTAGATTTTCATTTGTTCTGAAACTCATTTATATGAGTAGTTTAGATAAAATTCACTTTTTAATAACCAGTACCTGATATAAGTCTATTCAGAATCGTGTTGTAATCTTCTTGTTTTGGTTTAGTAGGTTTGGTAGGTTTCATTGGTTGTTTAGTTAAACCATGTAATTTTCTCATAATAAGCTCTCCGCTTTTTTCAGCTGCTTTTTTTCCCAGTTTGTCTCCAGCATGTGAAATACCAGATTCAAGCGCTTTTTTGGCAAAAGGTTTTAAAACCATTTCTGGAACTTTACTTAACACCCTTCCAACTGGTTTGAATATGTTATCAACAATAATCCCAGATCCTTTATGCTTATACACAAAACGACCTAGTTTCGGGTGATATACACGTTTATATTCATATGATACCATCTATAACTATTAGTTAGATTAATCTCTCTTCTCTCTTAAAATCAAACTGAATGAAGTGTCACTATGATTAAGATCGATGATTCTCCTTTTACCGTCTGTAATATACATTCTTATTTGATTGATAGTATTTTTATTAACAGGATTGAACTGTACTCGTCGAGGCTCTTGTGTGAAACTATAACTCGGGGTGAGAGTCGAGGTACTGAAACTATATATAATATCCGTTTCATCACCATCAACTAGACTTTCGGATATGAGGTTACTATGAATATTGAGGATTTCTCTGTCTTGAGATAGATTAGGAATGTAATCTCCAACGTTTTCACTACTAGTTAGTATTTTTTTATTGAAACCAATAAGATCATTAAAATTACTTTGAGTTAGATCTAATCTGTAATTTGAGGCAAGTGTTATTATTGTCCTAAATATCGTGTCGTCAAACTCGAGAGTGATTGGATATTGAGGGTTTGATGAGGTTCCTGTTTTTGTTTTTTCTTTGATTAAATTGTCAAAATCAACGTAATTCCAGACTCCTGGGTTAAATATAATTTCCGTCCAATTAGCACCACTATCAGACGAATATCTTATTTTCTGATTATTTAGTTCTTTTGTCACATTAAACCAAGTAAATGACATCGAAATGATTCGGTCGAGGCCGATTTCATATTGTCGATTTGGATCGAGAATTATTGGATTGATGTATTTGATTATGAAATCACTAGGTTTATTACCATTTTTGTTTCTGACTGAATGGGATGATAAGATAAGTTGTCTATTCATTTATATGATTAGTTTAGACTAAAATAGTTTTTGTATATTTTGTTGTATTGTGGCTTATTGAGTATTGAATTTCTCAACAAGATGTCGAGAAGAGCGACGCCTGTATTCCGTAGTTCGATGCTATTATTACCTGCAACCATTGATCCGATAATCAGTTCAAGTTTTTTAATCATTTCTGTCGGATTGTTGAAAAACATTACCTGTCCACCTCTTTTTATTTTTTTCTTCAAACCAGACCCTTTAATATTTTTTAATCTTTGATTGTTGTAATTGATATAATTATTTAAAATCTTCCTCGTATCAGTAATGACCTTTCTTCGATATTGAGCCTCAGCTTCAGTCATTAAACCACTATTTAATTTTTTAGTGATATCACTCCAATAACCATTTAGTTTCGAACGTTGATCTTTAGCATTTTTCAAGATTTTGTTCAGATAAGATTTCCTCTTTGTGTCATTCATATCTTCTTGTTGAAGTCGTAATTCAATATCATCATAGTTAGGAATTTTAAGTTCATCTAAAGCTTGATTTATTCTATCCTCTTCAAGAATTTCGTAATCTGGTACTTCTTCTTCGTATTCAGGTGGAAGATCTTCTGGTTTATACATGTATTCAGGTGGAAGATCTTCTGGTTTATACAAGTATTCAGGGTCAATATAAATTTTTTTTTCACCAGATTCTAAATCCTTGAGGACATCTTCATAAGATGGAGGTTTTGGAACCAATTGTTTCTCGTTTTCAGGTAAAACAGGTTGATCAAACAAATCATCCAATCCATAATCAGGCACTTCATCATCAATAGCTATTCCATAATCTGGAACAGGTCGCTTTTTCTTTGGTAATCTTCTCAATGGTATTTTTGGAGCTGTGAGTTCCTTTAATCCTGATGTTATAGGTTTGAAAAGTTTCTCTGCCTCAACTTCACCCATTTGATCAGATATCGTTTTTTGTTTTATTGTCTCTCTTACTGTGTTAATCTTTTTACCAAGCTCGGATCGTTTCTCAGCCATTTCTTTCCATTTGAGTAAACTCATTATATCATTTGTTTACATAAAATTTCGTATTTTGTTCGGAAAAATTAGGGTTATCATATATAAAAACGCTCGCATAGCGTGTCGCATAGCGTGTCGCCATGCGATAAAATTGTATAACATAGTATCATATGAAGATTCAAAATTACGACATTCAAGATGATGAAAACAACGATTTTGTTCAATTAAAGAGTTTCATGCCAAACCGATGTTTCAGGATGCTTATTTGTGCTCCCTCTGGTGGTGGCAAGACTAACCTTTTGCTTGATATGATATATAGGCTTCTCTATTTTGATAAGATATATCTTTATGCTCGAAATCTCCAACAAAGCAAATATAAGCATCTGTTGAAATCTCTTGAACCAATATCAAAAGAGGTCGGTTATGACGTGATAGAAGCAAGTAACGATGAAATCATCCCTCTCACAGATTTGTCTGATGAAAACCAAAAATTAATCATATTTGATGACTATTTGAATACAGGTAAGAAAAATGACGAACGGATACGAGACTACTTCACCAATTCAAGAAATAAAAATTGTTGTTGTATATATTTGAGTCAAAGCTATTACGGAACCGATAAAACAATAAGACTGAATAGTTCACATTTTTGTATTTTCGAATTTCCTTCCCAAAACGAGCAATCCATGATTTGTCGAGAACTGAACATAAATAAATCAGATTATCAGAAAGCTACTAAGGATCCATATAGTTTTTTGTATGTTGATAAGGTCAAAAAAAAGGTAGCCCGAAATTTCGATGAAAGAATATAAACCAATAATATATGAGTTTCTATAATGGAATATTAAATCATAATGAATACATTCATAGACAAGGTCAAAGAGGTTTGCCAGGCATTGGATTCAAATTAGATTCAAATAATGATTATGATATGCAAAACAAAAAACTGGTTAATGTAAAACAGGGAACTAATAATAACGACGTTGTTACAAAATCTTATCTTGATTCAGAGATAGCCAAGATTCCAAGTGTGGATCCATCTAAATTTGTTGCAATATCTGGTGATACGATGACAGGGTCACTCGTTGTCCCAAAAGACAATTATCCAGTTCATGGTGATCTCAACAAGGTTATCAATTATGAAATACAAAGGGAGATATTCTTGTCAAAGAAGGAAGGAGGTCAAATGGAAGCAAATATTGATATGAATAATAATACAATTTTCAATGTGAAAGACCCAACACAGGCAGATCAAGCAACAAATAAAAAATATGTCGAAAATCAGCTTGAAAAAAAAGTGGATAAAGGAGCTGATATTGATATGAAAAATAAATCAATTACCAATCTTGATCTTCCATCAAACCAAAGAGACGCCGCATGTGTCGAGTTTGTTAACAACAGAATTGATGACATGACACAAAAAAAGTTTCTCAAAGTTGATGGCACCAACAATATGACTGGAAACTTGAATTTAAATAACAATAAAATTATTAACTTACAAACCGATTACAGAGACTCGAAATCCGCAGTTAATGTTGATTTTGTGCAAGAGGAAATAAAAGATTTGAGAAATCTTGTCACTCAAAAAATTCGTGAATCTCAGATCAATAACTCAGGACAAAAACGAGACGCCTTCAGATACTTGATGGAAGACACTGATGAATCTTCGAGTGAAAACAATATCGAGGTTTTGGGTATTGTCGATTTTCCCAATTCTCCACATCAAATTAATAAAAAAGCTTACCAACTTAAACTCTTGTTTGAAAAAAGCTCACCCTTCCAGTACCGCTCACGTCTTGGTTTTAACTTATATAAACTTCCAGTCGGGTATTACACAATGGTCGTTGAATGGTTTCCGCCGGAAATGAATGAGATAAGTGTAACAGCTCAAGGAACAACGATTTCAATTTCTGATGAAACAACCAAAACATTCGAGAAGTACACCAAAACAGTTATCCATTTTCACAGATGGGGTAGCTCACCCCCACAATTTATATATCTCGATCTGCACGGTACAGTCAGTAAGCAATCGTTATTAACAATTGGGCATTTAATTGTCTATGGTGTTAAAGAAACAATTTCAAATGTTGATCAAAGTGTTTATGACACCGCTTTTGTTATTGAGAATGGAAAAATGGTGATGGAAACAGATTTGTCTTTAAACGGGCATAATTTGAGTGGTTCCGTTCATTACATAAATGGGATTTTGAATACAAAAAATGGGAACACATTTTTATTAAACGGTTGTGACAAAATAATCATTCCAAATCATAGCCACATATTAACTATAACAGTGCTCTATTTCAAAGTCAAAAGACGATATACGCCTATTTCTTTAAAAGTAAAACACAGTGACCATTTAACTCAATCAATCACTTACACTTCAACCAAAGCAACTCGATTACAGACAATAAGTATTAATTTAGTACTGGTGTTTGGTCATATGGGTGTGGAACTGGCTTCGGTTATAAAAAATGTGGAACTGTTACTGTTGATTGAATATAGAGTGCCATAAACATTTTTACATTTATTATATAGCACAATGCAGGATATCCATCTGATTGGAGCATGGAATGCTTTTAAGAATATATTATTATCCCAAAAGAAATAATGAGGATTCCGAAGAAGAAGATAATGAATAATCTAACTTTATAATATAATGAGAACAGCTATTTTAATCAATGAAATTATTGAGAATATAGAAAAAATAGTTCGAAACATCAGAAAATTATACATCAGTATTAAGAAATCGTTCAAAAAAGAAAAAAATGTAACCATATAATATATATGGATAGACGTGAAAGCATATTCAATTGGAACCATGTTTCAGAAAATTTAACGGAAGATCAAATATCTGAGTTGAAAGCATTGTACAAATTCTATCATAAAAAATATTGGCTTGCAAAAATGACATTTAAATATTACAAAAAGGCAGAACTTGCATGTAATATTGGATCTGTTTTTTTGATAGTAACTGGGACTGTAGTTGGTGGTGTAACACTAAACCCTATTCCTCTTGGAGTGATATCCAGTTCTGGGCTCTTGCTTAAATCATATTCAGAGGCTAAAAATTATAAAAGGAAGATTGAGATGTCAAAATTCGCATACACTTCGTACGAAAAAGTTTTAACACATTTGCGATCTTTTATGAGAGGACTGGAATATAATGACAAAGAATTTATTGATTTTGTCAAAATTCTAGATGATATAATAGTAGATATGTGTCCGTTAACTGACAAATTTGAAAAGAAATATAATAAGGTGTTCATCCAACAATAGATTTTATTTTATCACCTATCAAAAATTGAATTTTATCCCAATATTTATTATAAAAAGCGAAAGTTTTTTTCGATTTACTATTTGGAATTTGTTTATGAGGTATCCCCATCATCTTGAATATCTTTATCATAATAAAATTAATGCTAATCATTCTTTTCCTTGTACCATTAACTTCATTAAGAACCTTACCTATCTCGACATATATAGCATCAATCTTATGTTTCTGACAGTTTGATATTTTAATGTTATATTTTTCTTCAATATCGAGTAATATGTTGTTGATGTGGTACTCTCGATGGTAAACAGATTTTCTTATAAATCCATGTTTATTTTTATAAAAATCAACATATTCTTTCACATAATTATATCCTTGAACAATACCACAACTTAGACATGCCAACATCCCATCGTCGTTAATAATATACTGATCATTACAGCATTCATCATATTTCGGTTTTTCATTAGAATCTTCCAATTTTTGGTCACAAAAAGGACAAACAATATCTCCTGATTTTTTCAATTCATCATGTATATCTTTATTACAATTCATTCTATACTATTATATGAGATATTTTTTTATATGATTCAAACTTCCTGCTTTCCGAGAATAGTTTGGAGTCACGTGATGGAAAAAAATGCGTAGGATCCATCATGAGATAAAAACATATAGATTTCATCACATAATACCATCACATAATAAGGAACCCATCGCTCTTCAAGCTCTTCGAGCTCGAATAGCTCTTCCCACCAAGGTTCCTTTTGCAATTACGAATCCTCCATCCCCGTGACTTCGTCTTTGAATGTCTTGCTACGCAAGCCAATCAAATACTTTGTCATGCCGAGGATTCTATTGCCGTGATGGAGCCATGTGATGGAAAAATGTGTTCGATTCCATATTGCTTTATGTGCCCTACGAGACTACGTCTCTACCCACATAAAGCTGGTAGGAGCCTCACTCGTCACTAAAGTGACGACTTCCCGAGCCTGCTCGGCTCCTACCCATTAAATGATTTACCATATTGCTTATTGTGCCCTACGAGACTACGTCTCTACCCACAATAAGCCGGTAGGAGCCTCACTCGTCACTAAAGTGACGACTTCCCGAGCCTGCTCGGCTCCTACCCATTAAATGATTGTCATCACATAATACCATCACATAATAAGGAACCCATCGCTCTTCAAGCTCTTCGAGCTATTCGAGCTCTTCCCACCAAGGTTCCTTATGCAATTACGAATCCTCCATCCCCGTGACTTCGTCTTTGAATGTCTTGCTACGCAAGCCAATCAAATACTTTGTCATGCCGAGGATTCTATTGCCGTGATGGAGTCATGTGATGGAGTCATGTGATGGAAAATGCATTCGGTACCATATTGCTTTACGTGCCCTACGAGACTACATCTCTACCCACGTAAAGCTGGTAGGAGCCTCACTCGTCACTAAAGTGACGACTTCCCGAGCCTGCTCGGCTCCTACCGACATATGAAATAAAAACATATAGATTTCCATAAAATATTACCATCAGATGGAAAGTAGATATATAGTTGGGTTTGGTAAGAAAGCATTTTGAAAAAAATGCTTTCGTACCCCCAACTATATAACTACTGAGACCGACACGTTCAAATAAATGTCCCGCGCCCCGACTCTCGTGTAAAGCGAATTCGAAGTTTGAACGAAATTGCAGCAAGATAAAAATGTATGGTAGTTTTGCTCTAAACGTTTGGCGTATGTTTTAGAGAAAGCCACAGCTGGCCGTGTTTAGCCGTTTAAAAAATTAGTCCGCGTAGTAGGCGTAAGTTAAATTTAAAATTTAACTGATAATCTGACTGCAATTTACGTACTCTTTATTCTTTCCACAATTTTAAGACTTGTTTTTCACTTGTCTTAGCGGTACAAACAGGTTTTTAGAGTTTAAAAATGCTTAGGCTAGAACAGGAATTTCATTAACTTTGAAACTCTAGGCGAGTGTTCGAGAGTGTACTGCGGTGTTTCCACAAAAAGTTTGTTTGATTAAGTTTTTCATCAGTTATCTTTTCGGCTTAATAAGTTCCGTTACGCAACCGTAATTTCTTTTCAATGCTTAGTATACCTGACCCACGATTTTTTAAATATGAATATCTAAGTAGCTTGAAGGTAACATTTTAGCATAGTTAAAACTATTTGTTAGCGTCAAAATGATTCATAAGTTATTTGTTAATCTTAGTTAAGGCCAGAAGATGATCAGATTAAGTTAAAGCTGCTGTAGTTTTCCATCCAGATGTGTGACTTTGTGAAGTTCAATAAAGCACTTTATTTTTTTCTCAGCGCGTGAGCGGGCAAGATGAACCAAATCCTGCAATCTGATTGGTTCCGGGAGCGGGCGGAATTTTCCGATCTTGACCGCGGTCAACGGAACGGGCCGCGGGGAGTTAGCTACATGTATCGAAATTTGGGAAAATAAAGGGGTTTCTTTTAGTTATATTGCTTCCTGTGATTTCTGAGTTTTAACAGAGTAAAAAAGCGTATTTTGCTGCTCTGGTGTCACAAACGGCTTCGTTTCATGGTTCATTTTACGCGCGCTTGCAAAACGTTGCTTTCCGAAAACAACAAGACACGTTTAACTTTTGAAAAACAACAAGAAAAAAATAAAAATATTATTTGCCGGCCTTGGTCGGTCCGTATTGAGAAAAACTGTGCCCTCGGTCTTGAGCACGGCCCTCGGCCTGCGGCCTCGGGCCGTACTCAAGACCTCTGGCACAGTTTTTCTCAATACGGACCTCCCGGCCGGCAAATAATATATATGTATCTTCAAAGCAGTTGCATTTTAGTCGCAGTTGATGTAGTATTTCGTATCCCGGGGGGAGGGGGGGGAACTCCTAAGGAAAAGCGTCAAAAATGACCACCATTAATCTCGGTACCTGCAGGAACAAATCTGGAGGGAAACGAAACTTCATGTCAAAATTGGTACCTCTTTTCATTTTTTTTATTACTTAATAAGTTGTACGCCTTTGCAATACTGTAACAAATTTACAGTCATGCAAATAAAGCTTGTTGTTGTTCTTGTTGTTGTTGTTCTATAGGGGTCCCCCTTTGGGAGCTCCTTTCAAAACTTTCCATGAGCCCCCTGTCACTTTCATATGGGAATCCCCTAGGTTACGCTTCTCTATGTTGGATCAAGCACTTGTAGATTTACAAACAATAAGCGCATGAGTAGACGCTGTAAAAGTAAGCAGTTTGACTAGAGTCAATGAAGAAACAGACATCAGTAAGTCTAGACCTGTTTCCAAAGAGGGATAATCTTCGGCGGTTCTAATTAATTATACGACATATAGCTGCAGAATGACAGTTGTATAGAGCGCGAAAAGTATTAACTCTCACCGACGACGTTTTGAAGCAAATTGTCTTTGTTGTATGTTCTACAAGAATGAGGTAGACTCAACTCAGCGTTTTATCCTTCTTAGGTTGGGTATTTCATTGAAGTTTATGTTTCGTGCTTTGCATTACATGCGCGAGTGATTATAAAAAGACACCGATGAAATGGTACTGAGTTGTTTAGAAGAGCTAATCTCCATACTTCAAGTTCAAATTCGCAGGGAACTGCGAGTAAATTTTAAAAACCTAACGCCCCGAGTAAGTAATTTGCCACCTCACTTGCTTATAGACATTTCAGTAGTAACTGCAATCCACTCTCTCATTTGACTACAACTCCTAACTAATTAAGAGTGATTAGCAAGAAAATGGCTAACATTGATTAAGCCTGCTTTGCAATGTGATGGGGTTAATTTCTAGTTGTATAAAAAAAAACGATCTTTCTGGTTTCATTTCACGAGAACGAATGGAATTCATTTAGTTTTCCACTTCTATAGTGGAAGAAAAATGGGTAAAGTGCATGGGGAGTTTCGTACAAATCTGGTCAAACCTGATCTATTCGCTATTCACTGATTCGACGCCAGAGTATGCCCAGACAAACAGTAAAAGAATTAATCTTTGAATTTTAATTGCAAAATGTTATACAGAAACGTCTCTCAGTGCAGGGAATCATACTAACTGAAACTACTAACGTCGACGACATTTGGAAATAAATTTCGTCAAGCAAATCACTTGTCCAGCTCTGTCAAAAGCATTTCTTTTGGTTTTCGTCTTTTGTCTCAGTCATATATGCTTCGTACTCAGTAGATAAAAAATGGTTACGAAGTGTGTTTAATACATGCACGAGGGATTGTAAAATAGGGACCTCTGTAAGGTAATATATATTTCTTTAATTATTGATAGTCGTGATTCCTCATGCTAACTGATATATGTAGAAAAACTGATCACCGACCGTGTACTTACAGAGCAAATTCGCTTTTCTGGACAGAGAACAATTTTAAAGAAAGCTAGCAATTGATTTCACCGGTTCACTTGCAATTCCTTGTCCGTCCTTTTAAAAGACGATCAGCCCATTGATTTGGATACAACTGGGCTTGTAAGGTACAAACTAATGCAAATACGCTTGTAATGTATAAAGTAGCTTATTTCAAAGAAGATTTAATCTTCGAGTCTTAATAAACTATCAAGAGCGAGTGGAATATTTTTTTTATTCAACTCTGAACTTCGGTAATCGTTTCCGTTTTTTTTTTGCCATATTTTTGACAAAACTCGCTGATTTGCAAGGAAAACTTTTAAATGTCGCGGCACCTAAGATGGCATCTAATTTCTACATAAGGCAATGGCAGGGTTGCTATCTGATAACGTAACCTGCGTGCAATGAACTAATGAGGTTCAAGCTAGAAATTCATTAACGGAGATTGAGAATTTAATAAAACCCTCTAATTTACCGTGACTGTTAACTGTTTTTGTCTACATGCCATGTAAATTTTTAAGTTTTGCTAGCGCGGGCAACGTGTTGAAATAAATCTATGACATCAGTTAACTGTTGTTTCTGTTGCAATGTGTCCAAGACTGAGGAAATTAAACTTAACTTCTTCAGGATTTGTTTCACTGATTTATGCTTGACTCGTGTTTGGGAAATAAGAAGTAGCCGCATCATTATTACATGCACGAATGCTTCCGAAAAGATCACTTCCGAAGCCATTTTTGATGAAATGAGAATTGCAGTGGTCAGGTAAAGTGCGCAATCCCCATTTTTCCATCATTAGCTCAGATTTCGTCAGAAAAAAAAATAAAACCAACTCCCAGAACAGCAACTGCAGCACTAGCAAATTAACAAGTTATTTTTACTCGCTTGCCGACCGCACAGAACAATTCATTTGAAGACACAATAGAACACAATCTTTCATTGTTGAAGGATTAGTATTCAAGTTGAGAAGACGCCTTTACTACCGGTAATAAGACCTAGTTCCCTAAAGCAGCAAATCCAGACAAAAGATATTCAATCTTTGAATTTTAATCACTGCTCATGAACTGATTGTTTGCAAGAGCATCGGCGACATCATGAAATAAATTGCGTCTTATAAAAACGCTAGACTCTTTTGCAAGATCTGCAAGATCTAAAAAAAAAATTAAAGGTTCCTTTCAACTGAATTTTGTTGTCAATCGTTTGTCTCAGAGCAAAGCATATGCCAGATTCGTGCTTGGGAGACATGGATGAATAGCTTGACTAAAGGTCATTTGCAAAGTCATTTTTGGTTGAACTAGTGAGAGTTGCAGAGGTCAGTTAAGCTGTGCGATCCCCGTGTCAGGAAAACAGAAGACTTTTTCATCATTAGTTCAGGTGCTGTTGATCGGTTGTCTCCGGCAGTGCAAGGCGTATGCTTGATTCCTACTTAATTCGTGCTTGGGAGATAAGAAATGGCCTCGTCATTTGTTACATGCACGAATGCTTCTGAAAAGGTCATTTCCATAGTCATTTACGGTTTGTGATTGAACTGGGAGTTGCAGATCAGGTGAAACGATGGCCGTTTTGGAGAAGCAACTGACTTATTGGTTAATCTTAAACTCTTAGAACAATTCTCACGGTCTCGCTCACAAAACTGCAAACACTGATGAAGCTCTAGCTTATTAACAAGAGTTTTATTCACCGGCTTGCAGACCAAACAAAACACGACAATTCATTTGAAAAAGAAAATCCACTCTTTTATCTTTGACTACACTCATTAGTAAAAGAAACAAATGAAGGATTAACATTCAGGTTGTGAGGACGCCGTTATAAAGGGCGTGTGAACTCCGTGAATCCATTCACTGGTTCCACGAAGCGGCGACTTCGCGAGTTACAGCCGAAGAAGTTGACCTCGAAACCGGTAAGTTTTTTGTGCACTTAAAAGTTGTTTTGCTGTGGACCTCCAGACCATGAGCTAACGGAGTTGTAACGGGCACTTTTATCTAGTCTTGAAATTTTCAAAAACATCGTACAATGTTTCTGCAGCGATACTTATTCTTTTCTGAACCGAGTGGAATTCCTTCTTGTGTGTTTCTTTATGTGCACTACAACGGGTCGATTTGGGACCGCGTGTTAACATTTCTTACGGAGATGTTCATTTTTTTCAGGAAGCTTACTTGAAAGCTGAAGTATGGCTCAGACTGGATTGATTCTCGTTCCTCTTGTGTTGCTCTCCATCGCTACCTTTGGTAAGGTCACTTGTAAACGGTGAATTTATTGCTTTTTCTGAGGATCAGATAACAGGTTAATAAGTCTTGCGAGCTGAATCATTTTAGATTTTGGCAAATATTTTTTATTCATATATCCCCCGGATCCAAAATCGGCGTGCGGCAAATTTTTCCTACCACCAAGACACATGGAGCTTATTTCTAGTCTCAAGTTATTTTTTTAAGGGTGGATGTGAGGGGAGGATTGAATCGCTATACAAGCAAGATACTATGCAATGCCTATGCTATGCTATGCTATGCTATGCTATGCTATGCTATGCTATGCTATGCTATGCTATGCTATGCTATGCTATGCTATGCTATGCTATGCTATGCTATGCTATGCTTTACTAGCTAGCTTTGACTAGTTTTTCTTTCTAATGTTCTTAAAGGGGCATAGTCACGCTATTTTAGTTCACTTTAAAAATCAAAAATATCTCCTCACGTCCTCACATCAATGAACCCCCACAAATAATGGTCTAGTTTTGTTACCAAAGACTATATTACTTCACTGAAACTATTTTCTGTCGTCTCTTGCTACGGATGGCACGGATGGAAATGGATTGCAATTTGAAAAAATTAGGCTAAACTTTCCAAATTCTTTCAACGTGTTGACATTAAATCAATATTAAATGGTCATGGTTTGTTTTCTCTCAATGAAATTAAGTTAATATGTTCCTCTAAATGTTCAAACACAATGTTGGGCATGGATAAAGTTAGCTACCGATAATTTTAGCACAGTTTTGACCAGAAATCTGCCAAATCTTCGTGACTGTGCTCCTTTAACTTGTTTCGATTCCAGGACAATGCGTTTCTCCAACAACATGCAGAGACGCAGCAGATGTTAAAAAAACACCCAACGGACAAAGTGCTTCCAGTCCCAATTGGGAGACAGATCAGGAGTCAGTGGCCATGACGGTGGAATATGAGCCACGCGCAGAAAGATGTTTCACACGTTGCCATTCGGTCTGCAAAGGCTGGACTGGTTGCGTTGCTTTCTCCTCTTGGATCAGGCAAAGCTACAGTGGTCAGTGTTACTGCTACGGGTGGGATCATTTGCCCAATTTCGTGTCTTATAATGACGACTACCGCTCCGGCTGGTGCGTGACAGGCTGGTTCGAGACCGACACGCTCAAATAAATGCCCAACTCGACTTGCATGTGAAGTGAAATGTCAACAAAATTGTAGTGAAGTAAAATTGTGTGTTCCTGTAGGTGCATTTGTGTATTACGAAAGAAACCCACTGAATTCCTCTTCTCACTTGTGAAGTTAGCACAAACATCAGTGTAGTAACTAGATTTTCTCAAACTCCGTTATGAGCGTCTTGACTATAAACCCTTTGAGTCCTAATATCAGCATGTATATTCTCCACACTGTTCTCTTTGTATTTCTTATGGTACCAGTTGGGAGAATTTTTCTTAAACATCAAGATTTCATCATTGCTGATCATTTCTTTTATTCTCATGACCTTTGTGCTTGATCAGGTACTGAAATTGTAAGGAGAAATTAGATTCTTGTTACTATTGGGACGTGAAGGGTGAAGGGTTAAGAAGTCGACTCGTGGCAACTGCTAGTCCATATAGGAATTGATAAACAGAAGCAAGGACAAATACTTTTTGTCTCAGTTCATGTCAGAAAAAAAAACTTTTGCAAATCCAACAGTTACGTTTTAATTCAGTGTTCTTCGATAGCTTTAGTTGCGCAACTGACCGTGATTTCCCTTCAATAGTTAGGGATTAGCGGTTGATTTAAGTTTTTGAGTATGAATATTTACTATTGAGTGTTTCATCTTTGTTAAAAGTGAAATTAAAGTAAAGAGTTTGAACCAAACAGTTCAGTAGTAATTTGCTACTCCTCTTTATTTGACATAATCCTGTTAAGACACCAAATTCGACTTGAATATCCTGTTGACAGTTTGCCTGCGTACAAATCATGCATGTTGTCAGCTGGCGTCTTTGCATCACCATCTTGGAATAAAACTCCGCTGGAAGCAATGAAGTGAACTGTTGTCCCGGTTACCGCGCCGGCGCCTCTCTTGTTTCCCTGCGAGCGAGACGATCACTTTCAAGTGCTATCTGAGTTTCACCAGATTGGCTGTTATTACCATAGATTCTCTCTCCTCCGCAGAGGCTTCTGTTAGTAAACACCAGTGAAAGAAAAATAGGGGAGCGGGAGCACCTGAGAAAGAAAGCGGGAGCGCGGGGACTGATGGGAAGAGGGAAAAGCGGGATTTTTTCCCAAGAGTGCCGTCAAGGCGTGACTGTAGGAGGCCTCTGCGGGGAAGAGAACCATAGATTTCTTAGTGCAGAGTCATTCCAAGCGCTGCACTGGTAGAAGGCAAAGTATGGAGAGAAAAAATGCGACCGTCATACATTTTTGCGCGGAAGAGCCCATGTCTTCCGCTCCGTTTTTGGCTCACGATAATTTTTACTTCGCACGTAATATCACCTCGCTCGTAAAAATTTGAACGCCTGCGGCAAGTTATCTTACCGTGGGTATCAACGAATGATAGGAATTTAGAACCTCCCGGAGGGGTATCTCACAGCGCAAATAAATACACTTGCTCCAAATCGCTAGTTTTTTCTTGAGGACAAAGAGAAGTTTAGACGATATTGCAAGACGTGCGCTGTATTAGTGAACTTGTAGGTTGGATTCGAAACAGGTATTCGATGTTCAGTTTATTGCAAAAAACGCGCGCGAGATATTTGCGTGTGAAACGAGCGCAGAACCAGCTGTCAGTTTGATTCGCCCGCGTGGTCCGCGCGCGCATCCTATATAATCACTTTGAGCAAGTCAATGCAAAAACAAGAAAACATAAGACACTAAGTTCGTATGTGGTCGCGCGCGCACAAGAAACTCCTATGGCACCCAGGCCTGTGCTCCTGAAACAGACTTAAGATTAACCCTTTAATTCCCTATATCAATTTCTTAGGTTTCTATCGTGGTTGGGAGAATTTGTTTTAACATCAAGACATTATCTTTGGTAATCATTACCTCTATTCTCATGACCTACGTCTAACGAGAAGTTAGATGCTTCTCACTGCTGGGGCTAAAAGTTGAAATAATGAAAACAAACACTCAAGGCGACAACAGCATGTTTATCAACCCTTTTTATTAAGTTTACCCAACATTACCCTGCTTCAGGAAATCGGTAAAGTAGAAAAAGGTTATAAATATTAAATAAAAGTATTGATTTGTAAAAAAATGTCAATTTGTTTGATAAACTTCTTAACTTATTTCAGTAATATTTCTTCTACATAATCCTTTTTCAAAACAATAAATTCTACTACAGAAATCTCAGATGGCGAAATAGATTTAATGAGAATAGCCCGCAAAAACGATGAAAACAATAAAAATAAGATTATTTTGTATCTGACTGAGTTAATGGTGAATACTTTTCCTATACATTCTTTATAACGCAAAGTCGAAATCCTGATGAAACACAAAAGTTAACAGACACAATTCAAGTACAGTCCATACATTTCATGATGCAAGTGTAAACATAAAGTTGATCTAAGTTTAACCATAATCAAAATTAACAGGTCAGTGTAAACAAGACAAGAAGGGTAATAAATCGAATAACAAAGTCCCGGCCAATAAATGCGTAAAAAAGTCCCACCTTATTACATATTATCAATAATCAATTTGATTGAAAATCCACTTCCCTAAAAAAAGGAAAGAGGTTTTTTTGTTTTTAGGCATCATTTATAAATAATTTTTAAAACATTTGAAATGATTTATGTTGTAATTTTAAGAATAGCTAATTTTGTTTTAAGTGAAAAACCAACAATGTCACCATTTAGGTCAACTTGCTTAATTGCCTCTCGCGTTCCACTGAGGTCCTTCTCCAAAAGCTTATATCTTGGTCCATCACAACATTACTATACGTGCATCACTCGACTGTTTTGCCTTGTGTACTAATCACGTTCTTAACATGCTTTGATCACGTGGACCGGAAGTGTAGAAAATGTGTAAATCACTGCTGCAGTGTTAAACTTCAGTTGATTTCAGATAAGGCAGGGCGTCAAAGTCAAAATCCTCGGCATAGTCGTCTTTCGCTGAAACTGAATAAAATACCAAAGTTATACAAACATTTGAATTACGTGGTTGATTGTCGTAATAATTCGATTTACCGCCCAGAGGCCCGTTTCTCGAAAGTCCCGATAACTTTTCGGGCACGGAAAGTTACCGGCACTTTCGAGAAACGGGCCCCAGGGCACTTATTTCATTTGGGAGATCAAGGGAGGGCGCTTATCGGGGACAAGGCGTTTATTTTTTTAACATAAACACCTTAGATACCCTGGGTGCCAGAGGCTTTTCTTGCGCGGTTCCCGGTTGCGTCTTATGTTCTCTATTATGAGGCTCGGCCTCCGGCCTATTTCGCCCGATGCTAACGAGAAAAAACCTCTGGTAACCAGGGTACATTTTAAAGTTCCAAACTACACTTAACCCTATTCAGACTGGGCATTTTTGGGTCTTCTGGGACCGGGGATAAGGGAGGGGGGAGCAGTAAAGCTATATGACGAAACTTTGAGGATAGCTAGAAACGTCTTAAAAAGTTTTGATGTCCGCAACATGAGTTGATGACGTAAGAATTGTCATGTTCTCAAATGGTGGCCATCTTGGATCCGGCACCTTGGATTTCTAAACCTCAGACAAGCAGCAAAATCGACCAAAATGCGATCCAATCAAAAAAAGAACACTAAAATGGGTCTAAAAATGTAAAAGTTACCGCAACAAAGTCATACTTCTTCACTAAAACTGCCTGTCCTTTTGGTAGTTTTGAGGGTAACCCTTTAACGTTTTTCACGGGCCTCCCTCCTTGTTACGACAGTCCCATAGGGGTTTCCTCCATTTCTTATCCAGAGTGACTAGTGTTTAAAGCCACGTACCTGTCAATCGTCTTTTAGCGTTTTTCTTGGGAGACGGGCGATACAATAAGGCCACTATCAGGAACGCAAGCAAAGCCTCGACACCAGGAAACACGGAGAAAGCTCCTCTGAGGTACTGGGCACAAGGTTCACCACATGGTCTGAAAGTTTGATGTGGAGCAATAAGTTACGATAATTCACGGGGATTTTCTCGCGTTTAGTCAAAACTGTCCTAAAATTTAGATAAAGTACCTTCTGCTTAGACACAACGCCCTTAGAATTTTCAAGTGAAATTTCTCCAGGAAAACAAACCGTAACTGATTGTTCGCCTTTTACGAGGCACAACCGCTGGGCTTGAAAACGTTGGCCCAATGTTTTCAAGTTGTAATCCATTTCCACCCTGGCCAACCCGTAGACAATGACCAACATCAAATTTCTCTTCCCAATAACAATACATAATCAAGAGAAAACATTATTAGAATTAATAAAATGATCATTAAAGGGAAACTGATTTGACCTTTTAGCAAAGTCTGCCAACTAATGCTATAAGAAAATGTACAGAGATCAGTCAGGAGAACCTGTATGTGGATATTGGAGCTTTAAGGGTTAAGAATTTCACTAGTACAGTGTCTTTGAACAAAACTGAACCTTTATTTTATACGGCGGAAAAATTGCCTCGCGGACAAAATTCGAGGAGACTAGGAAGACTAGGCGAGAGGGAGAAGAGGAGAGGAGAGAGAGCAGACTAGGAGGCGAGGGGAGACTAGGCAGAAGACTAGGCGAGAGGGAGAAGAGGAGAGGAGAGAGAGCAGACTAGGAGGCGAGAGGAGACTAGGCAGAAGACTAGGCGAGAGGGACAAGAGGAGAGGAGAGAGAGGAGACTAGAAGGCGAGAGGAGACTAGGCAGAAGACTAGGCGAGAGGGAGAAGAGGAGAGGAGAGAGAGCAGACTAGGAGGCGAGAGGAGACTAGGCAGAAGACTAGGCGAGAGGGAGAAGAGGAGAGGAGAGAGAGCAGACTAGGAGGCGAGAGGAGACTAGGCAGAAGACTAGGCGAGAGGGAGAAGAGGAGAGGAGAGAGAGGAGACTAGGAGGCGAGAGGAGACTAGGCAGAAGACTAGGCGAGAGGGAGAAGAGGAGAGGAGAGATAGCAAACTAGGAGGCGAGAGGAGACTAGGCAGAAGACTAGGCGAGAGGGAGAAGAGGAGAGGAGAGAGAGGAGACTAGGAGGCGAGAGGAGACTAGGCAGAAGACTAGGCGAGAGGGAGAAGAGGAGAGGAGAGAGAGCAGACTAGGAGGCGAGGGAAGACTAAGCAGAAGACTAGGCGAGAGGGAGAAGAGGAGAGGAGAGGAGAGAGAGGAGCCTAGGAGGCGAGAGGAGACTAGGCAGAAGACTAGGCGAGAGGGAGAAGAGGAGAGGAGAGAGAGCAGACTAGGAGGCGAGAGGAGACTAGGCAGAAGACTAGGCGAGAGGGAGAAGAGGAGAGGAGAGGAGAGAGAGGAGCCAAGGAGGCGAGAGGAGACTAGGCAGAAGACTAGGCGAGAGGGAGAAGAGGAGAGGAGAGAGAGCAGACTAGGAGGCGAGAGGAGACTAGGCAGAAGACTAGGCGAGAGCGAGAAGAGGAGAGGAGAGAGAGCAGACTAGGAGGCGAGAGGAGACTAGGCAGAAGACTAGGCGAGAGGGAGAAGAGAAAAGGAGAGAGAGGAGACTAGGAGGCGAGAGGAGACTAGGCAGAAGACTAGGCGAGAGGGAGAAGAGGAGAGGAGAGAGAGGAGACTAGGAGGCGAGAGGAGACTAGGCAGAAGACTAGGCGAGAGGGAGAAGAGAAAAGGAGAGAGAAGAGACTAGGAGGCGAGAGGAGATTAGGCAGAAGACTAGGCGAGAGGGAGAAGAGGAGAGGAGAGAGAGCAGACTAGGAGGCGAGAGGAGACTAGGCAGAAGACTAGGCGAGAGGGAGAAGAGGAGAGGAGAGAGAGCAGACTAGGAGGCGAGAGGAGACTAGGCAGAAGACTAGGCGAGAGGGAGAAGAGGAGAGGAGAGAGAGCAGACTAGGAGGCGAGAGGAGACTAGGCAGAAGACTAGGCGAGAGGGACAAGAGGAGAGGAGAGAGAGCAGACTAGGAGGCGAGAGGAGATTAGGCAGAAGACTAGGCGAGAGGGAGAAGAGGAGAGGAGAGAGAGCAGACTAGGAGGCGAGAGGAGATTAGGCAGAAGACTAGGCGAGAGGGAGAAGAGGAGAGGAGAGAGAGCAGACTAGGAGGCGAGAGGAGACTAGGCAGAAGACTAGGCGAGAGGGAGAAGAGGAGAAGAGAGAGAGGAGACTAGGAGGCGAGAGGAGACTAGGCAGAAGACTAGGCGAGAGGGAGAAGAGGAGAGGAGAGAGAGCAGACTAGGAGGCGAGAGGAGACTAGGCAGAAGACTAGGCGAGAGGGAGAAGAGGAGAGGAGAGAGAGCAGACTAGGAGGCGAGAGGAGATTAGGCAGAAGACTAGGCGAGAGGGAGAAGAGGAGAGGAGAGAGAGCAGACTAGGAGGCGAGAGGAGACTAGGCAGAAGACTAGGCGAGAGGGAGAAGAATGTGGATTAGGTTGTGGACCATTCACTCCAAAATCTCGTTTCGCTCCCAAAATCCACGCGCTTCGAACCGGTCGAGATTTCATGTACTCTGTTTTGTTCTACGTTTGAAGCACAGCTAGGTGACTTACCCTGTCGTTGTATCCTGCTGCGGGTAGTTTTCTTGTAATGCTAAGACGATGAATCCAAGCGACAGCTTGTCCATCAGAGCACAAACACCATAGACAAAACCACTGGATTTCTAAAGGGAGAAAAGTGATAGGTTAGTTAAAACAGCTTGAAGGATTTAGCTAATTCATGCATTAGCTAGACTTAAAATGGTACTCGTTCTAACCAGCTCCGTTTTGTGGTTGGTCGGCTGTTGTGCTTTCTGATCGTAGGTATCCAAGCTTGTGGAATTTCGATTCCGCTATCTCTATTGATGTTATTAGGATGAAGTCTTATATGGATAGCCTCTTTGACCCTACGTGTGTACCAGTGAGGGTCACGATCAATAAACTTAACTTCTTTCCAAATAGGAAGATGCCCCGTTTCGTTAGCGTGTTCCGAAACTGCGGAGGTTTGCGTACGAGCAAGCCGTATATCTCTGTCGTGTTCTTTTATCCTGTCTTGCATCGCTCTCCCTGTTTCCCCGATGTACACTTTGCCGCACTCACATGGAATTTTAAGTTTAACGCCCAGTTTAAGTTTAACGCCCAGTTCTGAGTGTTTGGATGAAATACCTTTTATTGTGCCGTACAATGTGGTTCTAACTTTTGAGTCTGTGGATGAAATCTTTAAGTATGACCATTCTAATGAAAGCTATTGAGCAGTACTTTACTGTTTATTATGGTGCACTAGGCAATCTCGCGCCTCTGGCAACCACAGTGCCATTGTAATAAAATTAGTGTGTTCTATTCTTTGAACTTAAATACTTTTTCAGTCTTTCATAGGATCAAGAAAATTGAAAAAGAAAAAAAAAATCAATATTTTAGTGAGGAGAGGAAACATACTTTATCATCACCAATGAGGTCTGCTACCATAGCAAGTGACGTCACCAACATCATAGAGTTTCCGCAGCCCATAATGATTGTTGGCGCGTAAATGACGTTTCTCTGCGATTGGGGCGTAAAGTAAAACCACGTGGCACAACCAATGACTATCACTGTACCGGCACAAAACAACACCTAGAAGAATAATTTTTGAGGTTGTATGTAAGGCAGGTTCATTTACTATGGCTAAGAAGGCAAAGAGGCTCAAGACGAACCTAAGATCAAGCAGCAGATGGGACTGAGCACGCAAGAGAGTTTCTTTATTTCTCTTTCTTTGTTTACACTTTCTAAGCTTAGCGGAAATCCCTCATAGTCAGTTTCATCGAACACTCCCATTAGTGATGGAAGACAAAATGTTTTTAAGGACGACATCGAAAATTCAGGGGCCCATTTCTCATAAGTCCTCAGGAGGTTAGGGCCCATTATCAACCTCGTTCCCAGGGCTTTATCCATATTTTCCCGCCCGTGCCAAATCGCCAAGAGAAAAGCCCTGGGAACGAGGTTGTTATTCCAGGAGAGATGGAAAGTGGCCAGAATCATTCACTCAGTCGTTGAAAAGGAAAAGGAGTCTAATACTCGGCATTCGGAAATGAACAAAATTATCTTGCCGCTTTACTAATTAAAAGCAACTGCAAACAACACAGATTAATGCCTGTCTGCTTGCCCAAGGCAAGAAATGCTCGACTGCTGTCATCGTTAAGTAATGGAAGATCGAGTTCCAAGTTCAAGTAACTATTTCCGGCTATTTTTGCAACTTTATCGCATCCGACATGCGTAAGACACGTCTTAGGTCCCTTCGCAAGACGAAGATTTGACTTACACAAAACAGTTCGTGTCGTAGGCGTGCAAGTAAGCAAGTCGCACGTGACAAAGTTTTCCCCTCTTAATAGGCCCTTTAATCATAATGTTTAATGCATTTTTAGCAACCACAGAATAGAAAGAATGCATAGCTGTTTTATCATGTTTTGTGGTTGGCGAGCAGTGTGAAAATATAACCCTTCTTATCCAAATGTACGTTTATCTTTGAAAAGATTGAAAAACAAAAAGATGATGTGCAGTTGAAACATTTCGCGCCTAAGGTAACGACTTTTTTGTTTTCAGTTTTGCATTCAAACAGGCCTTTTATTAACAACTGACAGAAACGAATTAATCCCTTCTTGGAAACAAACTGTATCACAGGCAAGTGCTTCTTGGAAGAATTCATTTGAATAGGAACACTTTGCGATTTCAACCGCGGACTCGAAATTTTGTAGGCCCACTTCTCGATAGCTTTGATTTGAATGGTCACAATTAAACAGGCTCAAAAGATCCAAATTTAGAACCACGTTTATTTAACCAAATCAAAGAAGGCCTCAGGAAGTGACAGGGTTATTACGTGTTTTTTCTTCTTTTTCGTATGTAAAGGTTACTGCACCGCCAATGATGAATTTGGACTATTTTCTAGCTTTTGCGAGAAGAAATGAAAGAAAAAATGTCCCATCGAGAGAGCTGTTCGATGCATCCATCATGCTGTGAAAACTATCTCATTAAAATTCTATTCATTGCTGATCATTTCTTTTATTCTCATGACCTTTGTGCTTGATCAGGTACTGAAATTGTAAGGAGAAATTAGATTCTTGTTACTATTGGGACGTGAAGGGTGAAGGGTTAAGAAGTCGACTCGTGGCAATTGCTAGTCCATATAGGAATTGATAAACAGAAGCAAGAACAAATACTTTTTGTCTTTCGTGTCGGAAAAAAAACTTATTCAAATCCAACAGTTAGGTTTTAATTCAGTGTTCTTCGATAGCTTTAGTTGCGCAACTGACCGTGATTTCCCTTCAATAGTTAGGGATTAGCGGTTGATTTAAGTTTTTGAGTATGAATATTTACTATTGAGTGTTTCATCTTTGTTAAAAGTGAAATTAAAGTAAAGAGTTTGAACCAAACAGTTCAGTAGTAATTTGCTACTCCTCTTTATTTGACATAATCCTGTTAAGACACCAAATTCGACTTGAATATCCTGTTGATAGTTTGCCTGCGTACAAATCATGCATGTTGTTAGCTTGCGTCTTTGCATCGCCATCTTGGAATAAAACTCCGCTGGAAGAAATGAAGAGAATTGTTGTCCCGGTTACAGCGCCGGCGCCTCTCTTGTTTCCCTGCGAGCGAGACGATCACTTTGAAGTGCTGAGTTTCACCAGATTGGCTATTATTACCATAGATTCTCGCTCCTCCGCAGAGGCTTCCGTTAGTAAACACCAGTGAAAGAAAAATACGGGAGCGGGAGCGCCTGAGAGAGAAAACGGGAGCGCGGGGAATGATGGGAAGAGGGAAAAAGCGGGATTTTTTCCCAAGGGTGCCGTCAAGGCGTGACTGTAGGAGGCCTCTGTGGGGGAGAGAACTATAGATTTCTTAGTGCAGAGTCATTCCGGGCGCTCAGCTGGTAGAAGGCAAAGTAAGGCTTCTCGCAAAAAAACAGAGAAAAATGCGAGCGTCATACATTTTTGCGCGGATGAGCCCATGTCTTCCCAAGAGTGGTCCCCTCTCCGTTTTTGGCTCACGATCATTTTACTTCGCACGTAATATCACCTCACTCGTAAAAATTTGAACGCCTGGGGCAAGTTATCTTAACGTGGGTATCAACGAATGAAAGGAATTTAGAACCTCCCGGAGGGGTATCTCACAGCGCAAATAATACACTTGCTCCAAATCGCTAGTGTTTTCTTGAAGACAAAGAGAAGTTTAGACGATATTGCAAGACGTGCGCTGTATTAGTGAACTTGTAGGTTGGATTCGAAACAGGTATTCAATGTTCAGTTTATTGCAAAAAACGCGCGCGAGATATTTGCGTGCGAAAAGAGCGCAGAACCAGCTGTCAGTTTGATTCGCTCGCGTGGTCCGCGCGCGCGTCCTATATAATCACAGCACTCGACTTGGAGCAAGTCAATGCAAAAACAACAAAACACAAGACACTTAAGTTCGTAGGTGGTCGCGCGCGCACAAGAAACTCTTATGGTACCCAGGCCTGTGCTCCTAAAACAGATTTAAGATGAACCCTTTAATTCCCTATATCAATTTCTTAGGTTTCTATCGTGGTTGGGAGAATTTGTTTTACCATCAAGACCTTATCTTTCGTAATCATTACCTCTATTCTCATGACTTACGTCTAACGAGAAGTTAGATGCCTCTCACTGCTGGGGCTAAAAGTTGAAAGAATGAAAACAAACATTCAAGGCGACAACAGCATGTTTATCAACCCTTTTGATTAAGTTTACCCAACATTACCCTGCTTCAGGAAATCGGTAAAATAGAAAAAGGTGATAAATATTAAATAAAAGTATTGATTTCTAAAAAAAATGTCAATTTGTTTGATAAACTTCTTAACTTATTTTAGTAATATTTCTTCTACATAATCCTTTGTCAAAACAACAAATTCTACTACAGAAATCTCATATGGCGAAATAGATTTAATAAGAATAGCCCGCAAAAACGATGAAAACAATAAAAATAAGATTATTTTGTATTTGATGACGTTAATGGTGAATACTTTTCCTATACATTCTTTATAACACGAAATCGAAATCCTGATCCTGACACAATTCAAGTACAGTCCATGCATTTCATGATGCAAGTGTAAACATAAAGTTGATCTAAGTTTAACCATAATCAAAATTAACAGGTCAGTGTAAACAAGACAAGAAGGGTATTAAAATCGAATAACAAAGTCCCGGCCAAAAAAGAAAAAAGTCCCACCTTATTACATATTATCAATAATCAATTTGATTGAAAATCCACTTCCCTAAAAAAAAGGAAAGAGGTTTTTTGTTTTGCGGCATCATTTATAAATAATTTTTAAAATATTTGAAATGATTTATGTTGTAATTTTAAGAATAGCTAATTTTGTTTTAAGTGAAAAACCAACAATGTCACCATTCAGTTCAACTTGCTTAATTGCCTCTCGCATTCCACTGAGGTCCTTCTCCAAAAGCTTGTATCTTGGTCCATCACAACATTACTATACGTGCATTCACTCGACTGATCTGCCTTGTGTACTAAACACGTTCTTAACACGCTTTGATCACGTGGACCGGAAGTGTAGAAAATGGGTAAATCACTGCTGCAGTGTTAAACTTCAGTCGATTTCAGATAAGGCAGGGCGTCAAAGTCAAAATCCTCGGCATAGTCGTCTTTCGCTGAAACTGAATAAAATACCAAAGTTATACAAACATTTGAATTACGTGGTTGACTGTCGTAATAATTCGATTTACCGCCCAGAGGCCCGTTTCTCGAAAGTCCCGATAACTTTTCGGGCACGGAAAGTTACCGGCACTTTCGAGAAACGGGCCCCAGGGCACTTATTTCATTTGGGAGATCAAGGGAGGGCGCTTATCGGGGACAAGGCGTTTATTTTTTTAACATAAACATCTTTAGATACCCTGGGTGCCAGAGGCTTTTCTTGCGCGGTTTCCAGTTGCGGCTTATGTTCTCTATTATGAGGCTCGGCGAGGAAAAACCTCTGGTACCCAGGGTACATCTTAGAGTACCAAACTACACTTAACCCTATTCAGACCGGGCATTTTTGGGTCTTCTGGGACCGGGGATAAGGGGGGGGGGGGGGGAGCAGTAAAGCTATATGACGAAACTTTGAGGGTAGCTAGGTACGTCTTAAAAAGTTTTGATATCCGCAACATGAGTTGATGACGTAAGAATTATGTCATGTTCTCAAATGACGGCCATCTTGGATCCGGCACCTTGGATTTCTAAACCTCAGACAAGCAGCAAAATCGACCAAAATGCGATCCAATCAATAAAAGAACACTAAAATGGTCTAAAAATGTTACCGCAACAAAATGTTACCGCAACAAAGTCATACTTCTTCACTAAAACTGCCTGTCCTTTTGGTAGTTTTGAGGGTAACCCTTTAACGTTTTTCACGGGCCTCCCTCCTTGTTACGACAGTCCCATAGGGGTTTCCTCCATTTCTTATCCAGAGTGACTAGTGTTTAAAGCCACGTACCTGTCAATCGTCTTTTAGCGTTTTTCTTGGGAGACGGGCGATACAATAAGGCCACTATCAGGAACGCAAGCAAAGCCTCGACACCAGGAAACACTGAGAAGGCTCCTCTGAGGTACTGGGCACAAGGTTCACCACATGGTCTGAAAGTTTGATGTGGAGCAATAAGTTACGATAATTAACGGGGATTTTCTCGCGTTTAGTCAAAACTGTCCTAAAATTTAGATAAAGTACCTTCTGCTTAGACACAAACGCCCTTAGAATTTTCAAGTGAAATTTCTCCAGGAAAACAAACCGTAACTGATTGTTCGCCTTTTACGAGGCACAACCGCTGGGCTTGAAAACGTTGGCCCAATGTTTTCAAGTTGTAATCCATTTCCACCCTGGCCAACCCGTAGACAATGACCAACATCAAATTTCTCCTCCCAATAACAATACATAATCAAGAGAAAACATTATTAGAATTAATAAAATGATCATTAAAGGGAAACTGATTTGACCTTTTAGCAAATTCTCCCAACTAATGCTATAAGAAAATGTACAGAGATCAGTCAGGAGAACCTGTATGTGGATATTGGAGCTTTAAGGGTTAAGAATTTCACTGGTACAGTGTCTTTGAACAAAACTGAACCTTTATTTTGCCTCTCGGACGAAAAATTGCCTCTCGGACGAGAATTCGAGGAGCAAGATAACGGCCTCGTAGAAGACTAGGCGAGGGGGAGAAGAATATGGATTAGGTTGTGGACCATTCACTCCAAAATCTCATTTCGCTCCCAAAATCCACGCGCTTCGAACCGGTCAAAATTTCATGTACTCTGTTTTGTTCTACGTTTGAAGCACAGCTAGGTGACTTACCCTGTCGTTGAGTCCTGCTGTGGGTAGTTTTCTTGTAATGCTAAGACGATGAATCCAAGCGACAGCTTGTCCATCAGAGCACAAACACCATAGACAAAACCACTGGATTTCTAAAGGGAGAAAAGTGATAGGTTAGTTAAAACAGCTTGAAGGATTTAGCTAATTCATGCATTAGCTAGACTTAAAATGATACTCCTTCTAATCAGCTCCTAAGTTCTTTCTTTTTGATAAATAAATTACTCGATGATTGCAAACGCCTGTCGTTTATGATACAGACGAGTTATTTTGGGTTTACTAAAATCCCGCTGTATACTCCCTTTAAGTTTAACGCCCAGTTCTGAGTGTTTGGATGAAATACCTTCTATTGTGCCATACAATGTGGTTCTAACTTTTGAGTCTGTGGATGAAATCTTCAAGTATGACCATTCTAATGAAAGCTATCGAGCAGTACTTTACTGTTTATTATGGTGCACTAGGCAATCTCGCGCCTCTGGCAACCACAGTACCATTGTAATAAAATTAGTGTGTTTTGTTCTTTGAACTTAAATACTTTTTCAGTCTTTCATAGGATCAAGAAAATTGAAAAAGAAAAAAAACAATATTTTAGTCAGGAGAGGAAACATACTTTATCATCACCAATGAGGTCTGCTACCATAGCAAGTGACGTCACCAACATCATAGAGTTTCCGCAGCCCATAATGATTGTTGGCGCGTAAATGACGTTTCTCTGCGATTGGGGCGTAAAGTAAAACCACGTGGCACAACCAATGACTATCACTGTACCGGCACAAAACAACACCTAGAAGAATAATTTTTGAGGTTGTATGTAAGGCAGGTTCATTCACTATGGCTAAGAAGGCAAAGAGGCTCAAGACGAACCTAAGATCAAGCAGCAGATAGGACTGAGCGCGCAAGAGAGTTTCTTTATTTCTCTTTCTTTGTTTGTACTTTCTAAGCTTAGCGAAAATAACTCATAGTTTCATCGAACACTCCCATTAGTGATGGAAGACAAAATGTTTTTAAGGACGACATCGAAAATTCAGGGGCCCATTTCTCATAAGTCCTCAGGAGGTTAGGGCCCATTATCTAATCAGGCCTTTTACTTGGATAATATTTCACGCCTAAATTAGCGTTTCTTCACGTGCAGGCGTATAGTAGAACAGCAAGTGGAATTTGTAATTTGACATCAATTATGTTAACTTACCCTGTTTGAAAAGAATCTATTGAGTCTTTTTATTACCGTACTCATAAGAATTCCACTGACGAGGATCATAAGAGGAAAGTACGCAATGGCTTCCTGTTAGAACAAAAGAAAAACAGTTAAATACTTTTCTAAATGCGAGCGAAAGTAATATACCCTTCCCTACCAATAAATGTTTAATTTTAATCCCATATGGAGTTTTTTTTGGTGTAGCGGTATCCAGTCCCTCCCATCGTGTTGAAGAATCTTTACTCCACATTGTCTCTCTCCACGCAGATGGTGCTGCGAGACTAGTTTTCCATCTAGGGAGGAGTAGCAATACCCTCAGCTGCTTCATGCTACAGAAACTGGGGATAAGCTCCTACCGTGTGGGCCTCCTTGGCTCGTTAGCGACTTAACCTTGTACAAGCTGGTTAACACCGTGGTTGAAATCCTAGTATGCAACCATTCAAAAGAATATAACTTGGAGTAGTAATTTTCTGTCGTGCATAATATTATTTGTCGCTTGTTCCTAAATGGAGATTATACTAAACGTGTCAGAAATAATTCAGTAGCTGTGAGTAGGAAATACGAAAACCACGAAAATTGCCTCAAAGTAAACACATAATGTATTTACCTTATTGAAGTGAAGTGTTTCTGTCAAGTACATGGGGAAATATGACTGGGTCAGATTGACTACATTTTGCGTCGCCATGTAGATGATTACCACCTAAAAGAAAACAAGGAAAAATAACGCTTATATCATGGGTACACGAGGAATTAAACTTAACGACTTCAGAGTGGTAAGAAAGAAAACCAGTGAACATCTACAGCCGACTTGAAAGTGTTAGATCAACTTATATTTCCTGTTATATTTGGCTGTGGTGGTGAAGAATTTCGGACAGAGGCTTATTGATACTTGTCACATGCACGATATCTGCATAGGAACGAACTTTTTCGGGGTAGGAATTGCGGCCGATTGTGTTCAAGATGAGGTGGAAGATTGATTGCTACTTCAATATGAAGGTTTTTGTGGGGAAAAGACAGACTTGCTACCACCGTGTTTGCTGCCGGAGATGTTGGCCAACCGAGATGACGCTATGCGCGAATAATACAACTTTCCCCCAGAAAAAGGGCTTGGCAACAAAGCGAGCCGAGCGTCTCCAAACTTTTTTCTGGCTTTGCGGAAGCCGGTATACATTGATAGCTACATTTGCTAATGTTGCAAAAGAAAAGGATAATTATACGCACCTTGTAGAAGTCCGGAGTTTTAAACCATTCTTTCCACGTTCTTTTCTGCTCGGCATCTTGCTGGTGTTTTTCTTGTTTTAGGAGTTCTATTTCAAGCGCTTGTTTCTCTAAGTCCTTGCATTCCGACACTTTGGTTGGAGATTTTGGTTTTGGAGTCTTGTCTTTAGCTTCCTCTAAAAAAGAAAAGGAATAGAAACAACTTACATCCTAGAATAAGGTGGACTGCAAATTCAGATCAACGAGTTTGTAAATACCTTATAAAGCACTTTTCATGAAGTAGTAGGTCTGAATTTTTTGGTTCTAGTGACGTTGGATAACGATACACATTAACGACACGCGGAGACATTTACAAGTGGACCCGATATAACGAAACACCAAGGACTTTACAACAGGGGTTCGTTATAAACCAGGGTGCCAAAGGGGTTTAGGACTCCAGGGCTCCAAGACGGAAAATTCGGCGCTCTAGGGCTCCATAGCTTCACTCCAGGGATCCATTTAGCCAAAAACAGCATTTTTGTTCGGGCTCCAAGTCGAGAGAGGCTTTGGGCTCCGGGCTCCACGACAAAAATTTTAGGGCTCCAGAGCTCCAAAGAACCCCCCCCCCCCCCCCCTTTGGGACCCTGATAAACGAATCCCCGTTACAATGAATCTGGGGAAATGACTAAAATCTTCGTTATATCGCTAATAACTATTTTGCCTTAACCCGTTAAGCCTTAAGAGTGACAAGCATCTAATTTCTCCTTACAATATCACCAGTTGATCAAATAAACAGGTCACGAGAATAAACGAAATGATCACCAGACATGACATGTGTTGATGTTTAATCAAATTCTCCCAAGTTCTCCATACGGGATATATGGAGAACAGTGAGGAGAATATGCATTTTTATATCAGGGCTTAAAGGGTTAACAGTGTTATAATTCACTACTCGGCATTTGGTTGAATCATGCGTTTACTACCCCGATTTGAAAGATTAAATAAAATTCGTGATTTAGGGTCGGCACGCATCTCTTTCGATTGGTTATGCATTCAGCATCAGTCGCTTGATGAGATATTTATTGTCTGGGCTTATGGATTGTGTTCGTTATATCGGGGATTTCCCTATACCGGGATACATTATACTATAACTTTGACCGGGCTGAAGAATATCGTTCGTTATAGCGGACCAACTTAGATTCTGACGCACACAGCCCTAGAAATGGTGACAAGCGAGGTCTCGCTTTCTTTGCAAACTGAAAGTCGGTCTCATTTCCTACCGATCTGTGGGTAAGTATTAAGTTACGAAAAAACAGTTGCAAGAGCATTTGTCCATACCTGAAGAACGATCTACTTCCTCTACTCCCCAGTGAAAAATAAAGGCAAAAAAAGATCCTGTTATCATTACGATAATAGATTGATACTGAAAGGAAAAAACATGAACACGCTAGTTAGCAAGATAGTAATGTAACATTATGTGTTTCCAGTCTGGGAAACTCACCACCTACCCCTCCCCTAGGCCCTAACCCAACATTAACACTAACTTATTAACACTTAGGGCAAAATGTTGGGTTAAGGGAGGTGTAGATAGGAAGACGAAGTTTCCAAGAAACGCACAATGATCCAATACAACTGTACCATGTCTCCTTTCTTTTTAACTTTCCAGTCCGAAGACTTCAGACAAAGTCTCAAAGTGTGGTCATTCAAACGCAATACACAACATATTATATTAAACGAGACTACGTTATGGGGATTTTCACGTTTCCTTGTATAAGGGAGACGTCTCCACGCAGGCTAGATTTGCCTCGTACCCAGGCGCTTCATTTTCTACGCGAGATTTTGGCGAGGCGCAAGGGGTCATGGGAAAGCCGTTTTTGTGAAGTCTTCCTTTGGTGCCTTGCGATCTCTGTGAAACCTTTCCGTAGGCCTTCGCTTTCGTGTCAAAATCCTCAGAAGCGCCTGGGTACGAGGCAGCAACAGGAGGATATCAAGTGATTTTCGCAAAGGGTGAGCAAACCCTGTCAACTTTTGAGTGATGAAATTGGCCTAATTTTTTTTTTCAAGTTGCAATTCAATTCCATCCTGGTAATCCGTAGCAAAGGACGCTTATTTATAGTTTCAAAAAACTAGTAGAGTAACTTAAAACAAAATTGAAAAATTACTTTTGGGTTTCCTTTGATTCCAATGTCTTTTGGCTTTTTATAAAAGCCGGGTACATAGCCGAAGTGGCGGATCAAGGGGTGGGACCCGGAACAAAGGGGACAGGGTGAAAACATTGAGAATATTTAAAAGTTTTGGTCCTCTGGGCTTTTGTCACTATTTTTTTTTTTTGAAAAATATAAGGGAGGGCCCGATCTCTCCCCTATACGCCACTGAATTTAGAGAGAGGAAACAAATACACCCTGAAAAACAGAAAAGAGATTACGAGAATGACACACCGATGACTACTCACAGTAAACTGTTTCTGCGCTGACTCATCAACAGTTTCTTCGCTGTTTTGTCCTAAAAGAATCCAAGTTACTACAAAGACGAACACACCACAACCTAATTTCAGCGCGGATCTGAAAAACAAAATCACAAGAGCAGTTTTCAGATGAGTGTCGAAAGTAATTCGCGTTTGCTTTACTTCGCTCTGTGATTGGTTAAAAAAAACTCGCGCCAGTTTCTCAACCAATCAGAAGTAAAACTCAAACCAATCGCGACTGTATCGCGACTTGCTCGCACGCGTTTTCCCGCGCTTGGCGCCGGTTACATGTATTTGCTTCGAGTTCTGATTGGTTCATCAGGTAATTTGTGTTTGTTGTGATTGGCTGGGATAATTACTTTGGTTTTGGTTTTACGACACATTTGAAAAGTGCTCTAATTCTACCACTTACTATCCAAGAATTTTATTTTATAGGCGTGGCTCTACTTTATTTCACCCCGAAAGGGTACCAGGTCCTTCTGACAACTAGTTTCTGTCACTACACATTAAGATGCCTCCTGCCTCACACATGTATGCTTTTCTGAAATGGTTTCCTCCAGATCATTGCACCCATTTTGCTGATTAGAAGGGCACTTATCTTTAAAACAATCTCCTTCTGTACTTGCTAATAAAACCTGCAAAATTGTTGATGTCAAATGCCAACAAAACGATGTCAAGGCAGACCTTAACAGATGCTGACCAAATGGAAGCCAAAGAGTTATCACTTAGCTTCAACACACACTGAATAAGCTAAATTTCCCAGAAAAATGGTCAAATGTTGTGGTTTTCCTCTAATCGACTAACTTATAAATTTACTAAAGGACAAGTTTAGGTTTTCAATAAGAGGCTTCCCCCCCCCCCCCCCCCCTCGTCTCTCCACCCCAGACCCGCCACTGCAGCTCGATAAGTTGGGGCCAATTTTCAGCAGTGGGATCTGTGGTATGACTTAACATTCAACCTTTTACCTTTCCTTCTTGGTCTTAAAACAAACAAAACCACACTGGAAAAAGCTTAAAGGGGACTTCTAATTTTATTCCACGAGAGACGGAAAGTGGCCAGAATCATTCACTCAGTCATTGAAAAGGAAAAGGAGTCTAATACTTGGCATTCGGAAATGAAAAAAATTATTTTGCCGCTTCACTAATTAAAAGCAACTGCAAATAACACAGATTAATGCCTGTCTGCTTGCCCAAGGCAAGAAATGCTCTACTGCTGTCATCGTTAAGTAATGGAAGATCGAGTTCCAAGTTCAAGTAACTATTTCCGGCTATTTTTTGCAACTTCATCGCATCCGACATGTGTAAGACACGTCTTAGGTCCCTTCACAAGATGAAGATTTGACTTATACAAAACAGTTCGTGTCGTAGGCGTGCAAGTAAGCAAGTCGCACGTGACAAAGTTTTCCCCTCTTAATAGGCCCTTTAATCATAATGTTTAATGCATTTTTAGCAACCACAGAATAGAAAGAATGCATAGCTGTTTTATCATGTTTTGTGGTTGGCGAGCAGTGTGAAAATATAACCTTTCTTATCCAAATGTACGTTTATCTTTGAAAAGATTGAAAAACAAAAAATTTCGCGCCTAAGGTAACGACTTCTTTGTTTTCAGTTTTGCATTCAAACACGCCTTTTTTTTAACAACTGACAGAAACGAATTAATCCCTTCTTGGAAACAAACTGTACCACAGGCAAGTGTTTCTTGGAAGAATTCATTTGAATAGGAACACCTTGCGATTTCAACCGCGGACTCGAAATTTTGTAGGCCCACTTCTCAAAAGCTTTGATTTGAATGGTCACAATTAAACAGGCTCAAAAGATCCAAATTTAGAACCACGTTTATTTAACCAAATCAAAGAAGGCCTCAGGAAGTGACAGGATAAATACGTGTTTTTTCCTTCTTTTTCGTATGTAAAGGTTTTTGTACCGCCAATGATGAATTTGGACTATTTTCTAGCTTTTGCGAGAAGAAATGAAAGAAAAAATGTCCCATCGAGAGAACTGTTCGATGCATCCATCTTGCTGTGAAAATAATCTTATTAAAATTCTATTTTCGCTGAAACGAGATCTTTATCATAAACATTTCCAACAAGCGATGAGCTTGCTTTTCTCCATTTACACTTCAGGTTTGTAATTTAAACAGGATATCCTCTGAAAATTCTTCGGCTCTCGTCGCATCCTACACGCACGCAATCACAACGGTACATTTGCGATCTGGAGACGGAGAAGGGGGAGTAGTTGGGGGTAGAGCATGCTTCGCTATGTTGGCTGAACATCTGCGCATTTAATATATTTCAAAAGAAAAATTTTCTTCACCCTGCAATATCGCGTTATTTTCAGCGTTGTCGATTACTCTAAAGCCGACCACATAAGATTCAATATATCGCAGATGTTGTCGTAGCTCTATTCCAATGAACTAGCCTTCGTAGCTGGCGGGATTGTTTGCGAGAAGGCGAAGATTCATCGGCAGAGCGAGCGGCATTTAGCAGTTTGTCAGGGAGTCAAAAAGGCAACAAAAAAGTGAAATAAAATAGAGCCCAATCACTGGTTATGGTTATTGAGCTGTCTTTGTCAAAAATGGGCGTAGATTTTGACCGCTTGGCCTGAAATAGAAGCTGCGATTTGAGAAAGGAAATAAAACACCGTACAAAGAGCGAAACAGTTGAAATTGGAGATGGTGAAACGTGAAGGAAAAGTACCCTCTTATAAGGCATTGCGCGTGATTTTAGCATGGGTGGTCGCACGAAGATAGTCCTTACACCTCTGCTTATTTACAAGGAAATTAAAGCTGGCTTATTTAAGAAAGGCATAGGAACGCGCACAAACCTGAGCAGACCGCTTCCTTTCTTTAATTCTTTCTGTTTTAGCTTATGTCACTCACCTCCTTAGTGGGAAACAAACACGTTTTTCTTTTGTTCATGCTTATGTTCGCAAGCCAATGCTTATGCCAGTACACTCTTTTTATTTTATAAGAACCATTTTTATAAGAAGGATGAGGCTGAGATTTGCCCCCAAATTTAAGAACATGTATGGGCTAAAATTAGAACATCCTCAGGCTCAGCCAAATTATGCACGTTCTTATATAAAAAAATAAGAGTGTATAAGCATTTTATACAGAGAAAATGCAGGCATTACACAGGCCTTATTTTCTTATTTTACACGCCTTACTCACGCAAAGGAATGCATTTCGGAACTGAGCAGATTTAATTTCGAAACTGGAGAAGGAAATGGCTTCTTTACTTTCTATATCATGTTAACACGTCCGTTAGAGAATTCGACCTACCAGAACTATGAAGTACCAAACTCCTGCCAGTATGTTTGATAAAATGGGAACTACAATTTTAGTCATAAAATAGCATTCTTATCAAATAATTTTGAGAGGAAATCAACGAAGCATGTTTGCCCACCTCCTTGAAAATACCCAGTAATATTCGATCAACATAGGAAGTGACGTAAACTTTTTCAAGACCCCCGAGAGAACAGCGAGTTTTCTTTTCGGCTTATCAAAAATAAATAAATCGCATCCCAGCTGACTTGATAACAAGATGAGGAATTCTTTAAAAAAAATGGTACTGTTGAGATCGTTTTCGGAACTGCGGTTTTAACTAAAATAACTTATGACTTTACAGAAAGGCGGAAAATGTATCACTCAGCAATATTACGAAACGCCCATATCAACAGATTGCTTGTTGGTCTTTTCTAGGCATCTTTTCCGACATATTTTTACGACCGCATGCTTATCACGATGCATAGATAATCTTCGGCTACAGAACCTAACAACAAGTACAGATAGGCAATTTAATACCTAAATTTTATAATTTTTTGTTGCTGACCGAGCCGTGTGAAGTCAAGTTTGTTGAAGAGGGGCACATATGTATTCCAGATTATTGCGGGAAAAAAAATGCCGTTTCCGGCGCGGTACAAAGTATTTCACTCGGTTCAATGTAACCCGGCGAGGGTTTTAAAACTCAGTCGTAGTTGGATCGCTGCAATATTTTATTAAATTTCCTATTGATAAATGAAATAATTGCTGATGAAGCTATTTTGAAAACTGCTGGTACGTAGACAGCAAACAAGTGGCGTCAGTACCATCGCCATGCTTGCACGCAAAACTGGTTTTTTCTTTCATTTCAAAGATGTGATGTTTTCACATTTTAAAAACATTTTAATAAGCTTATCTGCGCAAATTTCTTTATCAGTGAAAACTCCTAGCGGTTTTCACGAAAATTTTATCTAGGAAGTTTTATAGTTTTGTAGATGTGTTTTATAGATCTCAGAACCGGTTATTTAAACTTACATACAGGTTTTTCTCGATCCAAAGAAAATGCATCCAAAATGAAAGCCAAGGTGAAGGCAACAACGATATGCACTTCAACGAGATTATCTTATTTTTCTTTTAGACTGCATAATTTTCAATGGCATTTATTAACATATTCATGATCCTGTGTTGTAAACAACCACGCCATGTTTATTTCAAACGCATAAGGGACTTCAATGATTTATAATTACTTGAATCTGCAACGCAATAATCGTTGAACTCGCAAGGTAAACCAATTTTTTAATTTTCTATCAGCGCTTTATTCCCCGGCACCCCTAGCCACTTGAAACCGGAACTGCATCTTCATTAGCTGCCCATTCGGTATTTTTCAATTCCGATTTCCCAAATATTGGCCACAAGTCCAAGGTTCAAGATTGTAATGTACGATTTTAAGAAAACAACATGTATGCATCAAAGCTTTTCTTCAGAATTTCAGCGAAGCGTGTCCTTTTCTTTCAATATTTAAATGCTTTTTTATTCCAGTCTCTTCTTATTCAAATTAAATTACTGTCTTGAGGTCACAAGACATCTGCTGTACCGGTCACCTGATTCTTTGTATCGTTTTCCGGTTACTTCGACTCTGGCTGAAGGAAAACCCAGCTTGACATATTGATGATGCAATACGAATAATTTTTTTTTTTCGCAAAACTTAACAGCGGATCAAAACAACAATATTGCGCGTTTTTTTTTATTTCTGCAATAATAATTCGCCGAGAGATTGCGGAATGACATAACGTTGTTTTGAAGTATACAAGCGACAGTACATGAAATCCTTATTGAAAATATAATATTTCACCGGCAACAAGAAAAGCTTTCGGATTGCAAGCGAACGCTTGGAGCAAAGCCAACGTAAGGGTTTGCCTTGTACGGATTATATAACACCACCAACGACGAAAATATAGCGAGTTATCAAATCGCGATGAAATTGTAAGCATTTTGTAATTTCTTACCTTATCGCACTCAATTCCACGGCATCTTTGGGCCGTTTAGCAACATGAGGCATCAAAGACAAATGGCTGATTTCCACCATCGGCCAACAAACGCTGAATAAAGCGGCAAAAACTCCATAATACGCTACCGGGACCCAGTCCGGACTGTCTTTATTGCAGACTAAACAAGGGCTAAACACAAACGGCCAGATCAATGCGATTCCAACACTTCCCATGAAATGCCATATCTTCCTATTGCCGTACTTTTTGGATATTGTCTTGGAGAGCGATTTGTCGCATCCGTAGCCGATAAACGGAGTAGAAATCGCATCGGCGACTTGAGAGGAGAGAAAAATGTACCCGGTACCTGTTGCGGAGATTTTCACAATTTTGTTGAAGAAGATTATGAGATAGGTAAACCAAGCTTGAATGCAAAGGTCGTTAAATACATGTCCGACTCCATAGCAGATCTTTTGTTTAAGCGAAGTTCTTTCTTCCTTGTGAACTAGCTGTCCGTTCGGTTTACCTCGACCGCAAATCCAGACCATTTTGAGCTATGCCTGTATCCTTCTTGCCGTGAAAGCTAGAAACGAAATCTGGGCGGGCTCTGCTCTCAAACTAGTCGGATGCTGGAAAGACCTACTGCGAAGTGACAAAATATTCTTGGGGAAGGAAAGCCCAAGATGAAAGCTCGCTATATTTGGAAGCATTCGTCACAGGGCATTGTTCTCTTGACGTAAGATTGACAGTTGTCAAGGGCGCGCTACTTGCATAGCTCGAACCCTGGGAAGCGATGAAATAAACATCTCATGTTCGTTTCACCAAATATTTTCTCGATCGTCGGAAAGGCCAAAGGAAAGGCCCAAAGATAAAAGTGGTACGTTTTCCTGAGAATACCATTTCTTTGTAATTCTGTTGCTGATTACCTTGACCTAAAAGGGCTAGATTATCGAACAATGAAAATCTTTTTTGTCTTCAGATGAATTCAAAGACAATAAACGCAGATGAATATCTCAATTCGTGTTTACGAACTGTGAAAATCGTCCTTTTGTTTGGCGTTTTGACCCATCAATTTGTATCGCCATTGATGTGGGCATAAAATTTTTCTTCAAGCTGCGATTTCTCTGATGAATTTCATACTTGAAGGTTACCGACTTGCCAATCGAAACCACCACCCGTTGCATGCGGCTCTCAAAGTCACGCGCTCTGGAAAGGTCAAAGGTGACAGAAGAATGACAAAAAATTATTTTTTTAGTTCGCCTGAGCTCAAGTTTTTTTCAAGTGAAAACCGAGCGGATATGACGTCTGAAGAACACGTGAGCTTGTTTTTTAAGGAGGTGTTGAATTAGCGGTGGTGTGATCAACTGTGCTGTCTACTAGAAATAAGCAGTGTTTTTACTGGGAGGGACTGCACGCGGAATGTGCTGGTATTATAGAAACTTTCATTGAAACTGTATTTAAAAACTAGGAAATGGAAGCTGTAATTACCGTTGACCTTGTTTGAAGTTATTGAACATAAATGAAGCCAGTCTTTGCCAGGTCATACAAGCGCAGTGTGCAATTCACGTGACGTTCGCGTGCAACAACAAGGCAAAGGCAGCAACCGTTTATTTATTTACATTTATTTCCATACCTGGTATTACATAAAAATGACAATAGCAGAAATAAAATTACATTGATAAAAAATTAATTTATTAGTCAATTTACAATTATGATCTTTGTTTTCTTTTCTGAAAAATTCAAAAATAAAGAGAAGTATAGTTTATCAGGCGTTCCTCCACAAATCAGATACCTAAGGTCGAACTAACCGCAAAACTGGAGAAAATTTACAGCCGATTTCACTGCTGTCTGCAGTTCCGTGGTTTTTCACGCGTCAGGATTAGCCACGTATGATTCGCCTTGGTCGCAACAGATAACTTGACAACCCGGTTTACTTCCTTGTAAAAGGTCTGAAAATGAGTATGGATTTAAGAGTTGAGGTCTGCATGAAAACGAGTTTTGAAAAATTACGTATTTCGATCTGAAACAGGGTCAGGGTTTAGATGGCTCACCAAAAATGCCAAGGATTATCCCCCGGTCTGTCAAATGAAATGAGCCATTCTTCTTATCTTTGATATATTTTGTAGCTAGCAAGACTGCAGGTCATAGTGCTTTTCATTTATTCATTCCTTATGAAAGTTCTTCGAATTTTAATTTTTCCCGACGTCTCAAAATCAGAGAATCCGGCGGCACTGGTACTCTATCGAGCTGGTGACGTAAACGGATGTTCGGTGGGAAACGGAAACCCGCATTGCTGGCAGCCCTTTTATTTTCCGCTGGATTATCGAGAGAGTGAAGCCTGCCAACACAGCCTTATAGCCTGAGAACAGGCCGTCCTACAGGTGAATGATGTGCAAATACAATCGGCGAATGGTGCTATAACTAGTTACGAAGTTTTTCGTTTCGCTCGCCTCTTTTTGTACAGTATCACAAGCCGCATTCTCGCTCTTCACAGTACAGGGCACAGTACGTAGACGATTACTCTTTTTGCCTGATCCCCCAACTACGAACTACCTGTTCACATAAAGAGACTTTCTGTTTTGGTTGAACGAGTAAACTTTAAACGCGAGAGTTACTGGCGAGGATGGGAAGCTGGAGAAAAAAAGTTCGCTCATCGGCCTGAGACTCGGGAGAGGGGACACCCCCCCCCCCTCCCCCGAATTTTTTGGTGGGGGCTGCTGCCAGGTTCTTCAAACTGAAACCCTTGCTAGACCAAAATGCGTAAATTTTCATACCAGTTTGGGTTTCCGCTCTGCGCATCTGAAGCGGTACGGTAACTTGTGCTTTGTTGTATCAAAGAATATTTTGGGTTACCACAAAGACATAAATTTGAAAGACGTAATAAATTTGTTCATACGCTTTCCGGTCCCGGTTACTGAGGAAACCATGACTCAGTTGACTAGAACTGGCAAAAACCTACGAAATTTCCAACCATAATGACAACTGAGCTCAGAACTAAACCGCTCATACAATTCAGTAGAGGCAATTCACACCAAAACAGGTCAAAAACCAGAGCCAGGAGCCACAATCCCGTCCCCGATTATGGCTCCTGGTATAGCTTAATATATGGGGCAGTACTCCTTTGGGGGGGGGGGGGGGGAGCGAAGACAGATCAGCACGCGCGAGCGACAAAGCTGTGGGAAAACCCGGTCTCGATACGTATGAGACACTGAAAGCTTAAAGTAGTGCGTATGCGTTTTTCACTTAATTTACCTTGAACAAGAAAAACAAGTTATAACAATAATTCGCACTGCACTATTTTGAAGCTAACCATCTTGCACCATCACGTATGGCTTAAGACTCGCACAGGTTTGCAGCTTTATAAAATACTTGTCCTATATCTTTTCCACCAAAATTGAGAAGTCAAATGTTTTCAAAAGGATTATGATGGATGAGATTGTTTTAATACTGAAGCACGCAGCAACGTGTGAGAGAGAGCGTAAAAATGGCGCCAAAATCAAAACCGAATGGTCCAAGTCACAGTCTTCGGACAGCAAGCAGTTGCTTTTAGTGACCTGAACATCCTGGAAAACCCCGCATAAGCGAAGTTCCATGTGCTCGCATTCTTCGGTTTCCTCCGGGAGAAGGGGGGGGTGTACTCCCTACAGTGAGCTATACGGGGGGCTCCACTCGAAAGGGGTCACGCCCTTTTCAGTAGGGGATAGCAAGCAATTGACAGCAATATCCACACCCTAAACATCGCTTCAGTTTGACCATGCGCACATGCATGTATTGTTTTCTTCTGGTTTTGACAGCAGTTGAAGATGCGTAGGAGATTGGTATGAAGACATAAAAAAACCCCGTTGTTGATGTGTCATTTATGTATAAACGTATTGGCTCTTTTTTTATTTTACAAGCAGCTTAGGGAAATTGTTTCCTACAACGCTCAAAATAATGGATCAATTAGAACAAATAAGACTCTCTAGCAAAAACTTGAAACACTCGATCAGTAATGTGCTATTTCGCGATCTCTCTCTACTCCTTGACCAGCAGAATGACGGTAAACAGGAATCCGGTGACGAAATTGGTGTCCCTGGTAGCATACCGTTATCATCGCGCATGCAAACTATATAGTTACCACTGATCAGGTCTATTGGTTTGAAAGGATGACCTTCCATTTCGTACCGGTGCACCATTAAAATTTAAATAACTTGATTCATTTAGTTCACACATTTGAGAAGGGAAGATTAGCGATCTTCTCATAAAGATCGCACGTGCTGTCCATTGTCGTCTGCGTGCTCTGATCGGCTGTTTCAACTGAAAAATAAGAACAAAAGTTATGTTTCCCCAACCATGAGCGTGTATAGTGCTCCCACAACTGTTTAAGAAGAAAAGGGAAGTTTTCTAGAGTATGCAGCCCTGTTCTCAACCAAAAAAAAAAATTGTAAAGTAAGAGAGAGTGCTGGAGAGTTTAACACCCCCTCCATCCCAAACCCTTCCTTATTTGGGACGACAGTATCTTTGTAATCTTGAGTAATTCAAAAGTTTTTGGCCAAGAGTCAGCCTCGTTACTACATTGTCAAAGTGAAGGCATCCTACAGGTTTTTTTTTATATTGTCGTTGTTGTTGGTGGTGGTGGTGGTGGTGGGGGGTGGTGGTGGTAGTGTTAACTGTTTTCACTGACACATTACTACAATTCAACTTAATTCGAGAGTTTTCAGACTTACCTCTTGGTCGACAAGATAGCACAAGTTTTGGCTTGAGAAAAAGTCCTACAATCACCAAGGCTATAACTGCTGATATCCCAGGAGCCAAGGTGAACACGAGGCGTACGTAGTGGTTGCACTCTTCACATAGTACTCTACAGAGGAACCAAAGGTAATTTTAATCATTAAACGTAAAGGTGAACAGTTTAATTATTTGCTGACATTCCAAATGCTTTTAGAACACCATAAGAGGAGATGCCATTTGAATTCTTGAATGGAGGAAAAAAAAACATGATCAGTCTTAAGTCTGCTATTGAACACAAGGGAAGTGGACCAACTTTTTTAAAGTTGCAATCTGTTTCGATCATGGTAGTCAAAAACACGGGGAACCTTTCGTTGCCAAAGTATCGTAACGATTTACAAAACTGGACCATTCTCTTTATGTTTCCATGGATACAAATGAATTTGTGTTTGGTTTCTCAAAATTAAGAGATACCAAAAATAACTGACATCAGTGGCAACCGTCATCGAACACTCAATTATTTAAAGGGCCCAAGTCACGAGGATTTTGCTATTTTAGGTCAATTCTGTGCTAAAATCATTACCTAGTGCCATTACTCATACACAAAGTGCTCCTGAAATACCGTGAAGAAGATATCCAATGAATTTCATCAGCGACAGCTAACCATAATAATTTTTTGGGTACTTTTAAGAACATAGCATCAAAACTTGAAAACATGATTGGCCCAATTTTTTCAAGTTTCAATCCATTTCCATCCTTGCCATCAGTAGCAACAGACGACAGGAAACAGTTTCAGTGCCGTAAGATAGTCTTTAATAACAAAGCTAGACCATTATTTTTGAAATTCAGTTGATGCAAAGACACTTTTAGCCTTTTAAAAAGATAATAAAATAGCGTGACATAGTCCCTTTAAATATATGTCCCTTTAAATAACGCTCGGAATTCAGAATCTTAGAACGCGTCTGGGTAAAGCTATATAGGGTTTGGAAACAGATGATATTTGAGACTAACTCGACCAAATAAAACTGAAAAGAAACTTAATTTTACATCGCGGTAGCCATTTGCTTACTATTTCCTTTGAATATCTTTAATACCACAGATGACATACGTACCCCTCGGGGCTGTCTGGATAAAACGTTTGGATTATTAAAACAACTACTCCGACAAATCCTTTATCCAAGAAACCCATGAAAGAGTAAACAAAACCTCCAGAATCCTGAAAAGGAAATAAAAGAACATTGATGTCAGAGAATAACCCGTGATGGCGTATTTTTCCATTTGTCCTGAGATACACTCGGTTAAAAAGGAAAGAAAGAGGAAGAAGAAGAACAGCATTAAAAAAAAACAACATCTACATTAACACAATGAACAACAGACAAGAACTGACAATGAACTAAAGTTCACACAAGCCATGGCTAAAACCGAGTGTCATCGTTTCAGAGCTCTCTGAAGAACACCTCCCGTCAAAAGGACTTTGAGTCTTGGATCTTAACAATTTTTTTTAATTTCTATTCATACACTTGAACACATTTTCGAGGTAGCGACCTCCTTAGGGAAAGACATGCGAAAAACGCGGAGAAGACAACGTTTGCACGCACTCGCGTGTCCAGCTTTTCGCTAGGCTCTTCATGAGACAATTGACGGATTGATTGTAGTGAACTTCCTAGCAAGGTTGATAGAGTGGCAAACTGCTATGTTTTCGATATTGTTTTCACCTTGTCGATTCCAATCATGTCAGCGGTCATCGACAGTACAGTCACGAGCATCACCGAGTTACCACAGCCCATAATGAATGCTGCAGCGTATACGCCATCACGTCCGGATACAGTCTGAACATAAAACCACGCACATGCGCAAAGCACAACGGCACAAGAAATACAGAAGGTCCACTGCAAAAAAGGCAAAGAGGATGAGAATTAGATAACGATCAATTTGTGGTTTGTCTGGTAGTCGTTTAAGAGCGCTCAATTTAAGAGTGTTTAGTTGTAACATTAAAAATAATTAATGTACTTGAACAATAAGAAACCCAACAACATCTACACTCAAGGGATTACTTTCAGTTCGGGGTACTCGGAATAACTCAGTATTTAGTGTTCTAGTATAAGTTGCTTCAGTTGTGACGTCACTCAGCTCACCTTAGTTCCCAGCCTCTTACTGATTCTTTTGACAATAACACTTGCAAATGCACCGCTGACCAGAATGACTAAGGGGAAATATGCAATGGCTTCCTGTAAAAATTAGAAAAAAAAAAGAGATAAAGCTGCTGTTTGTTGAGAAATTTGGAAGGAAAAGCAATCATCTCAAAGAGGACAGTAAGTTTTCAAAAATAATGAAACGCTTTCACAAGTGGTAACGTGGCAAAATTTACTATCTTGAATGACAACCTGTTTTACTTACTTTCTGAAAATGTAGTGTGTCCGTCAAATAGAATGGAAAATATGATTGAGAAACATTTACTGTAATGCGGGTACACGTGTAAACCACGCCCATCTGAAAGGCAGAATTAATTAAAGGTAAATACAAAGAATAAAACTAGCCCGTGAACAGGCTCTGCTGTGGGGAAAAAGCGCCAACAATAATCGTGGCGAGCGGAGCGAGCCGAGCGTGGACTGGTAAAGTAGTTGTAGCATTGTAAGAAGTCAGGTTTAAAACAAATGCGTAATCCGCACAGGAACAAGAGAAATGTCCAATGTCCATTTCACGAAAAGACAAGATATTTCGAGAGAAAAAGCCTGTTCTATTGTGCGGACAGCAGACCAGGAGATGGAAAGCCCTTCATGAAGATTTTCAAACTTCTTACCGCGTAAAATCGAGGGTCTTTGAACCACTGTCGCCATGTTTTGGGTTTGTGTGTTGACGATTCTTTCTCCACCATTTTGATACACAAGTCTTGGATGGAGGACTGCTCGTCTAGTGATTCTGAGGAAGGAAAACAACATTAATTCGAATGTTCCCTGAGTCAAGCTTCTGAGCCTCCTGAGTCGTTAGTTATTCGAAAATGGCCTCAATGCCAAGTTCGCATGGTTATAAATTTCGCGTCTGTGCCGGATAAATTCTAAAAGTGTGACAATTATAAAGAAGCTAGTATTCATCAGTATGATTTTGTAGATCGTTGTACATTTCTTGACGTTTTTCTTACTAAGTGATTTTATAGAACTTTTTCCTGTTTTTAGCTTGGCGACTCTTGGGAGAGAAAGAGCTAAATTCGTGCCCTTAATAGTGCAAGCAGCTCTTCTTTTCTCTCAGAGATAGTTGAGCAATGATTTAAGGGACCCGCGATCGTAGGTAAATTTGACTCTGGGTAGACTTGATATCTGTTCTTCTCTTGGTGTAGACGAATTTGTGAATGAGCGTGTGAAGGGCGCGAGCGTTTTCCACAAACGCAAGCCTATCATTTTGATTTTAGAGCCTGCGATGCGGGACGTTCGAGCTAATTGTTTCTGCGCATCCTTACTGTGTATGCATTTCAGGTAGCACTGTCATGCCACGTCATGCGTTGAGGGCGCGCGCCGTTGAAGAAATGTAGAGATATATAGCGCAAGTGGGCGTTTTAATATCTATGAACGGGTTTAACTCTCTTAAATGTTCAGTTACTCCAGATTTTCTTTTAATAGATCACTTTCTTTATCGATTATCTAGGTTTTATGAGAAATTGAAGAAAATCTGTGTTATGGGAGTTTGATTTTTTTAACTTTTCTGCCCACGCATCATCGAATTCCGCTATTATTTTAACTGCACGGTGTTGAGTTTAACTGAAAGGATGACACCTGTTCAAGTTATTTACTTGACAGACCCCCTTAAATTAAATATAACTAAGAAAGTGTGTCGACAGCAAATCATTTTTGATATTTTTCAACTAATAACCACTGTAGTCCAGTCATTTTGTTGTTGGACCTGCAACTAATTGCAACAGAAGCTTTCTGACCGTCAATCATTTTAAATAAGTCCCTAGATCAACATACTAAAAGTCCCAAAGAATCCATGCATGGGAACATCTCGAAAATTTAACAGATTCTAAGCAGTACTTTTGCGTAACATGATAACGAGGCTCAAAAACAGAAGGTCTGTATTATACTTTCTAACGGCCAGAACTTCATTCATTTCATCCAAAAACCATGAAATGTACTGCAAATATGCTTGAAAACTTTCATCCGGAGGAAACGTTAATAAAAAAGTATTCAATAAGCAGAATAAATCTCCTTATATTTATGTTTCAATTGTGATTCGAATCGGTCTATACGAAAAGTGGTAGTTGCGATAGTTGATTATCATTTAATGGAACGCACCCACTTTGCAAGCGAGCCAACAAATAATACATCTTTCACAAGGATGAAATATTCTAAAAAACATCGTTTGTGAAATAAAAACGAATTTCACAATAACTTTCAGCTATTTTGTCAATCACCGTCATCATCGCTATCATCGAAATCTTGATTAGTAGAATTTGTACATGCTGTACCCCTGCATTGACCACACGCGGGGGAACACTCCAGGCCATGCTTTCGGCAAGAACATCTTTTGCTGGCACAATCCAATGAACAATTGCACCTGATCATGCGAAGTAGGGACTCCGGTGCAGCCGGCAAGTCGGTCATCACGGGATGCACTTGATCGTCGCTCAGTTTCCAGCCCCAGTCTTCCACAGATATCTCTTCGTCCTCACCTTTCCATTGCTTCACCTGAAGGTATACTCTTTGGCTGTGATACTTGGCCGCTGCAGAAGTCGGAGGCAGATTCTGGGGCTGTATCTGCGAACTCTTGGTTGCTAGTTTTTCACAGTACCTTTGGTGTCTCAAGGTGTCGAGCTTCTCTCCTGGCTTTCCACCATAGAGCAAAACTAACGCCTCTTCGCCTGCTGCCACGACGTCATCCAATGAGGAAGGCAAATCAAACACCTTGGCTTGCTCCCTGAAGTGTTGAGAGTTGACATATTTCTTCAAAGCGCCGGCCTTGCCAATTCCGTATGGGCGCGAGGTGGTGTCACATCCCGAAATAGCGTGAAGAAATAAAATGTCACGACAAACATTGAAACCAAGCTGCTCTTTAACTTTCTTCATATTCCAGACCCGTCTCCTGGAGTTCGCCTTTGGTTCTGGCTTAAAAAAGAGGTCGTAGCCATCGGGATGGGTGTAGAAACAAAGCAGCACAAGTAAATCTGTATCGTCTCCGACCAGAACAGTGGTCCTTTCTCGAGCAGATTCTACAGCTGTCTTCACAATAAGAACATCGGCGTCGCCGTCAGCGTGATAGGTTGTACAGTTGCTCTTCTTCAGAAACTGGCTTAACATATTTATGAACCGCTGTTTGTTCTTGGAATTGGACAGGAAGTCATCCTTCTTTAGCGTTACTTTCATGTCCTCTGTGAAAGTTACGGTTGGGCCAGCTTTCCCCACTGCTCTTCTCTGCTGCGTCATGTTCTTGGTAGACACCCTGTCATAGCCATCAAACACGACGATGGGTTTTACATATTTCTTTACCACATAGCTTGAGTATAACCCACAAATATCTTGATACGTTATGGACCCTCGAGGCCACGGGATTCGATGAAGTAGAGCTCCACCATCTAATACATACTGAACTTCGCCTGCCGGCCCTGAAGTGGCACCAGGTGACAGCTTTGCCCACAAGGCATCAGCAAGAGCTGGTTTTTGAGGCTGGCGCAGGGTCAGGGGAGAATCAAACAATGCCGTCGGGTAACTGCACAGTTCATAGCAAAACAACTTTCCCAGGTCATCGGAACTGTTGCAAGCAATGATTAATCTTTGAAACAGAAGTTGCGGATCGATCTGCACGTTGTCACTTTCGATTCTGACAGACGACTTTGAGGCAAGGGTGACAGCCTGTGCATTGCGCTTGAACGTGTAATCTGCAACTGACTTTCCAATCATTGAGGCTAATATGTTCTTCCCAGTAGCTCTAGCACGATCCACATCGACAGCACTGCCTGCGCTTACGCCAGTCATGATATTTACAAGCTGTGAGTTGGGTGCAAAAGGACTCCTGTCAGCCAAAGTTGTCAGAATGGCGAGTGTGTCCTTCATATCACGTTTTTGTCTTGCTTGTGTCACGTCCTTGTTCTGCTCTCCCGAGTTGAATTGCACTCCCGTCAGTTCTTGCATTGAACGGTTTGCTTCCGCACAGGCCGGCATTGCTAATAGCCAAATGAGTCGCTGCTGTTCGGTCATGCCTCTTCCTCTCGTTAAGCCTCCGGTTGTCTTCAAGCTTCTCATCAAAACTTGCTCAATGACCAGATCTGTTGATAAACCTGCCCATTGGCGATCACTTCTCCTTACAACATGGAATCCAGCTATAAAATCGCGATACACATCAGGATGCTCATTTTGAAGGTTGATCATCGACTGGAGGTATAAGTGCGCGCACTTGACATACAGGCTGTGCCCTGATGCGGCAAGGTATGGCAGCATCTCCGAAACTGTTTGAAGATGAAGCTCCCAGTTGGCTGTACGTTCTGCCTTGATGAAGGTGCGCAGTATGTCGATCATTTCCATGTACTGTAGCCAAAGTGCGGCTGTGCGGCTTGTACCTCTTGTTATGTCTCTCTGGTTATGAGCGCGTTGTTGAATAGTGGACAGGACGCCTGCAGCACTGACTTCCTCGGCTGACATTTTCTTATCCATCAGCTCCTTAAACAACGTATGGGCAGCGTCAACTAGGATTGGGTCCTGTGCGTTTTTGGGAAGATGGACACTGGTGTCTGCTGTGAGGCTGTCGTGGGCTGCAAAAAGTTCAGTCAACGGGTTAAATCGTTCTATTGAGTAAAATTGATTCACAGTAACAAATTGAACTAAGATATAAATACTTACTGCTCTGTGCATGGTCCAGGTGGTTAGTGCCGTTCTCAGCCTCTATAATTTCATCGCGTACTGCAGGTTCATGTGAAGTTGATTGGTTATCTGATTCACCTACGGTAAGTTAAAACCAAATTGTAGTGTTACTTAAATGTATATTATATTAACGTAGAATAAAATAATCTATTAAATGAATTTTCCAGTGAGCTAGTAATTTAAGGTTTTACTGCAAAACTTGTTTACCTCTCTGTTCTAAGTGATCCGCGTCTTCGTCCGAAACGTTCAGGTGGTGCACAGTGGGCCCATCTAATTGTGCTGCAATGAAAAGAGAATTTAATAACAACAACATCAAAAAAATATCATATTTTGAAGCAATTAATGTATTAAGCGAGCACATCGTAAGACGACAAACTACAAACAAGCCACCGTACCTGTATGTTGAAGATGCGGAATAGTCACTCCGAGAGCGTCTGAGTAAAGAAGTGCATTTAGAGCTGCATCGACGATGAGGTGCGCGCGGACTGCGCGTGCAATGGCTTTGCCGGTCAGTATATGGTCAACTGCGTTTGACGCATATATCAACTCCAAAACTTCCCTCAACCCTGATCCTGCCATAAGATGACCAATGCTCCCAAGGAAGCTCATTTGCGTATGAAATGCTCCCAAACGCAAAATTACTTTGCGTAAGTCACTGTTAGCTGGTTCGGTGCTGATTATGTTGAAAGCCTTCCACCAAAGGGGCTGGTCAAATGTGACGATGGGGTTAGCGATGTTGTGGCGCCGTGCATGTTCAGACACAAATTTCAAAGTGGATGAAATACATGTGACTTCACTTGGGTTTAGGTCGATCATCGGTAGAAATGTTATTGCCGACTTCCCCTGATGGCTACCCCGGTGGACAGCTTGCATCATTCCAGCCCATGCTGGGCGTGTGGTGTTAAACAGCAGGGACGTCTTCCAAAGTATGTCCAAATTCGCTGTGGGATCTACTACTCTTGCAACCACTACGTCATTGTACTTTATTTCCACTTGGGATTGCCTTGGCTCAGATGGCGGGCGTATTTCAACTTTTCCAGCTGCTGAGATGTCTTTAGGACTTATCTTTCGTCTAGGGACGCTTCTTTTTCGGTTTGTGCCAGGAGTGATGGCACAAATCATGCCCATGCCATGAAAGGTGTCGTTACCGTCAAGGGTTCGTAGATTATGGTCCACATTGTCAGCTATGTACTGAGCAAACTCTCCGTTATAATCTGGTATATCAGTTCCCTGGTCCAATGCAGCATTTTGATTAAACATCTGTACTTCTTGGTACGAAGAACAGAAGCCATGGCGATGAAGGGTGTCTATTAGAAATCTCGATGCGAAGTTGTGATGAAGCTGCACCGCTAAACCAACTTGTAAAGGCGCAAGAATCACTCTAGGTCGCGCCGCCTGAACAATGGCTTGTCCAATTGATGCTAACTTCACGTTATCTTTACCAACCAGAATACCCTCCAAAAAAATTTTTAACGTGGCTGGAAGGAAGTCAACGTTTTTCTCAGCTTCTGTTTCGATCGAAGGGTAGACTTCGCTAGATGTTTGAAGCAATTTGATGTCATTCTTGATCAACCTTGAGGCAGTTCTGATAATACTTAGTTTTTCCGAATCCAGATCAACTTCCTTTTGTTGTGAGTGAAATTCGTGCAGAATAGCTGATGCAGTACTTCTAAATGTTACGACATTTGGCTTTCCGTTGATCTCGGTTATAATAATCTGATCGCCAAAGTGTTCCTGAAGTCTTGCCTTCATATGTGTGCGGCTATATGCGGCAGTAGCTGAGTCACCAAGATATTCCTCCATTTTATCCATTAGATCCATGACAGTTATTTGTTCGTCGTCGTTCTCCTTAAGAAAGTTCACCACTTTGACAAAAGCTTCGATTTTTTCTTCATCTTGTGGACGTCCGATTTTTCTTTTCTTACTATCAGGCTGATCTGAGGCACTGAATACTTTTGGCATTTGTTTTTTGGTCCTGAAGTTGACGCTGCATGGCCGATGGTAAACAGCACCGGCGGCCGGCAAATCATGGACATTTAAAATTCTCGCCTGTACCACTTCGGCCCAAGAATCTCCCCTTTCAGAACATGTCTCTAGTACAGTATCTCTTGTTTCGAGGGTTGTAACACGGAACACCTCTCCTGGCTTTCTCTTTTGTTCCTCAAAATCAATTTTGTTACCACAGTAGAAACAGTCATTTTTAAAGCTAAAGAATTTTTCAGTCTTGCGATCCAATGAACGACGTTTACGTGAGGTTTGCGAGCTTGCAACTTCTTGTTTCTTGGCTTGGGCAATGTTGCTAGGGTGGCAATACGCGCGGCGACATGTCTTGTGTACCTTTTGACCAGGAACAGTTTGGATGTTGTCATTGCGCTCTGCGCTTGCGCGGTTTATACCGTCACTTCCCTTCAGACGGAGAGATACTATGTCATCTTCAAGCGATTTTTTGCAAATCGCACAACACATTTCATCCATTTTAGGCTCTTGTTGGTCTGAAAATTTACCAGGATACAAATAAGACTGAGCCAAACGTGCAATAGAATCATAGACGTTCTATGTTTAGCTCAATAAATCTTAGCAATCGGGTTTAAAACCTTTCGGAAACATATCACTTTATAAGTGGAAGAAAGGACAATATTGTTCTTATTTTAACTCACTGTAACATCGTATGCAGTGATCACGCCTTTTAGTGAATATTTTTGAAGCCAGAATGTAAAACGTCGCATTTCAACTGCGTTGAAATACTCAAAGAAACACTGTGGCCGCATAAAACTCGTTAAAATCACTTTAGAAACAGTGCATTGCACGTGATAAAAATTTGATTCAGCAAAGAGAAACTTCTCTATTTTGAAAGAAAAACTACTCTTGAAGAAAACTCAGAATACACTTACCTGGTCGGAGCACAGAACATTGAAGTTCTCAAGCCATTTTGTTCGACGGAGATTAAAAATTACTGCAGGCGTCAAACACAGCACACTCTACCTGCGAACTCTCTCGCCTTGGGTGTGAATCTCACGCCGTGAGCGTGAGTCTCACGCCTCCGAGTTAAAAAATTCGATCTCACGCCAACTCACGCTTTTCTTTTTCTTTCCACACGAAAATTAAGCTTCCTTGAATTGCATCACTATTTTTGAAGAAAGATTTAAACAGTTCAACAAGTTTCATTTAAAAATAAACAAAAAAAAAGAAAAAATCGCTCCAGATAAAAAGCCAACTAAACTTAATGTCATTTACACAGGGTTGCGACTTTTTTACGCAACAAGCACCTAAAATAGACTTAAAATTAAAGTTGTATACAAATGAAATATCCCAAATTAACTTGATTTCTAAAATAAGAAAACCTTCCAATTGACATCTCGTTTCCAATTTTGTTGTATTTTTTACTTTTAAGACATAAACGCGCTCGTTTTTTGTAAAAGCTTTTTTCAGCCTCGTTTCCATGCATCTCTAAAAACGTGTCTCGGAGCTTCTTAAAAAACCCATTTTTCAATACCTTTCCCTGACGGGATTTTCTGGGACTTTCGATATGTTATTAACGATAGGTTTCTCGGTCAAAAACTGTTGGAATTTCTTCTGTTGCAATTAGTTGCAGGTTTACCCATTATTTTTAGTAAAATGACTGGACTACTGAGGCCACGTCGAGTTACGAGGACCAATTTGTCAAAATTAGGGTAGTTTTTCACGCGCTTTATTTCGAAAATGAAGTCGGTGACCCCCAGTTTTTTACATTTCTCACATAGGTAACTTGTTATCTGACTGCAGCAAAAGTATGAAAAAACTCTGAGTTGTAGAAGATCTTCGCACGAACGTCCTTAACCATATTCTGCCTGGGCTTTTTTTGAGTTTCTGAGCCTGGGGGGGGCACAAAATGCCCCCCCCCCCGCCCCCTATAGATCTCGAAAAGTATTAAAGCCCTTGCGATGAAACTTGTAGCACGTCATTAGCTTAACAGATTGGGCTTATGACGTGTCCTGACGTCACAATAACGTCACAAACCCGCCATTTTGAATTTGAGGCCGCCGTCTTGAATCCCAAACCTGCAGTCATACAGCTGACAATGACGTCACCAAAAAATATATGATTTTGTTCTAAGAAACATACTTAGTCAAAACACGCACACAAAAGTAAAAAATCATCTTCTTCTTACAATTAAGGGGGAAAAAACTGAAAAAAGAGGGTCTGAATGGGGGTACCTCGATAACACTTAACACTTATTTTTGGCCTCTGTAACATAAAACAGTTAAATTTTAGGCATTTTAACAGTAACAGTAAAATATTAACTGTAACAGTAAATTTCATCCAGAAAGAAACAAAATCGGCTCCAAAATTGTCGGCAAGCAGTCCGAAGATGATTCGAATGTCTCCGATCATTTCCGAAGATTTCCGAAGACTACCGAAGATTTCCGAGAAGAATTCCGAAAATGTTTCGACTATATACCAAGGACAAACAGTTCATTCATCACTTAAACAAGGAAAAGACGTTAGCAAACGTGACGTAATCGATATATTCACATGTCAAAGATATATCTTTTACAGTGTAAAGACAGCATTTTTCTCAGTGAGAGAAGTCCTTGCAATTCACTAATTTATATCATAATATGGGATATTATTTCCATTAAATGCTTAACAAAAATGACAGACGTAATTCCTTCCTTGCTAAATTTACAGGTATATGACGTAAATGAACCACGAACTTTTCCATGTTTTCAGCGCCAGTTTCCGTTATGCCCTCGAATATGAAAATTCTTTTTTAGATATATTGCAAGCTTTAATCTGTCCAATCTGGCTCGAGGGTCAACTCTTTGTAAATTTGTTGAGTTGTGATTTATTGGTACTTAGAAACTCAGTAAAAGCTGAATCAGTGTTTTGGTAGAGCTTACACTTTGACATAATAATTTAACTTGCGAAATCGTTTAATTAATCATCTGTCATTTTTGTTGAGCATTTAATAGAAATAAGGGGGAGCAGGGATGGCGCAGTGGTGAGAGCGCTCACCTCCCACCAATGTGGTCCGGGTTCGATTCCCGGACCCGGCATCATATGTGGGCTGAGTTTGTGTTGGTTCATCATCATCATCATTATTATTATTATTATTATTATTATTATTATTATTATTATTTTCATGTCCGGTCAAAAGCTCATGGATGTGTGCACACAGATGTTTCTTGACGGCTGCCACGCTGGCTTGCTTTGCAAGGTCAAACGTGACCCTGCTTCTGTGCCTTTCGAAAGCAGAATCCTCTCCGCCTCTATAGAAGCTCACTAGAACTTTAACAACACCGGCTACCGACATGTTGTTTTTTGGCTATTGACCGATTTGACCTCGAGTTCCAACCTCGTCGACCCCATTTCGCACGCGACTCTGACCAAATGAACGCGGGCTCTTGGTACGCTATTGGTCTCTAAGTTTCCCCAAAATACTGATGCGCATGGATAGAAAAAAGAGACTACTGCCCCTTTAAACTGCCCCTTTGAGCATAGGCTCAAAGTTAGGGCAGCATGGCAATTGAGTGATTTTATCAGCGATTTCAGCAGAGCAGATAAGTGTTTACAATGTTTTTTACGAAAAACCTTCCAAACACTAAACAGTAAACATTAAAATATTGGCCAGTTTAACAGCAAACACCAAAAATTGTGGGCAAATAACACTAAACACTAAACCCCATTCAGACCCTCAAAAAAGACTGAAAAAAGACAAAATACGCTTCTGAGTAGACGGTTGCTATGGAAACGTCAATCATCATAGACATGTCATTGACACAGGAAAATTTTCTCTGATAAATTTTAGGAAAAGTCACGCGATTTGGTGATTATTCGTCTAGCCGTTTAAAAGTTATAATTCGTTAAAGTCAGCGCGGGCACAATGTGCCCCCCCCCCCCCCCCAAGCAGAATAGGGTTAAGAAGCAAAAAGAGCCGCCGGAAGTAAACGTTACCTTGCTCGGCCTCCTTTACTTCAGTTGCAGAGGACGTAGGTTCAACTGTTCCCCAATGGAACAAAAACGAAAAGAAGAATCCAGTTACAACAACAATCACGCTCAGTTTCTGAAAGCAAAGAATACGGCATCATGCGCCAGTTAAGAACATAATACACATTGTGATCAGAGATAAACAATTTTTATTCCGAACCGAACCGTTTTGTCAAAAAAGTAAAACGTCGAGTGAAACTTCGAGTCGTGTATTGTGGGTTCCAGTTTTTGAGTTTGAGGATGAAATCTCATTTTAAGTTCCAACCATTGAAATCAGTGAAAGCCATCGAGCAATACTTTGCGGCAGGTGCTGTTTATTATGCCGTACAAGGTGGTTCTCGCTTTTGAGTCTGTGGATGAAATCCTAAAGTGTGACCCTTCAATGAAAGCTACTGAGCAGTTTTTTTTCTTGTGGTGCTGTTTATTATGCTGTACAAGATGCTTCCAACTTTTGAGTCTGTGGATGAAATCCTCACGTGTGACCATTCAAATGAAAGCTACTGAGCAATCCTTTCCTGTGGTGCTGTTTATTAACCTATTCAAGGTATAAATTTTGAGTTTCGGCACAAAATCATAAAAGTATAATCATTCGAATAAAAGCTGTTGATCAGAACTCTCCTGTGGTATCTCGAAATAAACTCGTACCAATGAAAGCCACTGAGCAGTACTTTTTGTGATCATGTTCATTTTGCTATACAAGCACCTACAAGCTGGTTCCAAGGAAATCCTCAAGTGTGCCGATCCATTCAAATCAAAGTTATTGATCGCGACACTACTCTGTAATGCTGTTTATTGAGATGTACCGTGCTCAGTTTTTCGTACCGTAAATTCTCGCCATAGGCTATGGGTGATTTCCTCTTCACTCGCTTGCCCAAGCAGGATCCATGTGACCACATAGATGAAGATACCGCAAACAAATGTTAGTCCAGATCTGAAAAACGAGGAGGGAGTTAAGGTTGGAGAGCAATGAGAGAAGAAGAACTTTCGATACCTCAAGTAGTTTTTAACGGGTGCCTTTTTATTAACCAAGGGGAATACCATGAACAAAAAAATCACATTTCCAATCCAATCACGATTTTAGTAAACCAATCAGTGCTTCATAATTCACATGCAGAATTGACGCCAGGATCATGCACGGCATTTGCGTTATGGGCTATTCCATTTAATGTCCGCCTCCCCCCCCACCCCTCTTCCCTATTGAGGTACAGGGAAATCCTAGGGGGAGGGAGGGGGTTTCAAAGTCATTTCTGAAGGGGAAGCTATGTCGGAACCTTTGATCTCTCAAAAGCATCTAGATCTGCCTTTTTCTGAAGGGGGAAATGTATCGGCAATTTGATCTTTTTTTTTCCTAAGGGGTAAAATTTATAATATTATACTTCAATAGTGGAGGTGCGGACGTTTAAATAAATAGAATTGCCTTATGTTCACCTTGCAGGTAAATTAGGGATAATGCCATTGGATGAAAGATTGTCGTCGAAAATAGATAGCTACTTTCGAAGATTCTTGGCCATTTATGGGACGATATTTACAGCCTCGGGCGTTCCACTCCGATACACTAGCTGCTCTGAAGGGGTTTATTTACTAATTTATCTGATGAAATATAAACCTACGAAGCGTTTTCACGGTGGCTTGTCATAAGAGTAGGTTAACGTATCCCGCTTATGCACACAACCGTTTTCCATATAGCCTAATGTTATTGATACCACTCCTTTTCTTGCGTAATTATAAATACACTCCCCTCTAGTCCAAATCACCCTCTCCAAAGTATTGCATAACTAAAGTATAGCTGTGTATTCTTATGATAATCAGAACTATTGATGAATCCAGTAAAAGTGTGTTTTGGCTGCTTGCTTTGAACATGCGAAAATGCTTATTTTTGTCTAACTATTTACTTTGAGAAATAAGACCTTTTCGATGACTATTTAATTGTAAACAGAGGTATCTTGACAGTGGGCGTAATTCTCGTAAGTGAAAAACATAACCTTTCTGACCCTTGATTCAAATTTTCAAGGTTGGTTTGGTCCCGTTTTCAAGCTTTCTCACGTTTATATTTTCAAGGAATTTTTAAAGCCAAGCTGAGGCACTGCAAACGAGTTGTCAGCTTGGAAACACAAACATGTAATGGTAAGCATTTAATACGTACGATGCCGGGAACATCATAACCAGAGGTGAAAAATATTTGTCAGTGTACCCCATTATTGTATCCGCTTTTCGGTAAAAAGTGAAAAAAAAAAAGACTAAGTTAAAACTGACAACTTGAACAATCTTCCCCACTCACCTCACAGCGTTTAATTCCACGATTTCACTCGGTCGTTTAGCAATCTCAGGGATGAGCGATAAATGAGCGATTTGTACACCGGCCCAGCCAACATGGAAAACCACAACAGTCACAGAGTAGTACACCATAAGTAACCAGCCGGGACTGTCGCTGGAACACACAAGGCATGGACTCAAAATAAACGGCCATGCAATCGCGACAAACATTGTTCCAAATAAATGCCAAGTCTTTCTCCTTCCGTACCGTGCAAGCCGCTTGATGATAAGCCGATCGCATCCGATGCCCATGAACGGGGTCAGAATAGCGTCTGCTCCTTGTGCGATCAGGAAAAGTAACCCGGTTTCTGTGGTGGAAAGACCGACGACTTTGTTAAAGTAAACTATGAAGTAGGTAAACCAAACAGCGGAGCACAAATCGTTGAAGATGTGACCAGTGCAGTACGAAATTCGCTGTTTGAGAGGTGTGCGGTCTTTGGGCGTCATGTGCCTTTCCTTTTTCTTGAAAATATTGCATAGAGATGAAAACCCCATCTCTGTTCTCTTGGTGTTTTTTTTCAGGTGTTAACTATTTTTGTACTTTCCGATCTGTATTGTTGGAGAGTTTGTTGCCCCTTTTGTATCGTTCATTATGACAGACACCACGTGGTACTTGTACGAATTTCCGGCCGGTGGATTAACTGTTGACAACTGTGTGCTTTTCAATGGTTTGTCTTGGAATTGAGCAATATTTATTTGTTTTGTTTTCCAATCATTGTCTCAAGAGCTAGAGCAAAAGTAACCTATGAATAGGCCGAAGGGCTAGAGCAAAAACCAGGCAAGAACACGGTTATTTTCCTAGGCTTCTTATGTATATTACTATGAATATGCACGACAAGAAAAAAAAACTGAGATATTTAGAGAAAAAATACTTGACGCGTCGCGTGAATTGGCCGGCTAGTAACATAGCTAAACAGATTTCCCGTGGAAAGAAATCGATTTTTAAGTTTCCTGGAGGCGTGTATGACTCAACATTTTTGTCGGCTTGAGGAGATAAGTTTCGGCAGTGTAGTGACCCAGCCCGATGACCACGCAAAAAGCATTTTATTAAAAATCTTTCGTATTTCTAACTCCAAATGCATAGTGCTTATCAGGTTCACTAAGTCTTCCACGTAGCCGTTATTAGTGGTCGAACAAACCTGACTATTTCGCGATATAAAAGCGCCACTTTGCGCAGCGTGAGCTTGGGTCTTCTGTGCAGCAGAATGATTGATGAAGTTTATGGGGAATATGAATGTAGACAACCAACGTCAGGAGCTTCTGCCAATGTAATGTCCGTCCGGAAAAATTCCACTTGGCGTGTTAGTCACTTTCTCGATATTTTAAATAGGGGAGGTTAAAAAAAAAACCAAACTCTGACGCTTCGAAAACAGGTTGCAACGAGTCTACCAAGGACTCGTTTGTTAGAAAACGATTGCCGGTTCGAAGCCCGTTGATATCAACATGTTTTGCTCTGACTGTCGATCACCATGCAGACTATGCAAGAGCTAAGTAACAATGACTATGCACTGTCACAACATTGTCACAAGTGCGAGACTAAACAGCCGGAAGTCTTTGAGAGGGGGAGGAACTGATCGCATATTACATCCCCAGTAAATCCGGAAGGTAAACCGAGCAGCAACAAAACAGAATTCGCCAAACCGTCGAAACACACACGTTTCACACCACCAGCATACTTATGGCCAAAAAATTAGAAAAAAGTGCTGATAACTTTCCCGGGGGACGATCATTAGGCTATTATGGCTCCTAAAATGAAGTTTGAAAGGTTATCTATTTCTCAGGGAACAAGATTAGGTAATTTGGCCCGGTATTTAGTCATAAACCTAGGTGTGGATGAAACACTAAAGTACTGTATGACCATTCACATAAAAGCTATTACTAAGCGGCACATTTCTATGGAATTGTTTATTACGCTGTACAAGGAAGTACTAACTTTTGAGTCTGGATAAAATCCTCAAATATGATCATTCACATGAAAGCTACTGAGCAATACTTTCCTGTGGTGCTGTTTATGCACCTATCAATGGTTTGCCCCAGGATGGGGGGGGGGGGCGGGGGGGGCGGGCAACCCCAGGGGAATTTGACATTTTCAGGTTTTCAAGTGTCAATTTCCCCACCCTTGGGTCTTCATTAAGAGTCAAATCCCTACCCCTGGGGATCACAGACCTTGAATAGTAATGTTGACGAACTCAGGCACTCACAACAGGCACACTTTATTGCAGAATTCAGTGACTCCAGAAGATATTCTGGTGACATTCTTTCACCAAAATGTCACTACGAAATAGTTGGAAATGAGTGAATCTTTAATTAATTCCTAACTGCAGATTATCAAAATCAAAAAAGCATGATATGGAAGGAGAGAGTATACCCGGTTGCTGGAGTCCAAAACTGGACCGCGAAGTAAGGTGGCATGCGAGGAAAGAACTGTTGCTAATAGAACGAAAGGATATGTTCTAACCTCTCTCGCTCTCTTTCGCGCTCACTACCCGCAAACAGCATTCACAACTGTTTTCCGGCTTTGCGTCGCCTTTCCTTCTCCACCCAGTATCTCAACGCCTGGAAACACAGGTACACCAAGAACGGTCACGTGAGCTCGGGAACCCTGCGCTGGAACTGACCAACATGTCAAGTGCTGTCGGCGAGTTTTAGGTCATGATCAATTAGCCAGCGAAACAACTTTCAATTAGCAAGGTTTCATCGTTGAAATATATACCAAGATCTAACAACGTTTTTCGTCAGCAACGACGGCAGAATCATTTGTTTCTTTAGTGCCATGGAGGTCTTGATAGAATCTTAACAATTCATTCTCCAGTTTTGCCAAGTGAATCTTGTTCCTCGTTTCACCAGTTTGCCGCTCCATCTCAAGCTGTTAAAATAAATGAATGAATGAATGAATAAATAAATAAAATCATTCTCCTACACAAGCGTCCAGTGCAAGGAACAAGGCTCGCCACCTATCCCTACACTCCTTAAATATAATGACGTTCATGGGTTTTTCACCCACACCTACACTTTCCCACAATTTAACGCTGAAAAGTACTTTGGCTACACGAGCGGAACGGGGAGGGAGCAAACATGGGTTACTCCGTACACCAGGCAGAGATGAGAAAAAATAGAATGTGCCCCACAACTTTTAGTCAGCGTTATACTTTCAGTTTAAGGGTGAGAATACGAACGTGGCTTAATACAATTGCTTGTTTGCAGGCGAACTAAATGAAGATCAAGCATACTAAGAGGAAAATTGCACACAACACCGGCAAGAGTAATAGTGTCTGAAGATGCCTCGTGTCAGTGGTCTCGATTTTAATCAGAAATGGTATCGACTAAAAATACAAAAATTAGAGCGATTCGACGTTTTGAAATTGTCCCTAACTTCAACTAGACAATTGGTTTGGCTGAACAAAAGTTGTTCATAGAGTTTAATGGGCTAGAATATGAATACGACTGAAATAAACCGCGATTCCATTGTGCGAGTAGATCATTTGAATAACTAGATATCACTGTGTCATGAAATAGACCTCACAGTATTCACAGTCTAGAGAAGATTAATGGTATGGGCACTGGTTCTACCTCTTTCTTCAGTTGTTGATCAAATGCAGCTTCTAATTTTTCTCTTTCATACAAAAGTTCTTGTTCTGCTTTCCTAGAAAATCAAAGGAAACGGAGCAAATGTATGAAGAAAAGTGAGCTCTAATTGATGGTAAATACGTAAAGAAAATGCTATATTTCCACCAATGTTAGCCATACCTCGAGTAATCCTCCTCTTACACCCATGTACATAAACGGAGACGTTTTAAATGAATGAAAATAAACTCGTCTGTTTCCTTTAGTGGGTTATGATCCCAATCACCTTGCAACAGATCATGAAATAATTGCCTTTGGCCATTACTCAACCTACTACGGTTTATGAAGAGCAGTATGAGGAACTTTGATTCTCACATGGGTACATCTCCTACACTCTAAAAAACACACACCCCCTCCACCTTTCACGCATAAAATTAAAAATTAGAAAATCCCTATCCCTCTCTTTACCCAACCCTCTCCAAAAAATCATCTATCACACCTACTGTTTGAATCTGTTGACTAGCACTTAGACAAAATTTCGTCATCGATTTTTTGTCATCTGTTTCTTTCCTCTAAGCAAGGAAAGGTGGCTTTAAAAGGGGAACAAAACAAATACCGAAAAAAAAGCTAGTGACAACTCATGGGCTCACAGCATTAGTACAAAACCGGGGAAAGTAGACGGAGGGGGTGGGGGGGAGCTTATAAAAGGAATGTCGATTAGGTGGGGGAGGGGGGCTTATAAAAGCGATCTTGAATAGATGGGGGGCTTATAAAGGGATGTCGATTAGGTGGGGAAGGGGGATTATAAAAGGGATGTCGATTAGGTGGGGAAGGGGGATTATAAAAGGGATGTCGATTAGGTGGGGAAGGGGGATTATAAAAGGGATGTCGATAAGGTGGGGGGGGGGGGGGTTACAAAAGGGATGTCAATTATTTTAAAAATTACCAGAAGTAAGCTGATTTCTACTGTACCTTGCCAGGATCATTTCCTTTTCTTTCTGCAGCTGCACTTCTTTTAGGTGAATCTGAGCCTTGAGAGCTTCCCTAAAAAACAAAAATATAAATAAAAACATTAACAAGATAAACTCATGTATATACAAAAGCAGTCAGCAACATAATGGAATTTTACAATAAGCTGCAAAATTGTTGAGGTACTCGCCCAAAACCACTCTTGCACAGTTAATATTGCCTCATCCTACAGGAAAGCCTCCAATTCCCCCAAGTACCCCCTCCTCCCTTTCAATGTTGTCGGTCAGTGTTTTGGACGTGGTCCGTATAGCTAAACAACATCGAAACGGGGGAGGTGTGGGGGGAAAAGTAACTGGCTACCAGAAGCCAAATTTTGCACCTGTGCCTAAGTGTCTCGAGTATTTCTGCAGGCACATTGGAGTATGAAGTGGACTTGGGCTGACCGCATGACATGCAATGAAGGACAATCAGTGAGTGGAAAGAAAGAGTAACGGTTTGTCAGGCCAGACTGGGAGTATGCAATAGGGGGTCAATTTCTAGCAAGGTGGAGGGATGAGATCAGGACCCTTCCGATCAGAGTGAAAATAGGAGATTGAGTATGAGTTCAAATTTTCAAAACTTATGTGCATACTTAACCAATTATTTATCTAATTGGCACCACGTATTTATCTTATTCCTGGAGTTTCCTCCTCTGCTGGTAAAAAAAAAACAGGAGAAGTGAGAACTCTGAGGACAAGACTGGTTTGAAATTCTTAAGTTGTACTCGTATTCTTATCTGAAGGACGCAACGAACAGTTTGTAGTAAAGGCTAAAAGAAAGGAAAAAAAGTGCATCACCTTTCATCTTTCGACAAAACACCATTAGTTGATCTCCAGTCGATACACTGCCGCAGTCTGTCATTTTCTTTCACAATTCTTCTCAACTCATACTTTTCCGGACTTGGAATTGCAGATGGCTTTATGTTCCTTTCCTCTAAGCTATCAGCTGTAGGGCTACTCATCCCTAATTCTTTGCCTGTTGATTCTAAATTGGAATTTTGAGACGAGTTAGGAGTTGCAGGTGGCCGCACGTTGCTTTCCTGTAAATCACCAGTTGTAAAGCTGCTGCTCTGAACTTTATCATCACATGACTCTAAAATGTTCTTACCAACAGGCAAACTCTTCTCCAAACTTATAGTAGAGGACACCCCAGAAACACTTTTCTCTGAATCATTATTTGTGTTAATACACTCAGCCCCATGATGGGGGAATCTTGGTGCAAATGTTCGTCCCCTTCCTACCGGATGCACGTCAGGTCTTCCAACAGGCATCTGACACCCTACTACTGGGCGTGGCACTGGTCCCCTTGCTCCAAAACCAAATCTGGGCCATGTTTGATGTCCCCTTGGACGAAATGGTGGCCCAAATGGTAGCCTTGATGCCAGGAGCTGTTGTTGCAGAAAAGCTGTTCTATTCAACTCTTGAAAAATTCTTGGGTTGATAACACCAGGGGGCAGAAATGGGTGCCTTGGAAAACCGCTTTGTTGCCATCCAGATGCTACCAAATTTGCCAACACTGCCTGGAGATGCTGAGGCTGTCCCAGCAAACTGGGTGGGTCATTCAATAGTGCTTGTTGGGTGGAGGGTCTGATTGCTTGATTAGCAAAATGTATCAGCTCCTGACCGGTGAACTGACCTGGTGGGGATGCTTGTTTTTGCTGAGGAATCTCTGGTGAATACTGTGTATGTTTCTGGCTTTCCTGGGGTAAACCAGTGTTCTTACTATGAGGTGGTTCACTCAGTCCCTGTTGGACAGAGGATCGGTTTGCTTGAATAGTGACATGCATTGGCTCCTGATTAGTGTATTGACTTGGCATGGATGCTTGCTTAGGCGTAGGAATTGTTGATGGATACTGTGTTTGCTTCTGGGCTTTCTCAAGCAAACATTCCTGGCCTTCCGGGGGAAAACCAGTGTTCTCACTAAGAGATGGTTCACTCTGCCCCTGTTGGGCAGAGGGTTTGTTTGCTTGATTTGTGCCATGCAACTGTTCTTGCTGAGCATGCTGACTTGGCATAGACACTTGTTTGCGCTGAGTAATTTCTGATGGATACGGTCTTCGCTTCTGGGCCTCCTCAAGAAAATGGGTGTTCTTAGTATGAGAGAGCTCATCAAGTAGCGGCTGGTAGGCAAAGGGTCTGTTTGATGGGTTATTGACATGCATTGGCCCCTTTTGAGCAGGTTGACTTGGCACAGATTCTTGTGTCTGTTGAATAATCTCTGATGGATACTGTCCTTGCTTCTGACATTCCTCAGGATAATGGATGCTCTTAGTGTGCCAAGGGTCACTCAGTAGTGGATGATGGGCAGGTTGTTTGTCTAATTGATTAGTAAAATGCATTGGCTCCTGCTGAGCATGTTGAGTTGGCATAGACACTTGTTTCTGTTGAATAGTTTCTCTTGATGCTGAAAACTGTGATCGCTTCTGGGGTTCCCCAAGCAAATGATTGTTCTTAGAATCAAGAGGGTCACTCAGTAGCAGCTGTGGAGTGAAGGATCTGTTTGCCTGTCTATGGATAGGCAGACTTGTGTTCCTTGTTTCAGGAGAATCACTCAATGAACCCTGTTGGACAAAGGATCTGTTTGCCTGACTAGCAACATGCATCGGCTCCTTGTTGGTGTACTGACTTGGCATAGATGCTTGTTGGTACTGAGGAATTTCCGCTGAATATGGTGTTTGGTTTTGGCGTTCAACTTTTAAATCAGTGTTCTTTGGATAAGGAGGGTCATTCAGCCCCAGCTGGGAAAAGGATGTGTTTGCTTGATTAGAGACACCCATAAGCCCTTGACTGGTGAATTGATTTGGCATGGGGGCCTGCTTTAGCTGAGGAACTTCTGACGAAAGCTGCATTTGTTTCTGGTATTCCTTACCAACAATAGAATTCTTAGAAAAATAATCATTATTACAGTCAAAGGAGCATAGCCCCATATCCTTGAATTGAATACCAGATGGTGAACTACCGCCTGTACCATCTTTGTTCTGGACATTTTTATGCAAAGGTTCCCCTCCATACTGATCACTGCCTATACCATGTCCAGCCAATGTGTGGCTGCCATCTCCTTTATCAACCATTTCTTCACCTCTGTGACAAAATGTGCAAGGAGAGGGTGGTGAATGCCTCGAAGATGAAGAACTTGTGTTTTCTGACTGACTCGATTCTGAGGCATATCCTCGTGTGGGGCTCAATCCATGACAATACTGACAATGCTGCCTGATTGGTCTTTCAGGTGACAGTGAACTAAGGCTAACTGAGTCACTAGCAGTAGTTTCCAATTCACTTTGTGAGCTTTCCTCTCTTCCTGGAGATGTTGGAATACCAGGAGGCAAGTTACCCTCAAATGAGCCGTGTCCAATCCTTTGAGTGTTGGGAGGAGGGGAAAAATTCACAGTTTTTACTTCTGAAGCTTGCACTTGACTGTCTGCTAACATCTGTCTTTGTACAAGTTCTGTCTTGTTCCTTGATGAATCAAGAGTAGGTGAATGGCTCATTGTTGCCACTGGTGCTGCATCATTCACTTGAGTTCCACTGTGACTTAATACGTCTTTGTATTGCTCCTGATGTCTGTCTGAGAACTGCACTAAACTTGACTGCCCTGATTCATCAGGGACATGATTTCTAGAAAAGTAAATACAACACATGACCATTTCAATCTTGACTAACAGTTGTGGTGCCCTCGTGTTAACATTTCACAATCACACTGACAACATCATTCAGTGACTTCTTCTAAGACAGTTACTGTTAGATCTCTGACCTCTACCTGAATGCTAGCAATGGCCTACTCTACATTGATTTTCAATTTCTCAGATACCTGCAGCCACCTCTTTCAATTAACTCTGACTTGTACCTTATTCAAAAGTTAATGACATTCCTGTTTCTTACAGGTTTGATAAGAGGTATTATTATACTGGACCATTGGAGACTTGATGGAGACTCCATTATACCCAGCTATTTCACATATGTAGCCCCTGAGGATGTTATCGTGATCAATATCTTACTTCTCCTTACAATACCATTGTATGTTCAAACATACAGGTCATGAGAATGAAGGAAATCATCGCCAAAGAAGACATTTCTTGATTTTTAATCAAATTCTCCTAACTGATACCACAAGATATGTGGACAACAGTGAGGAGAGTATGCATGTCAGTCTACTGCCACTCCACCTTTATCAGGGTCACCATTGGAGTGAGAAATATATTTTTTGTCTCAATGACTCCCTTGTTAAAGCACTGCAATTTCCTAATAAATTTCAGTCTACATTTATGTATAATTTTGTGCAAAGATAACATCAATGAGCTGATACCCATTTATCTCTTTGAGGATCCACGATGAGGATGGAGAACCCTCTGAACCAGATGGCACAGCAAATGTGTCAGCAGGAAGACTGGCTACTTTCTTGACTATTTCCTGGATCTTGCTCATAAGTTCTTCTTTGCTGCCCTCTGTAACAATAACAACAAAACAACAACATAGTCTAAGTGATGCTTAAGAGAAATTAACATGTTCGGCTTGGTCAACAAATTGCAGTTGAAGGGCTGAGAGTATAACTGTCTAACGTTGAATTTTAGGCCATTTTATTTTTTTACTCCTAATTGCCTGAAGTTTTGCATGGGACCTTCAGTTCATTGAATGAACATTGCCCAATTTTTTCCTTCTGATTTGCACAAAGTAAAATGAAAGGGAAGCGAGCAGCAGGCAGCCGCTCATCCTTCACGTGTTGCAAGAGTTCTGTGTGCAAACGAAGTGCAAATCAGAGAAAAAATTGGGTGATATTCTTTGAATGAACTGAAGGTCCAGCCGTAAAAAACTTCAGGTAGTTTAAAGCAAAATAATAATAATAATAATAATAATAAAACTGCCTAAAATTTGACATTAGCAGACAAAGTTACTTGACTGGCCGAGACAACAGGATAGGACTTTAGATGAGCCCTACCCTCCCCCACGCCTGTATCACCATTATCTTGAAATTACAGACTGTATGCTCTACAGTCCCTGGCATAATGAGCTTTAAACTTTCATTATGTTTAGAGCAATACCTTGCATAAATCCTGCAGGAGATGACATCTGTTTTGTGGCTGAACTACGAAGCTTCCAGAGGATTATCTTTTCCTGAGACTCTGCATCAGACATGGGACGGTTTGAGCGTTCCAGCTTTGGGTAGTCGTTTCTCAAGAGCTTGTCCTTCTCTGTAAAAGGAGGGACATATAATGTTTCAAACATTCATGTTGAAAGTTTAACTGAAGGTATGTTTTATTCAGAGAAGAAAGCCATACAAATTTTATTACAGGTGGTTGTTACACAGGTCCTCCTAGGTAAAGGGGGGTGGGGGGTGTTACTGTGGTCACGATTCTATGGACAAGATTGTGGCGATGACTCTATGGATAGGATAGTTGCACACAGGCCACACGAGGCTCACACAGAGCATCAACCCAGTTTTAGCAACATGAACCAACTAGTCAGGAGTATATCTACTTCCCTTCCAGTGGGATGCTAATCCATCACAGCATTAGGGTTTATACACCTACCATCATGGCCAGAACGTTTTAGACTCTAAGCAAAATTTTTATTAAAACATCAATAATATCTACTCCCCCTCTCCTCCCCCCCCAAGCAATGTTGACTGTCAGGTGTCCAACACGTCTCGGATAGCCTTGTGCAGTTTCTGTACTTCAACATTGTTTACGGGGGGGGCAGGGGAAAGAACTCTGTAAAATACTTTTGGAGGGTTTATGTTTTTGCCTATTTTCAAATTGCATAGGAAAACGTTATAAATAGGCAGTCACCCTAAACTAATTGGCTACGATTATGGTATTTATGTGGAGTAAAGAGGTAAAGTGTCCCTAAACTAATTGGCCATGATTATGGTATTTATGTGGAGTAAAGTTTCTTGTTGAAGGAAAAAAACACAGTGGAAGAGTAACCAGTTCAGTTTAGTTCTGTTAATTCCTTCAAATTTGACAACAGCAAGTGCAAAAGTGTACTATGCAGAAAGCACCCTTAAAATAAGTGTAAAAACAAAACTTGGAAAAGAAAGTCAAACTAAAGGGTTACGATTGATGGAAACCATAATCTGCTGATTTGCTGCCACCAAAGTCAACTCATAATAGGCAGCTGAGATGAAGGAGAGTTTTAAATATTCCTGTCTGCAAAACGGACCGCCATAAGAATAGTTTCATCATCGGCCATAGCAACAATTTTTAATATTTATTTCACTCGATTTTATTTTTCAAATGCAACGTACATTTCTTTTGAGTTAGTATTATATTACAACTTTTTTCCACTTTTTATTGTCGAGAGCTTATTAAAGTATTGTACTCAGAACGCATAATTCAGTCAAAAGACTGCAATGTGTTTTAATATGAATAAACAATTTCTTCGTCTTCTTCTTCTTGAATGAAAACAGGTGTACCTTGATTAATGATATTATATTAAGTTTACTAACAGGGCATTCTAGGTTACACCTGACATCTTATTTGTATTGCATATATACCTCGTATGATCTAAAAAAATTTTTACAACCTAAGCACATCATAATCCTATTTGGTAAACTTTACAGTTTGCATTAAAATTGAACATTTATTATTGTTATCAATTTGTATTGTAAACTTAATGAAATTTATTTTATAAACTCAATAAAATATTAAATTTGGAATCAAATAATTTTAAACTGATTCCTTTAGTACCACCTTTCCCGATCAGCATTATTTTGCTAATTAAAGCCATTAATTAACATGTTTTTCTTCTAATTTCTGCAATTTTGTATACGACAGGAGCTGCATGTTGTCCATTTTTAGTATAACTTCAGAAAAAAAAGGGGCATATTGTAATAACAGGAAAATCAAAAACAGTGGTTCAGTTTTGATTACAAACATTATCTAACTACTGCAACAATAAACAAGTGATGCAGATGACTAAGATGGAAATGGATTGCAACTTAAAGAAACGGGGCCCAATTTTTTCAAGTTCCTCCTTTGTGTCTTGGAAAAATCAGTTAAACCTGGCTGTGGTTTCTTCTCACTAAGACAAAATCACTGTGCACAATAGCTACTTACTGTCTAAAGGTAAATCACTTGGATCACCTCCTTGCAATTTTTCTTTGGTCTCGCATGCATATTCCACCGTTATGGTCCTGTTCCCTAGAAGACATCCATGCAGCATGGAAACTGCATCTCGGCATTCATCAAGGGTGCAAAACCTTATAAACCTAAGACATCAAAGTACCAGAATCAATAACAAGTCTGTTTCACACAGCATTAAAAGATCCGTATGTGCAGGTTTGAGTTGACTTCAAGTTGAGTTCCAGTTAAGTTCCAAAATGATAGCAAGCAAGGATCCCAGCCCTGTCAGTAAGCTAACCATTCACGATCATGGAGGGGGGGAGGGAAGGGACAGAAGATCCAAACTTCCCCCCCCCCCCTCTTTGTTGGCTCCTTCCTCTTAATTTGTGCTCTTTCAGTTGCAACATAATATTACACAATGTATAATTTTTCTTGTTTTTATCCCTTTCTGCCTCCCTGGGAATCTTGCTTCTTGTTCCCTATTTTTCTGCCTCCAGTACACTTTCCGCCTTCCTTTCCTACTGGGTTCTTGCTCCCTATCCACCTCCACAATCATGCCTAAACCTACGGGTTAATACTTAACTACTAGACACTTAACTCAAGTCAACTCAAACTCATACCAATAAGCTCCCTAGTCCCAATATCACGTCAGGAAGGATTTTGGAAAAGTTGTTCTTTCATTCTTTTCATAAAGAAACTACTTTGTAGATAATCCAGGGGCACTCAACCGTTTGTTTCAGGGAAAATCTGTTCGGAAAGCCTGAACCGCCTGAGATTTTCGGATTTAATTGCAATGAAAACTAGAAATTTCTTTGGCGAAAAATCATTCCAGACTTTCGTAACAAGGAGACTGATTAATTCCTATTGTTTTCGGAGGTTAAATATGTCATTTAGAGTGTAAACTAAGGCCAGCTAGCATTTTCTGAGAGCTATTAGCAGCTCGCGAATTTGATGGATAGCGTAAAGTTCTGTTTCCTATAATTTTCCGATGCCTAAATTTTTAGCTTAAAACTCCAAACAGTTCAACGTGAATTAGCTTACATAAATTTGCCTTACAAAGCTCTCAAACAATCTAAGAAATTTAAAAATGATATTTCAAGTATTTTGCTAAAATGTTCTTGTTGGGTGCTCCTGATTATCTTTGCTTTTATTATAATCTCCGTCCAAAACAAAGAACAACAAAATCAACTACACAACTATAGCATTATCTGCCAATTCGACTGACTTGGAAAAAGCAAAATAGTGACACATGTTTCCCTTACATCTGCATACTTCAATATTATTTCATCTGATGACTAAAATAATTGAAAATAGGAAGAATGTGAATGAATGAATGAATGAATGAATGAATGAAATGAAAATTATTTGACATCAAACTCTTATAATAATTTTATGAATGCTATATTTTACAACATATCAGCACCCTTTATATAAAGACAGAAAAACTACGAACTAGCTTTGCTTAATTTTGGAATTTGTTTTGGAAAATAAGTCATATTTTTGAGTTCATAAACCATAGTATATTCTAAACCTTAACTTAATGATGCGGGTATCAGCGGCCATCCCGGTGGGTGACCCCCGGGCACCCCGGGGCATTTCCAAAGACTGCCCTAACAAATGCTTGCTGAAGCCCCTTAGGGCTAAAATCTTGTAACAAATATCCCCACCCCCGCGGCTAAATGGGGCAATGCTGTGTTCCAACTACAAGCAGAGAAGGTCTCTAAAAGTTTTAAAATTTTCCTCTGAGAAGAAAACACAGTACTCAGAAAGTCAGTAACAACCTCAAAATAAAGTTTAACCAGCAGTTTATTTCAACATTGCAATGTAAACAACGTTTTTTTTTTCTGGAGGACGGCATTACAGGATTTCCGCCACTAAAAACGTGTCAAACGAGGCACACAAAATTTCTCAAATGAAGACAACATTCTTGTACATGAAATCAATTTAAAGCACTTGAAAATGTCAAAATGATACCCAACAAATTGCTCAATTCTTTGGCTTTTTAAAAGCACAAATTTTTAGAAAAGTTTTTATGCTAAATAGTTTTTAATAAATATTAATTTGTTTCCACTGCTTTTCAGTGGAGGATGGCTCAATAATTATTATACTTACAAATTTGAATGATAATAAATGCACATTTTTTTTTCCACATATTAATTTATCTTAGTAGAACTTCTATATTATAGTAATAGTAATGTATATATTATAATTATTTAGATATTTATGTAACATAGAAGAGCCAATTAATTTTTGGAGTGTTATTAAACCATTATTATTATTATTACTCACAGAAAGCGAAGACTTCGAAAGATGCATTCGAGAGCAATGATGAATTACCGCTGAACCTCATGACAGCAGATGTGTGTAGATCCCCAGGGTGTTTTGCCATGCCACGGGATACAGCTGAAGTTTGTGACAGCAGACCATTAGCAACAATCCCGTGGGTAGATCTCTGGGGAGGTTTGCCAAAAGACGCGAAAGCGCACTAATGCCCCTGTCTGCGGGAAATGTTTTTGCTACAAATCCCCTACCAAGCCCGTGGGTTCCCCTGGGGTTGCCCGGGGGTCTACCCCCGGCTGGCCGTTGATACCCACATAAGAGATTTGAATTGAAAGTACAAACCTTTCAACAACAAGATTATTCAACCAAATGTGTTAAAAATTCTTCGGTCGTTCAAAATAAATTTGGACTAGGTCTTTCCGTCTCTGAAAAAATTCTTCATGAGTTTATTTGTAGATATATTTTATTTTTTGTCGCGATTTCCTCACGTCACATCAAATTATTTCCACCCTCGTTTGCGCGTGTACCACGTGAGACGCGCGGTTACCTCTGCAGCGAGTCACGCGGGTTTACTCGCGATCAACTTTCGTGGACGCCATTTTCACTCGCGCTTCGGTAAGGACAACAACTTCTAAATACTTTTACGAGACACAAATATTCTTTTGAATCCTTAAAACAGAAGGGAATAATAGAAAGGCCAGCTCCATCAAGCAACAGTGACAATAAACATGGCTATGGATCCAAATGACTCCATGAATCCAGATCGCTTTTCCGCCATCTTGGAAAACCAGCGCGCCATTATGGTGAACCAAGCAACCATCCTTCACAACCAGAACAAGATTATGCGAGGTATGGAACAACTATTCACGTTCTTCCCAGCACTACAAGGTTCTCTTCCAGGCCAGACTACCCCAACCTCCGTGAACGTCGCTCCAATTCCATCTATTCTCAAAGACAGCGAAACCTCGCGAGGCGAGCAGCCACCCTCGGCCACCTCACAACTGCCAGCTGATCAGGCATCTTCCGTTTCGCCTTCTCCACGCGTGGAAAACACAACCCCCATAAACACCCCGACGCGGCCTCAAGCTCCGTTGAATTCGAGCACGCCGTCAATGGTTGCTAACGCAGTGAAAACGGTTGCTTCGAGCGAGGATTCATCGCCGGGTTCTGACAACGAAAACGACGTTCCTCCACCGCCTGTACGAAAAGTCCTTCCCGAGTACATCACCCAAGAAGAGCTAACCCAGATCAAATGCAAGAGCTGCTCGATCGGTAACTTTGCTGTGCAGTTGCTGCGGCATATTTTTGACCAGAATGAACTGTACAACAAGAACTGCACTGGGACACGAGGCAAGGAAGCCGTAGATCCCGACCGACTTCGCTTCGTGAAGGAAACCGTGTACGAGGTGTACGGGATTTCGTCCGACGACAAAATTAACACTTGGAAACACTGTATCAGGGCGATCGACGAGTATTTGCGGCGACCAAAGCGAATGTCCAAGGGGGGAGCGAACAAATCTGCGATGTTTTAATACTGTTGATCCAGAATTTTGGATTATATCCTTGAGGATAGATTTCATCTTTAGTGTCACTGGGTTTCCTTTCCACAAAGGGGGAGGGGAGGGGAGGGGAGGTTATTATTCCATTCGTTATCTATTCACTCATACTACAGTTCGTTTGTAATCACTTTTGTATGCTGAAGAACATAGTTGCTAGTAATTCAGAACTGTATGAGTTTTTTAAATATTATGATTTGTTTTTTTAAATATTATGCCCATTTGGTCTGGCCTAAATTTCAGCGGTCTTCTGGTTGTCGTTTACTTCTGAGACTAGGAGAAAAAGACCGGAGGGGATGGCTAAAATTCAGGCTAGGTTTACAAGAATAAATTCCTTAGTCCTTTTAGTCTAATATATCTTAGGAAAACTTTTGACAGAAATTAGAATTTTCCAAGAAGCATCAAGGAAATGTATGAATTATTTAATTATTTTTTGTTTACAGAGAAATAAATTAACAGGCTACAATTAAGGGGCACCCAACGATTCATTTTGGTGGAATATCTCTGGAACTGATGTCATTCACTTAGTTGGACTTAATTCTGATAATGAACTGGAGTTTCCTAAGTGTGGGAAGGTAGTTCCTTTATTGTGTCATTTAGAGTGCAAAGGACAGCCAGCTAAGATTTTTGGGAAGCCAGCAGCTGCTTGGAAATTTGGGAAAGAAGATTCCATTTCCAGAAGTTTTCTGTAACTGAAACATCCAGCCAAAGAATCCAAACAGATCAATCTGTGTTTAATAGCTTTAGTGCATGAAAGAAAAACTTTGTAGATTCTGGAAGCTTTTGACACAGTTTGTGTCTATCTCAAGTGTGGTGACTTAAATATCAAGAAACTATATGGGGGGGGGGGAGTTCATAATAATTGCAGATTTAGTTTAGGAGAATAGCACTGGATTTAGATGGCCTCTTTGAGATTTATTATTTACACTAAGCATTTTGCTTACATTTTCTTGTTGGGTGCTTCTGACAGAAACTCACTATTAAATTTGCTTGAGAAATAACGTCCGGGGCCTACATGCTCAAAAGTTCAAAAGCCATAAAGTCCCAATTGGGAATTAAAAGGTACTTTTAACCAGAGACTTTGTCTATGTTGTGAAAACATTTTTTTACGTGAATACCCTTAGAGGTCAGAAGTAATGACAGGTAGCTTTGTTTGAAGCAAAAATCTTCATCCAGAAGTTGGATAATATATTTCTGAGTTCAAAGATGAGACTTATCGTACATTACCTGATTTAAAATCAGCTATTAAATGTTGCAAACTTGTTTCTGAGGATGCATTTCATGTACAATGAAGGTTATGCCAAAACCCTTCAGCATGGGTTTAAAATAATTTTTGTTTTTCATACTGTCTTGAGAACATAGTCTAAAGCATGTACCAACACAATTGTCATCAGACTCAACTTTTGCAAGTGATTGACATTTGCTTCTTGGCATATTAATATACCTTGGCTTAGTACAGAATGTTTATTACTTTGTGAATCAGTTTTGAAAACTGTGAACACTTTCGTTAATCTCTGAAATAAATGTAGAGAAAATGGAAGGAAAAATTAATTAGTCGCAAAACAGTGACCAGGTGGTTCCATCACCATCCATTTGTTTACATTTCCTGTGGTTCTCTCTTGATGGTGCGCTACAAAAATTAACATATCGGTGACAAAAGTGTTTACGCTTTTTTTTTTTGGCACAATAATTGACTGGTGTAATAAATTCTTCTATTAGTTTTTAAGAGTAGAGGTATGCACTCTTCTTGGTCAGCTCTTTTACATCATTTGGAGTGTTAGGAAAATTTTAAATATTTGTTAATTTGTGAATTAATTTGATAATTATTTTGATGGATGAATAACAACATGTTTAATAAAGTAACAATGAAGTGCAGGATTACTACAACAACAAGGTCTTTCAGTGGAACTTATGCATCACAATGTTGCCTTTCCCCAGTTACTGATGTTGCATTATGGTAGCATCTTGAAAACTTAGACTCCTGATATCTCAAATGTCTTGCTCATTTGCATCTGTACTTATTGAAAAAAGTTACACCTGTTTATAAATTCTCCAAACATTTTACTATCCAAGGGCTTACCCTTTTCTACAGATAGAAGACTCAATTTTTCCTTCAAGTGTGACTCTAAACCACCAAGCCTTATTTTCCTCAAGTAGCAGGTGTACGGATTTCTGCCATCTGAATTTCAAAACTAGATAATTTTGGCTAGAATTTTTATCTAGGGACTTTAGATAGATGTTTATCAAGCTAAAAAATTGTTTCAGCCCCTCTAAGGACTAGCTGAATTGTGGGATTGTCCATTCAAACAGCAGCGCTTGAAACAACAGACAGTTTGCAAGTCATCAGCAGCCTTTATTGCATGTGCACCTTTAATATTTCTCTCAGCATATAATACGTAATGAATTAACTGTTGTCCACCCATCAAGGAAAAACGGCAAAGTTGCAAAAAGCCAAAACCACACCATTTCTATACTTTCCTGGCAAGGATGACTTGTGTCGATTTGGTTTTAAATCGAAAAGATTCACTTTGGAGAATTTGCAGAAAAGTTGCACATTTCTCTCAGCAAGCAAACACCGCGCCATGTCTGTTAATGTGTGATTCATTTCAACCACTTAATATGGAAATTGGTGTCGGTTTTCATGTGTGACTAATTTCAACCAATTAATATGCAAATTAAGGTCGGTTTTCAAAACATCGTGTTGTAGCCTAGCTTGCTCCAAGTCGACCATTTCGATTGATATTAATTTGCTTTGTTTTTCGAGTAAAGCGACGAAGTCGCAAGAGGCCTACTAACCTGAAAAAAATTAAAGGACTTGGGAAAGTCTAATTGTGTTGTTGAGTGGTGAATTGTTCATGGGTACAGCTAGTAACATTTGAAAACACGCCGGGCAAACAAAATGCCTACATTGGACGTTTAGGAACTACTTTTGCAGTTTTTATCTGATTGAGCTCACAGTTTGCAGGATGACACAACTTTGTATTCCCAAAAACTGTATGATTTTTTTTTTTCGAATTTAACAGTTTTTGGTGGGGAAGTGACATCACAAGATTGACAGTAAAATTTAAATTTCAACTAATGGCATAACAAATAAGCAATTTTGAAAGAGCATGAAGAGATAACGTCAAATGTGAAAAAAAATTTTGAAAAGCTCAATTGGTTAGGAAATTATTGAGCTCTGTTCTTCGAATTTGCCACCATTTTGTTACTATTTTTAGAGACATAAGCAAATTTCAAAAAGCTACTTCTTTTCTTAACAACATCCTGCAAACTTTGAGCTCAGTGTTCAAACTCACCACAACAAAACCTCTCACGCAGGGTAATCAGTATTTATTTATGGTGGCCGCACACTACCTGGGGTAGCACACCCTTACAAAAACCAGAGGAGTCACCTTAATACAAACAACCTATAAACATGGTAAACTGAATGGATCAACCTACAAGCTGACATAATACTAACCCATAAGTATAGCCACGTTCTTTTGCTGGTTGCAAGTGAATGTCTTGTACACTTCCCACTTCACTAAATAGCTGCACAAGTTCTTTCTGTGAAGACAGGAACCTCAGAGATAAGAATATTTAGCAGACACTCACAATTTTTATGCAGTGAATAAGAAGAACACTACTGGAAAATCATGCAAGAATCACCATTAAAAAAAAAAATACACTGCACTTTCCAAGAACAAACTTTCTTTCTCGTCTAAAGGCTTTCAGAACTCAAAACTAAAATTTTGGGATTTACACAACCATTCATGTTAGTAAGCAGACATTGTCATAATAGATACAGTGTAAACTTAAGTTTACTATTCAAGAACACATTGGAAACAAGCCTACATTCTTGCAATGCAAACAACAGCCCAATCCAATAATAATATTGCTTGACATATTGCCAATTTATTTCACTCACAAAAGCACAAATGTCTCCCTCCATGTAAAAAAAAAAGATCACTATTGGGCGGTTTCAGAAAATATCCATAAGGGTTCATGGGGAGTCTCAAAAGCCAAATTTTAAGGAAAGTAATGAAGCTAAACTGGAATTTCCACTCAAACCAAAAATCTTTCTCTGGGGGCTATGGTTTTCCTTAAAGAACACATCATGCTACAAAAACTGCAGTATCATGCCGGTATAATACCTAATGCCTCAAAAATAGGATTATGCCCCAAGTTACATTAGCATAACATGACAAACCCTAACACTGACCATAACCAAGAATCTTTGATGTTCCTACCCTATTTTAGGTTAAACGAATTACCTTTGTTATATCATAAGGTAGATGACCAACATAAACTGAGAAGAGTCTCCAACGCCACCTGCAAAGCTCACGTGGTGACATGTTTTTGGTTGCTGTGGTCCATGCAGAGTCTATTCCATCATCTAAATGTTAAGTGATAGGTTAATTTAAGATTATTTTACTTAATGAAGTCTACAATTTAGACATCTTTTAAAAGAAACTACTGACATCAGTTCTCGTGTTGAATTTGCTTAACATCTGTGCAGCATAATTTTCTGCTAAATCCTGTAAATTGACATCAACTGAAGCTGACTTAAAATAAAGCAACAAGTCCTTGGACATTATAATACATGTCCTGAAAACATTTCTTACTGTAATCACCAGTTCTGTGGTGGAGTCTACAACTACCTTTTGTGGCTTATAAACAAAACTTTTTATTCTTACCACTGTCAGACAATTGCCACTGATAACTTGCCCTTGGCTGTTGATTAAGGTGGTTATCAAGCTCAGGGAAGGATGCAGATGGACTTCTATGTGCTCTTGTACCACCATCTTCATCTCCACTCCTTGAAGGCTACAAACAAGTGAATTAAATGTCAGTGAAAATCCACAGAATGACTCATTAACAAGACTCTAAACACTGTTTCCATGGTGAATTGGAACATTAAAATATTAATTGGTGCTTGTTAATCCTCTAAGCCCTGATATAAAAATGCATATTCTTCTTACAGTTCTCTATACATTTCTTATGGAACTAGTAAGGAGAATTTGTCTAAATATCAAGACAACTTATCCTTGGTGATCACTTTCATTATTCTCATCACTTGATTGTTTGAACAAGTAGTGATATTGTAAAGAGAAATTTCATTTTTGTCACTGTTAGGGTTTAAAGGGTTAAGAAAAGAAAAGCCAGGGCACCTAAAGAAAAATGCTCCAAGATGTACAAAAACAGGTGAAAGCTCCTCAGAGCCAACTCATGAATGCCAAGGTTATCTGCCCTTTGAAATGGGTTGGTATCACTATTTTCAAAATAAATTCCACCACATGCTGTCACATCTATCCCATGATGTGAATGAAACAACAGAGATGCTCTGCACTAACTGGTTTATTTAGCTTGCATATTATTGTGATACAAATTGAGTCTTGACCAGAGCCTTTTTTTTTGGGGGGGGGGGGGGGGATTCCACTGGTGAAAGGAGGACAGGTAGCTTTCCCATCTCTTCCCACTTGGTTTTCAGCTCTTTTCAACCTCCTGTACTTTGCTGTTAGTTCGGGTACCAAAATTCCTGGACAAGTGGCTTTGGGTTTTTCCATTGATGTAGATGATTTCTTGCCCATTTCTAAAATGTTGCCCCTCGAAAAAATGCCAATGTCCACCTTGATGGAACATGATCAATTGAGTAGGCCATCTTCAATGAATTTTTTGATGTCCCGACCACTTAAATTTGCACACTAACCATTACAGATTGTAAATATTACAGTGTGGCTACTCCAACCGGGCCAGTTGGAAGAAAACTGACCAATCACTACACTAATTGAAAACAAAAGATAGCAAAGTTTTTTTGTAAACAACCAATAACGTTGAAGCAGGCAGACAATGCACGTTCGAAAAAATTTGACACTGTGAACTCTGATCATCACTGTCACGTCTACGATTGGTTGCTTTTTATCCTAAATGTGCAAAATTTTTAGGAAGAACATTGAGATGTGGAATTCGCAGTTGATAATAAAATTTTCACCCATAAACAAACCTTAAACAATACTTTCGCTTCAGCAGTACAGCTAATGCATCAGTTTGTTTGTAGAACAAACCTTTTCCGAAATGAAATTCGGTAACGCAACAAACTTGCTTGATTCTGATAAGCGTTCGCTCAGCGCAGCGAGTATAAACAAACACAGATCTAACGATAAATATCAACATTTACGCCCTTTGATTGTTCAGGAGGTTCCCAAATCTCCTTATTCAATAAGTGCTTTTTGAATCAACAGGTGCTTATTGTTGATGTAAGGATTCTGGCTTCTGCAGCCCTTTCGCAGCCGCGGTCTCAATACCGCAAGGAAATCCAAATCCCCTATGTGAGCGTGGTGCAAGTCTGCAACGTAATCTCGTAAATTATAGCTGGGAATGCTGGCAACTGTTGCCGTATATGCCACCCTCTCGATTCAGTCTTACTTGTATTTTCTGGGCAAAAGCCATTCTGCAAACATTTACATTATTTTACAATAAGCTTATAGCTTATGTGACGTGTAAAACTATCCACCAGATTTCAATCGTATTGAGTCAACACAGCACTGTTTGAAAATGTTTTTAAAAACCACTATTGAAGCTAACCAATAAAAAATTCGACTATTTCCCGAGAGGTCCGCAGAATGAGACAGTTCCAAATTTATTTGGAGATTTATTGTCTAGATCCTAAAATGTTATTGGTCAGTTTATGAAAAATGCTGCCTTCTTTTGTTCTCAATTAGCGTTGCAATTGGTCAATTTTCTTCCAAGTGACCCGGTTCGAGTAGCTGCACTGTAATTAACAATAAAGATATCATTTTCGTATAAAGTACTAGCTCAATAATAATGTATTAATTACACTTATTCTAGTAGTTCCCCCCCCCCCCATACTTACAACTTCAGTTCTATCTCCAGAATGTCCACCAGCTTGTGTAGGTGTAGATTTTGTAACTGAACTCAAAATGTCAGGATTTCCTTTCAGCAAGTCGAGTAAAGCTTGTTGAAGTTCCTCCTTCTTTTTTTCTGACGACCCAGCAACTAGATCATCAAGAGTTGGCATTTTGATTATAGATGCTTATTTGGACAATACTTCATGATCTCCTGAAGTTAAGAACAAATCAACACAGTATGCAACAGGAACAACCCAAAATGGCTATGGCACTCTTCAGAATTTCTCTTTTTGTGTAAAGAGAAATATCCACTATTTTTAGGAATCTAAATCTTTACATAAGAAACCAAAAACAACACGATTAAGAGTAGAAATGACTAAGGCCTGATTGACAGTTACCATAGCTCTTACACCCCTTTAACAATATACAGTAGGCACAATTCACAAAGATTGGTACAAAAAAAGGGACAAGACTTGGGGACTTGTCCCAGCAACAAGTCCCTTGTAATATTTACAAGAGGGACTGGTTGTAGTGACTTGTTAGAAGACTGTGTCACAGGGCACAGGGACAAGTCCCTTGAGCATATCCACGAGAGGGACTTTTTGCATGGATAGTGCGATTTAAGGGCTGTTTACATGAAGGGAGGAAGATCCTAGTGCTAGGAAGATCCTAGAAGGTGGATCATCCTAGCATCATACATGTATGTTTTCTGTATTCAGTTTACATGCAAAACGTTGTACTTCGCCCTAGTGCTAGGATCTTCCTAGCTGAGAGATAGGAAGATCTGAGGGCCAGGAAGATCCTAGCACCATGTAAACTACCTACACTCGGAAGACCCTAGTTCTAGGGACAGAAAAACAAACATGGCAGCAGCCAGGCGTTCAGCTGCTAAAGGCCGACAGTTTTATTTGATTTCCAGCAACCACCCCAACCGAAATTTCTGCATGTAAACCAAATGAAAATTTTGTTTCGCCTTCTAGGATCTTCCTAGTGCTAGGATCTTCCTCCCCCCATGTAAACAGTCCCTTAGTTCTTTTCAGAAGGGTTTGTTTTCATTTGGTTGCAGGAACTTGTTGCATGAAAAGTTCACACTAGGAAACAAGCACAATTTGAGGGGCCAAGTCAAGGAGCTTATTGCAGGAGGAGCTCCCTCGCCTCGTGCATGCCGACCCTAATATCAGAATTGCCTACCTCTGGCTATTAAGTGTAATTAATCAAAAATAACAATAATTTAGAACTTATATAATGCATTTTCTATATGAATATAATCAAATGCTCTTTACAAGCAGGTGGAATTGGAATTTGGAAATGTTAGTTTTTATGGAGGGAGGAAAACCAGAGAACCCAGAGAAAAACCCTCACAGCAAGGACGAAAACCAACAACAAACTCTACCCACATAAGACACTGAGACCAGGAATCAAACGCAGACCACACTGGTGGGAGGCGAGTGCTCTCACCACTGTGCCATCCCTGCTCCTCAAGTGTAGAGGTTGACATTTTACTAGTAGGCCAATTGACCATGTAATTTCATGGCACAGCAAGGAAAATTTTGACCAAAACGTTTCGGCAGTAAAAATGATGTGCAGTTATATCTCAGGGGGGCAAGGCGATTATGGTGATGGGAATTGCCTAATACTATGCACAACAAGTTGCTTTTCAAAGGTCACTGCGACCAACTGCAAATGACAGACACTGAGGTTTCATACCCTACCTAACATCACTGCAACAGCCTCGATAATAGGAGACCCACTCTCTTAATGTCGTGTGGGAAGCCATTCTTGTCATTATTTTGCACACTTTTTAAATAGCAAATTAATTACGAGTATGTTCCGCAAATAAGCTTGTTTGAGATACAGTGCAAGATTTTCTTTCGATAGGAAAACAAGCTCATTCTTAGTCAGGCTGAAGACAGATTCCATCCACCGTATCTTAGCTCCATACTATAAAAGCGCGCACATGGCAAAGAATGTTCGCTCTGTCCCGCACGAAACTTGAGGATAGTTGGACGAACTATTAAATAACAAAAGGCTTCTATTACGCATTCAGTACCTGATAAATAATGTACAAGCTACATTTACCACGCCAAATAAAACTCTCAAGAGCTCAGGGAAAATCCTTTCCACTCGATCAGTTTGAAGCCCTTCGGGCTTGAATCCTGTCACTGACACGTTGTTTCTATCCTTCAGCAAAGCAACCAAGCATTTCACAGGATATGACGTCACATCATTCAAGTCGATACGCGCGTTTGAGAGGGAACGAAGACGGATCAATGAAGCGAGCTAGAGAAGTACATTTTTACCTTTGAGGAGAGAGGTGCGTTCTAAGCAATATCGTTTATCATTTTTACTAAATTTTATCGATGAAGTGCCATTTCAACCTATAAATATACGAATAAGTTATAAAACAGAGCTCCTTTGGCCAAACCTTTTCCTTGCATGGCATCATAGTTCGTAGAGGGGAACTACGATGGCATGTCGGCGCGGCAAAGTTTGCAAAGAAACGCGGCCGTAAATTTCATGAAACCCATTTTCAAGTCTTACGGTTTGTCTCCTCGTAATTGGCGCCTGCACACCGCTCGTGTTTATTTTGGTTCAAAACATAAAGTCCTCCTAAGATGTGTCTCATTGTTGGAAAACAAAGCCTATTGTTAAGAAACAATACTAAAGATTCATCTTTGGCTTAGGACAGCTTTGTAAACCCTGCCCCAGTTTTTAAAAAAGCAAAAACCCTTCTTATCCTGGCCTCTTTAGAATTGCTCCATTGTATTTTTTCTTGAAGAATTTAAACAAAAGTAAGAGAGGCCATGGCTCCATCATGAAGTCTTGCCGGATGATGTACGTAATTCGTCAGTGGAGCTATCGAGTCTTTTGATAGTCCGATAGGTTTATATGCCTTGCATGTAACATGTCACACAACACCAAAGACATCTGTCACGTACAACAGAAGTTGGAACTCGACGAAATACGTTTCTGTGATATGGGTGACAGCGAGAAGGAAAATATATCGTACCATCCAACTTCGTGTCATATAGAGGAATTCCTGATATAATGAAGTACCAAGGGAGTAACAGAATGTGTTTAAATGTGTTCGTTACCCTGGTGTGTGTTGCGTGACTAAAAACGCGTGACTCAACTAAACTAACTAAAATCAGAAGCATATCGATACGCTTCTGCTAAAATCGTTTATCATGGCAAGTTTCACTAGTTTGAGACTGATTTTGGTAGATTAATCAGATTTAATAAAAAAAAAAACACATGTGAAACCAAATATCCTTTTCTATTCCCTTTCCCAACAAACTATTTTTTAAGAAAAACGACTTTTTTTACCGTTAAAGGTGTTTTTTGAGTGCTGTGTTGCCAAATGCCACTAAATTTTGCTATATTTTTTGCGGATTTATTCCCAATTTTTTCTTGCTTCTTTTGCTTTCCTTTTTCTCTCCCTTTCTTTTCTCTTAAAATCTTCTACCCTTTATCCCCTTTCTATCCACTGGAAAAGGTTTGGCCTCAGCCCTTCGAAAAACCTGGAAATGGAACATTGATCGACTAGGTGACTTGGCCTATTTTACCACCCATTTTGCACCCAAAATTGGACACGTTTTTCTGGAATCGCTCTGCCAGAATTTGGTCGATATTCAAAATGGACACACGTATGGATGGATCTGTCCTTGCTGTGTTACCTGCTTATCACAACAACAACAAGCTTTATTTGCATGACTATAAGTACATACAGTATTGCAGAAGCGTAAAACTTAACTAAAGCGAAACTTATAACAATCATAATCATGTAATAGGAAAAAAAGCAATTATGTATGCGTTACATTACTTTCATTCGATAGAAGATTATTTCGTAAAGATAAGTATCTCAAAATGAACTTCATCAGTTGAGTATTTAAATAATAATTATCAGAATTCATTAATTTTTTGGTGGCTTGCATAGGAGGTAATTGTGTTATGTTTGGTATTTGGTTCTCTATTTTTTTGTAAAATTCATCTCTAAAACTACAGTATTTAGTGCAATGGAAAAGTAAATGAATTTCAGCTTCAATTTGGTTTGATTTACACGTAGGGCAGAGTCTATTATCCCTTGGGAACAAGCTGGTGTCGTCAGAAAATGATGACGTCACAAGTGGTTCAATGTCTTGGCTTCCAAAGTCGGATAAAGTCGACTTCTGCAGCGAAAGAGTTAAGTGAAGTTACAGAATTTAGCGCTTTCACAAGCGGATTGTCGGGTAAAATGTCCACTGAGACGCTTTAAAAAGATCAATAGGATCAAGTTTGTCGTCGTCAATATTCCCGTTTTGCGACTCGCCTTTTGAAAAAACAAAATCACATTGTTTCCCCCTCACTCTCCACCCCTCCCCCCTTACTTGTCTGGCACAGGTAAAACCAATTCTGTGTGGATCACCATTATGAGGAGAGAGGAGCGGTTTGAAATTCGACAGTCGTATTCATCTACTAGCTGTAGGGGCGTAGGAAGATTCTTTTATGGGAAAGGGACGAGCCAGTATTTCCCACATTTCAATAAAAATGGTATCATCGTAGTCACCACTAACATGAGTTTCACAATAAGGTCTGATTTTGCTACCTCTGAGTACATCTTCACTTTGATTTTGGCCACAAAGGGGTCACGGGCACCGCGGCCCATCGAGTGTTATCATTGCCAAGGCGAAACGTCCTTTGCTCTTTTTGGCCCTTTCTTTATACAAACTTGTAAAACTTTAACTCATTTCTACTCAGTTGACAGTAAGGCGGTAGTCTCAATACAGTAGTTTCCCTAAGAAAGAACGCTTTGTAACAACAAAGTCCCCGGGAAGACGAATGATATTCTTCAGCCCGGCCAAACTTACAGTAAATGTACCGAGCTCCGGTATGACGAAATCCCCGTTACAACTTAAAATTTTCTCCGATATAATGAATTTGCCATTGGCTGACTTTAACTCATTTCTACTCAGTTGACAGTAAGGCGGTAGTCTCAATACAGTAGTTTCCCTAAGAAAGAACGCTTTGTAACAACAAAGTCCCCGGGAAGACGAATGATATTCTTCAGCCCGGCCAAACTTACAGTAAATGTACCGAGCTCCGGTATGACGAAATCCCCGTTACAACTTAAAATTTTCTCCGATATAATGAATTTGCCATTGGCTGACTGAAGTTGAATGCGAAACAGATCAACAGAGATGCATGGAGTCCCAAAATCAGGAATTTTATTTAATCGTTCATTTGCGCCAAACCCGAATGTTGAGTAGTGCAACAAAAAGTGTTAAATTTTAAGGCGAAATAATAATTAACCAGACTGCGATATAAGGAATGATGTGATTTTGTGAGTTTCCCACAAATTCGTTACAAAGGGGTTTCGTTTACAGTTGTATAACGAACCCCATTTATAACGATAACCTGATAACATTTCCCTAGTCCCTTGGACTGGGGTTTCCTAGTAATAAATTAGTAGGATTCAGAAGAGAGCTCAACTGGAGCAGAAAAGGCGAACGTCAACATCAACTGCCTCTTGTAACCGAGAGGTTTTCAACTCTTACTGGCAGATGCCATCATATCTGTGACATGACATTTTCCCCTTTTTGTCTTTGCACTTTTGTTCGTTTGTTTGTTTGTTTTGTTGTTGTTGTTTTTGCTGCAGCTCTTTTTGTTAGACGCTTGTTAAAACTAACGCTGGATAACCTTGTAAACAGGGGAAGTCGAGTTTGGTCTGTCACCATTAAAATCCCGGCGGTTAAAACTGGAAAAAGTTCTAGTGTGGAAAGGAAAAGGTCGGACGTTCGGTCAATGATTGTTTGCCCTATTAGAAGTATCCTTTTTCAAGAATTGTTTTTGATTTAGTCTCGGCTTCCTAACTGGCATCAAATCTTAAATTGAAATTATGAATATATGAAATTCATATATTTGAACTGCGGAATGAAGAAATAAATGTAAAGAAGATCCTCGCAGTTATTAACGCAACTTATGCAGTTGCGAAAAGAAAGCCTGAAAAAATCAGGCTTGCCGGGATTCGAACCCTGACCTCTGCGATACCGGTGCAGCGCTCTAACCAATTGAGCTAACAAGCCAACTGGGAGCTGGTCATTAAATTGGTTCGTAATATACCCGGGAAAGATGAAGATGAAGATTAACTGCGAGGATCTTCTTTACATTTATTTCTTCATTCCGCAGTTCAAATATATGAATTTCATATATTCATAATTTCATCTTCATCTTTCCCGGGTATATTACGAACCAATTTAATGACCAGCTCCCAGTTGGCTTGTTAGCTCAATTGGTTAGAGCGCTGCACCGGTTTCGCAGAGGTCAGGGTTCGAATCCCGGCAAGCCTGATTTTTTCAGGCTTTCTTTTCGCAACTGCATAAGTTGCGTTAATAACTGCGAGGATCTTCTTTACATTTAAATCTTAAATTGTTGCATAGTTAACACTAATTAGTACCTATGAGCTACCCGCAAGCTCGACTTTTGGGATTTGTTGTCAGAGACATATATTTATGTGTTTTTCACGCTGCTTCCAAAATGTTTTGCCGTCATCAAAAACAATTTTTACCTCCGTTTATTCATTGTGAAGGGCAGTTTGAAATCACCGTGGCACAGCGAATACAATGAACCTTTCGAGCGACAAGGATAGGGATATCAAGTGCCAAGTTTGTTTGTTCATCATAGTTTAAACAAGTTTTCTCCTCTAAACTTGCACATTATAAGTAATGGTTTCGTTACACAAAAACAAGAAAAAATCAACGCTGGTAAAATCGAAGAATACTGGAAGCATTTCTCAAAAACGACTCCTGAAAATCACTTTTACTGCCCTATCGAGTTGCGTAATGAAAGCCACTAAAATAGGTTTTCAAGCTGTTTTTTTTCTTTTGATTGAAGCTGAGAAAAATGTTGTGTTGTGATGGGTATTAGAATATGCAATAAATTGAACGCTATGGTCAATTGGTCGCCAAACAATGCAATTGTCTTAAGACAGGTTTTCAGAACAGGTGTCTCGTGTAAGTGATCCTTGAATATTTTAAGAATATACAACACGGTTTATCATTCCGTTTTGCTGAAGCAATCGCCAGGGTGATCCGTTGACCTAAAAATCAATTTTGACGAGCTGTTAAGAGTTTATAAGAAATTCAGGACTGGGAACAATTTTCGGATTCTCATTTTATTCGACGCGTGGAGCTAGCGGAAATCTCTGATTGACTGAAAAGAGAAGAATACAGCCTATTTTCTCAGCTCGAACCGAATGTTTTGGGAAGCTCTTGAAATATTTTTAAATCTTCAAACATTTCAAGCAGACTTCAAGTGTTGAAAGCCCTGAAAACATGGAGTTTTTGCAGAAATTGAAGATTTCCGGCGGTGTACACTTAAGCAACCTACGCCCAACTCGCGACCACGAACGAACAACAAGTACGAACTCGCCAACACGTTCGCGAACCGATTCAAAAGAAGATGTTAGTTTGCCTCCTAGAGGATCGCCCGCCGCCAAAAAGATGAAAATACTTTTAGTGATTGATTCACCTGATACAGATTGGTAAGCGAATCTGAAAATGCAAACCTTTTGTTACTGGAATAGAGGATTCTGTTGTCAGTATATATCATTGTGTTTTTTTTTTTTTCGTGGAATTAAAAGTAGCTTGGTACATGTATGAATCCGTCGAAGATCAAAGATTACAAAATAAGGTTTGATCTCACTTTAGCAGGATACTAACCGTTTTTTCCCAAGACTTTAAAACTACGGAGGTTTTAATTGACATTTTTTGGTAGAATTCTACTCGATTTAACTTCAACAGAACCAGAGATTTTTCCCGGGATATGTTGCAAGAAAGTCAATTTTATGCAAACGGTTTCCTTTTATATACACAATCTCAACAACAAAATAATTACAATATGCAACGCGTAGAATGTTACCATACAAGTTACTTGTTTATCAAAAGCATTTTTCGTGAAGAATTTTAAAATTTTATTTGACTGCGTTCGACGTCTCTCGCCTTCGAAATCAAGACAGCTATTTAGCTAATAGCTTTATTGTTTTTCATCAGGGCCAAGATATTCAAGGGACGTAAACTTCATAGAGGGGCTTACGACATACGGGTTGAGCAGGTATTTTAGTTCCTATTGTCACTTTATATTCATTAAATGCCCAGAACCTTTATGCAAAAATTCATTTTACGATGACACACAGAGAAATAACAGCCTCTAGACGGAACAAAACTGTTTTGTTTACTTTTTATATTTTAATCTCGCCCTCAGAAAATCTCCATTTTGTTTTGTAATTACTCACACGACGTATGACAACGCCAGGTTTATTTGACCATTTCAAACACAGCGGGGTACGTTTAATGGTAAATCTCCATTTTGGTTTTAGCTCAATATCCTTGTTTTTTCGCTGTTTGTGGTTTTCATTCATTCTTTATTTGTTGTGTTAGCTGCGTCAATGTGGCTTTTACGGTCAACGCATTGAGAGAATGGAAAATGTAGCATAGATATGGTTAGGCCAGCATACAAACAACTTAAATATGTGTAACGAAGGCCAAAAAATTTGTATTTTCAAAACTCTTTCGATAATTGTACTTCTAACCAAATTGTTAAAAATGCGCGAACAAGGATGGATGTTTTGGCATAATTTGTTACTTTATCACGGGAAAAAAGGTTACGTTATCGAAATGTAGAGCTGAGTTACTTATCTATGGAAAGTGCACGAATTCGAGGGAAAAAATTGCATTTTATGTCCTGTGAAAAATTTATAAGAAGCACGATTCACGCTAATTTGCATGATTCACTAAACGACGTCTGCCAAATTACGATTGAGCAAAATGGGAGAACATACAACTGGTTTTTAATGAATTTTGTCTTCATCATTTGAGTGAAAAGTTTGAAAAGTCGCATAGAGGCCTATCCTAATTCCATATCATTTTTATTGTAAGAATGTGAATGTTCAAAGGAAGCTATGAATATGTTTTCTTCTCGTGATTCCCTTTGAAATATTTAGTTATTTTTTACTGGTTTCATCTGCGGATCAATTTGCTATCTGTATTGATTTACTGTTCAATCGTATGGTCTTTCGCTCAGTAACAAAATATTTCAGTCAGAGATCAATTTTTATAAAGCTTATGCATCGTTTTTGACTTTAAAAATCAACAATTTTTTTCTAATTTTTGTCACACGAATAAACTTTAAATAGTGTGTTCTTTCTTGCCCAACCAATCAGACAGTTGTAAAATATTTCATAATTTTCAGTACAGTTAGACGTACCATACATGGGATTATTATATGTGATGTTTTCCCGCCACAATTAACTGCCAGCCGGCCGTCACGTTTCCCGCCAAAATGTGTTCAAGGGCGGAGACTACTAGGTGGCGGTATAAGATACTTTGACAAGCAGGGGATTTTCGCCTCGTGCATTTAATTTTCACATGAAAAGAAGAAGTCCTACCAGGAAATTCGGCAAGTCCACACAAGTCGACTGTGAATCTCTTTCACCCAAAAATCTCCACTTTTTGCATCGTTTTCTCAAATCTCCGTTTTTGGTGCTTTTTCGATCGTTGAGATGTGAACGGAGGGCCTACAGACCGTATAAAAAAATCTCAGTTTTTAAATAAAAATGCCTGAAAACGTACGCCGGTGTGGATATTGTGCGGTGACAGTTCGAGTAAACTACAAAGCTAACGAGAACAATTAACAGTTGTTCACCGAAGTGAAGCTAAATGTTGTATAAATATCCACCACAATTCAACTACACTGAGGTAAATAATTTGAATGGAGAACAGACAGCCCCCTGAAAAGTTATTTTGAGTTGTAATAAATAAGTTAAAAACCCTCGTGAGGCGACCTCTGCTTTGCTCGGAGGTGAACCGCAAATGATATCCCAAGTTCGAGTAGCCAATCAGAACTGGTGGAAAACACTATTGACTTGCTTTACATATGTTGTGATTTAAATTTGGTTTTGGTTTGAAACTTTGCAAACCTAATCGATTTTTATTTTCCTTTGGCCCAGATTATAGTAATCAATCTGAGATAAAGGAAAAATAAAAATAAACTGATAAGGTTAAAGAATTTCCAAACCAAAAAAACTTAAACCACTACGTATATACCAACAGTAAATACCTACCAGCATTTTCATAAGTCCAGGTCGATGTCTTAGTGCTTTGTACTTTAATTTGTAGACACTTTATTTTTTCGTCTGAAAGCATCATGTTGACAATTTTTATTATTTTGTTGTTTATTAGCTGCTGTTGTTGTTAAATAGATGACTTTCTCACTTTGAATACAGGCCGAGTTTGGAGATTTGAATCTTGCTTCGTATTCAGACAGTGGAACTATGGTGGATATTCAGGTCTATCGTGAGGGCACTGTTGTTGTCAGGTAAACTTTAAAGGGAACCTTCACCGTTACATCAAATTGACGTTAAATCGTTGGAAATAAAGTCTAAATTCCAATTCCTTTTCGATCAAGTGGAAAGAATGGATAAAAATGGATTTGACTATCGCCTATTTTCGCTTTTTATTTTCCCGCGCGCCGCCATTTTGAATTTTTTTGTCGTCATTAATATTCAAACTGGCGGTGCGCCTGAAATTTTAAAGCAAAAATAGGCGATACAGTATGTTGCCCAGTTTTCGTACAAAAAGAACTTTATTTGATTATTTTCGTCGGCCGTTTAAATCTTCGTCAACCAAAGAATTTCAAAATTAAAAGGAACATTTCAGCTATAAATTGCCGGTTTTGCCGGGCTTTTTGACGAAAAGCAGGTCAGTGCGGACAATTTCTTTCGAGGTGAGTAAAAGTTTAGCCGCTAATATTTGCACTATTCACTGCACAGTAAAGGTATTGTAGATTAACAATTAGCCCGTTTTGTAGGTAATTTTGCAAGAAACTTCATGATTTTTGGACAGATGATAGATAAAAGATGAAAGTGAATGGAAAAACTTTCAACGCCAGCTTAAATTTTACTGCTCCTGAATTTTAGCGGTGAGAATCTTCGCTTAAATTTCGACCTACTGTGCCAGTTTTCGTACACTTAGCTGCGCCTTTCTCAAAACCTATTTTTTAAATAAGTTAAAGAACTGAATTTTAAACTTTACTGTTCGAAAACTAATAAGTCGCAAGTGCAGCAAAGATTACACAACAATCCTTGCAAAGTACGATACACTACATGTATTTGTTGTGGTATAACAGCGATGCTTTACTTCCAGGTCATGCAAAGGTCACGAATATTTAATAAACTTCATCCCACGCAAACAATCTAAATCGTCAAATAATTAACTAAGGTAGATGTGTATGCATAGAATGTTGACATACACCTTGAAATGTCGTTAGTTTACCGGTTTTACCGATGTTTTTCACTCCGTTGCGATTCTAATAAACATTTACAGAAGTAGCTAAGAAAAGCAAGGGTAAGCGGAAACGGAACTGAAGCGTTTGCTATTGTAAAGGCGTAAGCGGAAACGGAAGGAAAACGTCGAATCTTATACAGGCCTTCCCTTAGCAGTTGTAACATGCAGAATAGTAACCTGTCAACTACCTTTACCAAGGCAGTAAATGACGTACGGGACGGTGGATTGAGCATAAGAAAAGCCGCCCAAAATTGAGGGACTAAAAAAGCAACACTGCAGGATCGATTAAACATCCATCACCGAATAACCATTTGCTTTGTACACCAAACATTGGTCGTTAAGCCGATATTTGTTCACAAATCGAAGAGAAAACACGATAAGCACGCAGCAGGATGGCTGACACATCAGTTTGCGTCGAGCGTTTTCGTGGAGAAATCGGTTGTTTTGTCGATGTAAGAAAACTGGGCCAGGTGTACGAAGACTGGGCAACTTAGGAGTTTTGGGAAAAATGGCATAATTTTGAACCTACGTCGATCAAGCAGCCAATCGTTTTATATATTGAAGATAAGTTAATGGGCTATCTTTAAGAGAAATTTCAGAAATTTTCATCTCACAGACGAAAAGATATAGCGATTACAAACTAAAGTGTACGAAAACTGGGCAACACACTGTATTCATTTCCAATTTTTTGCACACGAAAACTTTCTTTCCACTTATTAAAATAATTGGTAGTTAGACTGTATTTCCAACAATTTAACGTCAATTTGTTATTCTGTGGAGGTCCTTTAACACAAAACAAAATTAGAACTATAGCTGCGGATCCAGAACTTCGTGTAGGCAAAAGCGAGCAAACGTGCAGAAAAAGCGAAGGCCTGGATTGAAAATGTTTCAGAATTTAAAAACTTACTCAGATTCCCCTGCTTCATTCATTCACTTATTTAACTAATAACTAGTAAGAGCGGTTTTCAATTGAGTGTCGAAAGTAATTTGTGCTTGTTTTAGTCGCTTTTCTTCGCTCTGTGACAAGTTAAAAAAACACTCGGGCCACTTTCAGAAGTAAAACCCAAACCAATCATTACTTCCTCGCACGCGTTTTCCCGCGCTTGGCGTCTGTTGCATGTGTTTGCTTCGAGTTCTGATTGGTTCATTGGGTTTAGGTTTGGCCAGAGTAACTGCTTTGTTTTGGTCTCACGACACTCAATTGAAAACCGCTCTATTTGAAGTAGTAAGATTCGTTTGGTACACTATTATCGTAAGCTCCTAACTGAAACGTGATTTTTTGTAAACTTCTGCATAAAAAAGTTACTCAAACTTTCTGCGTTAACCTGAAATGTTTTGAGTTCCCTTTAGGGTTACAGTATTGAGATCCAACTGTAAAAAATCTACTGAAAACAAATGTTGTCAAATTATTGGCATTGGTTTACAATTTTCAGAAATCTTCCTTGTTTGCTGTATAGTTTGGAGATCGTGTGTGTTGAAAGCAGATAACAATTTGTAAAAGCACTCTTTTAGCGAGGATCTTACGGATTAGCCTATCGAGTATCTTTGAAAACCAGATTTATTACATTTGACGGCAGAATTTGCACTAGTTCTGAAAACCACTGTCCGTTTTCGCTTATTCTTTCCCAGATCTTTTCGCCCGGACTTCGTTCTTGTTCGGCAGAGTGTGCGGGGGATTGGTCCGAGAGAGGACTATCGCAACATTCTCCTTGGCTTACAGTTTGGCAATGTACCCAGTGTGAACTCACTCACGTCCATCTACAATTTCGCCGAGAAACCATGGGTGGTAAGTTTCTTGAAGGTGCTAACATAACGCGCATTTTACAAAAGTGCCAGGCATTGACGGACTTTAAAGGCAATTTATTAGAAAGCTTGTGAAGGTGTCTGCGGCTTTTATCCTTTTATATGATGTATTTTATTTTTATATTGTTATATATATTTTTCTTTTACAGGACCCCTTTGATAACAGTACGCATGTACTGAAGGGCCATCCTGTTTAAAAATTCGTTATTATTATTATTAACGTAAAAATCAACGTCATTTTCGGTTTTCAGGCCCTTAAAATTTATAATTATCTAAACAAACGATTACGAGCATAAATTTCGTATGAAAACAATGCAAAAAAGTGCCCCGGCAAAAACGAATTTTGCGCCAATAAAACTAGAGGCCTACAGTTACTTAAGTTTAAACCCAACTCAACGCGTAAAGCTTACCTTTTTTAGAAATGGCACTGCGCACACGTTGTACGTTAGACCGCTGTGAAGCCTGCATCAGCTGTTATCATGAGTCGATTGTTGTCATCTCTCCCACCCACCCCTCCGTGAACAAATCATTGTCACTTAGGGCGGTTACACTCGTTACAGCAGTTATTAATCTTTTACATCCCCAAACTAGAAACATTTCAACGTCTTCAGTTAACAACTTATTTTAGCTGGCAGCAGAACGGAATTATTAGATGGACACCAAGTGTAAAATTCTGCAAGGGCCAACGGATAATGTAAAGGTGCCGGATCCTGGTGGATCTAATCAGCAATTTTAGGTTAATGTAACCAAACAAGTCAGGCTGATTGCACGATTGCTGATTGCTAGGAAAAATATTGAAGTCAGGCCTTGTATGACGCCATATTGGAAGCGAAATAGATTATTTTTTCTAGCCGCACAAACTGCCTTGCTCCTTTCGCACCGGTTATATGTCTTGTCCGCGCTTAGCGCGGTGAGAGGTTTTCCCACCCTCGGTATTGATTACATGGTTGGCTTGTTACTAGTCTTTCTCAAAAGTCCTTCGCTTCTCATTTCCGGTTCCGGTGGTGGGGTTGGGTTTTTTGCGCTTCCGAAAAAAAATCTCTGAGCTCGACTTGTGGTCAAGTCTAGCTTGTTACCTTACTTTGGGTTGGTTGTGAGTGGCTGATGTGATTACTCTCATTTTGATTTGCCGCAGTTCGCTCAACTGATCCAGATTCAGAAAAGACTCGGCAAGGGCACATTTCCATTGGTTGAACAAGCGTACTATCCGAATTACAAGGAAATGGTAAGTGTTGAAAAAAACTATTTTCAAAATACCTGCAGTGTCTTATTCACGTCGAGGCGTGGTAAAAATGAATTTTACTCATATGCAAATAAACTCATTTTCATGTGAAAGGCTGAGGCGCACAATACCTCGCTTTGATAAATCCTTCAGGAGTTCAATTAAAGGAACTACGGCACGGAGTTGTCATCCATTTCCTGGTCTTATTTTCTCATTGAAGGAAACCTCAAAATAATAGTTTCCTAAGGTAGAAAAACACCTAAAAAGTAATAATGGAACAAAACTAAACAAGGATGGTTGCGATCGAGGGAGATTAAGACGGATTACAAATGTCACACTCCAAAAAACTTGCCAATTTTTTCAAGTTGCGTTATCCGTGGTGTAGCTCCTTTAAACACAGGCATTCATCAAGACTGCCGCCTCTTCCATCACAATTTTCAGCCTCTTGCAAAAGCAGTGCACAACCACAGATTAAAGTCCTTAACTACAAGTTTGTTATAAAGCTCAAAGAGATCTCATAACACGCAATATCGTCTTTACCAAAAGACTATTTACTGCAATAACACGTGAAGATTACCCATTAGTCGATCATTTATATGCACAATTCAATTCTGCCACAATGTAAACTTGTTTTTAACCCCAAAATTATTCTCAAACTGGTTCATTTGTAGCTCAATCATAACTGAGTAGCAGCCAATTTTTTATCCTGATTGAATAGCAAAATGCAGCGTGATTTCTTTACCTAATTCCTCTACCTTTAATAGAACGATAACTTCAATTATACTTATTACATTATAATTGTAACTCGGCTGTGAAAAATGAATAAACTAAAAACGACGATGACAACAACGACAACAACCACAAAAAAATATTACGAAGACACACATTCTTTAAAATTTATGGAAAAAAGGATAACTGCTTAATTCTTTGACAAGCATTTCTTAAACGCAGACTTCTTAACCCAGTGGCACGCGTCGCCTCTTTTTACGCAATACGCGTACTTCTTCTTACACACGGTCGTCTTCCAATTAGGATCTGCCACGTTACAGCCTCCAATCATATCATCACACTTCTCAGGTGTTGGTCTGAAGCAATACTTTTCAATTCGGCATGCGCAGTTTCGACCATAAAACTTCTTGAGCCCGCGGCGTTGCGGATTAGTAGTATCTTTCCACCGCTGGTACCACTGGCACGAGTCGACCTCTAATCTGCGTTCCCGGATGTAGCCGAGGAGGAGGTAGACTTTAGAAGTCGTCAGTTGTATGCCACAAGCGGCAGACTCCACGTCAGTGTAGGCATAAACCAACTGCTTCTTGCGGTTTCCTTTGCCTTTATCTTTACTTCCAATGCTGCTATTAATTTCTGTGGCTCCTTTGAAGGTTTTCAGGACCTTGAGTTTGAAAATTCTGTTTCTTGTACTGTTGTCTACGGACTCGTTCAAAACCTTTGCTTTGATGGCTGAGTAAAGAAAAACGCAAGCTTAAACAGAGTGAAAAAATACGTGTAGAGGAACTACATGTATTTTTTAGCACCCCGTTAGTCGTATGAATGAATGGTTTCAATGTGCCAGGATACCAAGATTATGGGGCGGCTTTCAACTGAGTGTCGTAAAACCAAAACCCATTGTTAGTTAACGGACCAATCACAACAGTAGCAAGAAATAAAATGAACCAATCAGAACTAAAAGCCGGAGCAGACACACGAAACTAGCATCTAGCGCGGGAAAACTTGTGCAAGCACGTAGCGATTGGTTTTGTTTTATTTCTGACTGGTTGAGAAAGTGGTGCGTGACTTTTTTAGGCAAACACAGAGCAAACACAAATTACTTTCGACACTCAGCTGAAAACCGCTCTAGTAAGATAGAATAATTAAATTGATCTCAGTTTTTTTTTGTTAGAAGCCTACTTGCCAAATGACAGGGAGTTAATGCATTTATAGCCGGGGTTAATTTCTGTTATTTTCCGGCATCGTTCAAGGTTAGCGAAAATTAACTACCGAAAGCAATTGTAAACCTACTAGTTGGGTTCCCTGACGAGTAATATTTGAAAAATCCCCCCCCCCCCCTACTCGATTAATCCCCCGCCTCCTTCCAATATCGCCTTGTCTATTATTTGAGAAAATACGGTAATTAATTGCACAGTGAAACTAATTTTTTGGGCCTGCATAAGCAGTGAGCTTTTCTTAGTTTTATACAGAATTCAACAAATGTCGTCAAAAATTTACTGGCCTTTTTTTTGGATGGTTTTGGCGAATTGTAAAACCTCGCGAAAATAAAAGATGGTTAATAAGGTGATTAAAATAAGGAAACTCCTGATACACGCAGGAAAAGCTTCTACTATGACAAAGTGTAAATCTGATGACATGCATTTCTGTTTTGAGGCCAATTTCGATTGTCGATGTCATACCGGTACTTTTCTTGACGACCAATGAACGCAATGATATTAATTAGTGCAAATGTTATTTCCATAAAACATCTGCCTTGTGTTAGCTAAGTTAAGTGGTATTATTCACTACATTAACAAAGTCAACATCGAGGTCAAAGTAAGTTCATCTAGAGAAATACGCAGTCTTCCGATTAACGGCTATAGATGCGTTTTTTCAATTCCATCACGACTGAATTCTTACTCCATAGGAATGGCTCCTAGCCCCGATTTTTCATAAGCCTTTTTTTTATTCCCTCCAACTCCTAAATGAAAGCCATTACTCGTCTATAACAAACGCTATTGGACCACACTTTCCCATAGAAACCTTTCTCTCTTGTGCTGTAATAAGTTGTTATAACCATTCGAATGATACAAACGTCTTCAGAAATTGCTTCCGTGGTGTTAGTTTTGCATCATTCTGAAGTTGGTAAGTTAAAAAAACAGTCGAATTTACCTCTTATCACATTTAGAAAATGAACGATCAAACTGCAACAATAGGTAAACAAAACCAGACTTAATGCAATATGGTGGAAGACGTTTAATCAGAGGCCTTTCAAGAAAGAAAACAAATATGGTGCATGCGATTTGTATAAAGCTGTCATGCATCAGGCAAAATGTCTTCCGCTCAACTCGGAGATGCATAATTTTTCGTCCTGTCTGACACTCAGTTGCCCGTTTGCGGCAAAATATTTTTTTAATCTGTATTTTTGTCTAGACAAGGAATATAACTAACTAAATTAGGTACTCTTTGTTTATGAGACAGCAAAGTCACAGAACATGTATATTCGCTTTCTGGCGAGTCGTTTTCCACGATTGCAGCTTTTGCGGAGCAGCTGCTCATTATCAGAAGCGGTCAAAACACTTTTGATGATATTCTCACTGGCTCGATTGAAAACAGTAGATTTCTTCTACGTTATTAAATTCAGACAGTAATTGTATCCCATGTCCCACCAATAAATTTTTTAAATGTGAATATTCGAGCTAGTCTCTTTGCTGAAATAAGGCACGGAGTCAGTGCTCTGTAATTTGATGTCGCGCTTGCTAACTCGAAGCCTTGAAACTCGAACTGTTTTGATTATTTCTTCTGGAGGTTCCCGATGACCTCACAAAGTCAAATAAATAAATCAACCTATCTTTCGCTTTCATTTGAATGGTCAGACTTTAGGATTTCATCCCGCACAGACTTGAAAGTTAGAACCACCATGTACAGCATAATAAGCAGGAAAGTACTGCTCAATAGCTTTCATTTAACTGTCACATTTTAGGTAGCATTTAGTCCACGGCTTTTAAAGTTAGAGCTCTGTTAGCCGGTCTACGTTTAGGGGAAAGACACGAAAAAGCAAAAATTACGCTAAGTCAGCAACTCCTGACGCAAGTTATACATACCAAAATCCGCGATGCAGAAACTTGTCTGTGGATGAATTACCGCGCATTTGCAAGCTTCACTCACAGTTATCACGCACAAAAGAACGGTAACATAAGAGAAAATTCCCGCCATCGTAGAGCTCTCGCATCGGCTGCAGACAAACTGAGTGTTCCAGTCTGAGTGCATTCTAATTTTATGCAGGGCAAATCAGAAGTGGTGTAGTGAACGACGTAACCAGATAAACCAGATTAAACCGGTTTTTGTTGGGCACGTGCATTTCAAATCAGCTACAATAATATTTAGGTAACTCAAATGGCCTAATTCCATAAAAGGTCAAGGGGTAACAATCCTTTCAAAAGGGATACAAAACGTCAATCAGCAAGATTTGTTAGGTTTTAAAAATGGCCAATTAGTCAGCAGTGGCTAATACAATTTGATACTTGGGAAGTTTTGTTTCATCAGGAATTAAGGCGTGAAAATTGCTTGAAACATCCGTTTTTTGAGAGGGTCCATCACAACGGAAAGGAATGGATATCTTTCTTCTTTCATCTGAAAATGACCACTCCTAGATATAGTGCCCGGCACTCAGGAAAGTGGCCCTATAGGTTTTGACATTCACAATCAAGAGCGCTGAAAGACGAAACTTGAAGAATTTTCTTCATGGAGTGAGTGACATGTAGAGGCGCGATGAAGTTGTGATTTTTGAAAAATGCTCTTGCCAATGTGGCAAAGTTAGAAGTAAAGCCAACACCAACTGAGTACTTGCTCGCACGTATTTTCTCGCGCTTGGTGCCATTCACATGTATTCCTATTAATATTCACGATTTCTAGACGGGAATACGTGTGCAGCTCGAGCTATGAGCCTGAGTGTTTATTGCCGTCCAAATAACGTTACATGGTTCAATATAGTAACTAAAGAATACATGGAAACCATTCTCAACAAAGTCACTCAGGCTAAACTAGCCGTGTGCGCCACCTGAAACGAAACCCCCCGCCCAAAAAATAAACCCTTGGGAAAAAACGTATTCCCCAAACATATGTACTCGCAGGTTAAAGGTAAGAAGAAATATGGAAAACAATTGAAATAAAAGGTTGAAAGTTCGAGAGCTGAGATGAACAAATTACAATCATCAAAACTTATATACCTAACAACAACAACAACAACAACAACAACGGGGTCAGTTACAGAGGCATCCTTATATTTCGAACCCTCGATTTTTCGAATCTCCCAATTTTTCGAACCAATTCTTGCCTCCCATGGAAGAAATTTATAAGAAATTTACCTTTGATTTCTCGAACCTGCAGGAAAGTTCTATTCAGTAGCTTTCATTCGAATGATCACACGCCAGGATTTTATTTTTAGACTCAAAAGGTAGAGCCACCTATTACACAGTAAACAGTACCAAGGAAAGGAATGCTCAGTGCCTTTCAGTCGAATGGTCACTCTTTAGGCCTGGCTCTCCTGAAGGTGCTGGGATGTCCACAAGGTGGTTCGAACTTTTGAGTCTTGAGTAAAATCCTAAAGTGTGACATTCAAATGAAGGCTGAAAACTGTACAAGAGTGCCATGGTTTTTCTGTTTGCTTTCCTGGTTGTTATAAAACAATACCTCGTAAATCAAGCGTGATTTCGTGCCACCTTCGATTTTTCGAAATCCCGTTTTTCGAACCAATTTCCATTTCCCTAGGGGGTTCGTAAAATCGGGATTCCACTGTAATGCCATAACGGCTCACTGCGTTCATACCAATAGGAAATTATTTACATTCTTTGTCACTGCAACTTACAGTTTAGTTCAGCGAATGTAAATACATTTTGCCGTAGAGTCCTGGTTGTTTTTTGGATTGTTTGTGTCTGCTGTGATTGGTTGGAGAACTTACTTTGGTTCTGGTTTAACGACACCCAATTGAAAACCGCTTTGGATGGATACCAGTGGGAAAAAAAATGCTGCGAAGGATTGCGAAAAATCTTGTACTACATAGACAAAAGTCTTTTGGTGGAAAACAGACAACCTTTAATGTTCATACGAAACTACATCCAGGACTCGAGTGGTGTTTTTCCATACCCTCACTACTAGTGAAGATATCGATGACGTTATTTCCCGCTTTTACACTGTTGTTTGTGCAATGACACTCTCGTTTACATAATAAAAATAAAATTACACGGGGGGCTTGAAGATATGAATTTTATTTTCTCGTGGTAAAAACAATATTTTACTCACTCGCGCATTGTTTTTAGCACTCGAAAGTAAAATTCATATCTTCGCGCCGCCGTGTAATATCCTCTTATATCCATGCAAAAGGGGAGAATTGATATAGTTGCTTCATGCTTCGGAAACCGGAGCCCTGTGGGCTGCCTTGACTTATATTTCTTTCTTTCTCTATTTGAATGGTCACGCGGCCTTAGGATTTCATCTCATACAGACTTGAAAGTTAAAACCACCCTGTATAGCGTAACAAACAGAACCACGAGAAAGTACATATATGTTACTGAACTAGCGTGAGCTCCGTATTGGGAAAATATTGGTCGAGTTCCTTTTTTGGAAGCTAAGCTTCCAAAAAAAGTAGGAGACCAATATTTTCCCAATACGGACCGAACAAGCTTGTTCAATAAAGGATTTATTATTATGGTTCTTTACAAACTGAATTTGCAAACAGCTAAGCGCATTTCTATCAGTAAGTGCACACTACAAAGACGAAAGAAGGGAACAAACGATTTTTATAATGACATTTTCGGAGACGTTTTCGCCAAAATTATAGGCAAGAAAGCAAGAACAAGGTTTCGACTTCATACAAAACTGTCCTCTTGTCTAAAATATTTCCCGCAAAACATGTTTATTGAGATCTTTTCGTGAGCGGTCCATCTTAGCTGTCCGTATAAGAAAATTCGGACTGCTCAGGGAACCAATCAGAAAGCTCCTTTTCAGCGAGGACCAGTTCAGCCATATAATAATGCTCAGTACGTAGCTCCATTTAAATGAACACATATTAGGATTAAGTCCACAGCCTTTAAAGTTAGAACTACATTGACTAATGTAAGTTTTGGGAAAACACGTGCAAGAACGCCGAAAAAATACGCTTAGTCAGCATCTCATGACGCAGCTTATACATACCAAAATCCGCGATGCAGAAACTTGTCTGTGGATGAATTACCGCGCATTTGCAAGCTTCACTCACAGTTATCACGCACAAAAGAACTGTAATATAAGAGAAGATTCCCGCCATCGCTGAACTCTCGTACCGGCTGCAGATGAGACAAACTGAGTAATGTGCTCCGGCCTGAGTGTGTTCTAATTAAATGTGTGGCGAATCAAAAGTGATATGATGTAGTTCCCAGTCGGATGTAACCAGATTAAACCGGTCTTTATGGAGCACGTGCATTACGCATCACCTGCAACAATATCTGGGTATACTGTAAGATATTGTTATTTAAATAGTCTAATTCCATAAAAGGTCAAGGGGTGACAGTTTGTTCCAGAAACGGATACACAATGTCAATAGCACGATTTGTTTTAAAATGCCCAATTAGTCAGTAGTGGCTAATACAATTTGATACTTGGGAAGCTTTGTTTCATCAGGAATTAAGGCGTGAAAATTGCTTCCGTTCACTGCGAGGGTCCATCATAACGGAAAGGAAAAAGATCTCTTTCTTCTTTCATCTGAAATGAAAAATTGTTCGTTAACCACTCCTAGATAATCTCGTCAAACTGTCAAATCGCCTCACAGGTCTTAACCTTCAACTGCGTTAAAATTAAAAGAAGTTGTGGACTGAATTTTAACAAATTTCCGTCGTGGACTGCATAACATGAAATACCATATCAGTGTAGAGGCTATGCACGGTAGTTAGCGACAATCTCGGACAAAACTGTTAAGAGACTTCGGAATGAATGAGAACTTTGACCGTGAAAACCACTTACCACAACAAATCTGCCCCCCTCTCCCCCTTATCAATGTTGCTTTGCCACCAAAAAACCCTGATGAATCCTCAGTCCTTCCAAACAACAGCCTTTTTGCAATCTTGTCAGCGTTTCCATACAGGGAAATTGAGAAATACGCGCACTAATTGCGTTTGTGTCAACTAGTTTCGTGCAAGATTGGAGGTGGACTTTCATCGCGGAAGGTTAGGGGGCCTGTGGTTCAAGGCTAGGTTGGACTCTCCATGGTTGTGTTGTTTCCTTAGACAAGACACTTTACTCTACATCGTCCCTCTCCACCCAGGTCTATAAGTTGGTGCCGGCGAAAACAATCCTAGGTGTAGCTTTGCGATGGAGGTGTGGGACACTTCTGCTCGGGTTGCTACTTTACCCTTACCTTTTCAAATGTTTTTCTCTAGTGTTTTTCTCAAGTTTCCGTCTTATTTTATCTCTGATCTTTTGAGAAAATGAGAAAAAGTAAGATTCAAAGATGGTTAAAAATTAAAATTTGAAGTCAAAAATTGACAAATGGACGCCCAAAACAGTTAAACAGTTTTCTGTCAACCGTCTAAGGAACTATTAATTAAACGAAGTTTGGTCAGGATTTAGCTAACCGTGACTTTTTTCTCGAATTTTAACTGGTCAACCCAAATGCGTTAGCGTCATTTACCATAAACAACGCTTTAGAAGGCGTGTAACGCTTATTAATAATCCAACCGGCAACTTAGCTTTCACTTAAACCAGGGGTTTAACTTAAAACTCTTTTAAATAATCGGCTGTAAGTGTTTTAGCGTAGGAGCGGTCTAACTGGTTGGTGTGTAAACAAATGAGGATTTCCCCTGCTTTTATTTATTTCTTAAATCACATCCTATTTCATACAAATCCATTTATAAGTCCCCTCAAATTTATTTTTAATCATCGCACATTACATCACTTGATTGGAAATTTTACTTTTGAAGGAAAGCCTCAAACTTCCCTCTACCATTGAAAAGCGTTTTTCGCAGGTGTTGCTTTTTATTTCACCTAACTACGGTTAACAACCGTCTCTGTATTTGCGCACTAGGGTCACATGACCAAGCCTTTCGCGATGCAAGCACGGGGTACTCCCCACTGAAATAAAGCTGTATAATTGTGTGGATCCCCAAAGACGTAAAAAAGGGTATTTAGGATGCGTTCTGGTCTGACCAAAATCTGCCTACAAATGTTGACTATTTCGGCGTAAATAGGGTACACCACGTTTACCGCCATACGGTGGACGTGGTTCTGTCGATATGTTAATACGTCATTGTCACCAAAATACGCATATTTCTTGATTATGGACTGGTGAAAAGGTTATATGACCTGTTTGACCAAAGCACATAGAGTGGTTTTCATTTGAGTGTCGAAAGTAATTCGCGTTTTGCTTTGGTTTTGCTTTACTTCGCTCTGTGATTGGTTGAAAAATTTCGCGCCACTTTCTCCACCAATCAGAAGTAAAACTCAAACCAATCGCGACTTGCTCGCACGCGTTTTCCCGCGCTTGACGCCGGTGACATGTATTTGCTTCGAGTTCTGATTGGTTCATTGGGTAATCTGTGTTTGTTGTGATTGGCTGGGGTAATTACTTTGGTTTTGGTTTTACGACACTCATTTGAAAAGCGCTCTATTCGGTTCTCGAAAGTAATACTATAACTCTTACTTATAAAGTAAATCCTCCCTCATTTTTTTATGAACTTGTTGTGAAGTTTAGTGACAGCGTTGAAATACGTTCTTGCGCAATTTCTATGGCATTCTTGCATGCTAATGTTCAAGATATTTTAGTCTATTTTTAGTCTAAAATTATTCAGTTTCTATTGAGTTCCTGAAACGTTAAAACGTTTGTGTTGGCAATCACTGTTCTACGCAATCTTCTACAATATGCTACAAACCTTGTTGATGTAGAATGACTATGAGCTATTTAAAATAAGCTATAGTTTGTTACCGAATAACAATGTTCATGTATCATAAAGAGTGCTTTTCAAAGACAATTTTGTCTTGCCTCTATCGTGAATCTGGTTAAGAAATATACTTCACAAAAGCAGAAGAACAGTTTGCCTTCTCCTTGGTTTAATTTCCACCATCTGTAATTTCTATGGTATTGTCTGGATCGTGCAGTTCTTGTATTCAGTGGTTTGGCGCCAAGAGCATGCGCTTCCGTCAGCATTTTTAAGGCAATAGGAATGGTTCCACTCACAGTCGTCGAAATGAATTCTGGACCGACTGTTACACCCTTCCAACTTCTCACAGCGCTCAGCGTAGCAGGGAGAGATCTGACAATCGCAGTTTTGGCCGTAATACCGCTTGATCCCCACACGCTGCCGTGGAGTGATGGTAGACCACGTCTGGAACCAATTGCACAAACCAAGCTGGATTTTTCTTCGCCGAATTCTTCCAGTTAGGAGGTACACGGTGTCGTTAGTAAGTTCCACTCCGCACAGAGAGTCAATAGAAGCGGTGTACGCCTTGGCGAACAAGCTACGCTGTCTGGAGCCGTAAGGGTGAATTCCTTCAGTTTGATTCATACTCAGCGCTCCCTTGAAGATCTTGAGTATTCTGAGGTTGTATACCCGAGTGTAATTCTGTGCGATTACTTCCTGAGACAAGACTTTGGCGCGCATCACTAAACATCAGAAAGAGAGAACAAATAGAAACAACTTAAATCTCGTGAATGAAACAAATCGAGTCGGTGTAAATTAGCTTTACTTCTTATGTTGAACTCAAATTAAGGTGTTTCGATACAGTTTTTTTGGGACCATACCTCACTTTTAAAATCGGCTCTTAGACAGTCTTTATCTTGTCGGATCAACGTGAAATTTGCAGTACTTTTTGGTTTTGGATTGAACTTTAGCGTGGTTTACATTTTGTGAAAATCGATATTTCCATGACAACGATAAACAAAAAACCTCGAAAACACTAAAATTGAAATTTTGGGCGATCCAGACTTCGCTTTGAAAAGCAAACACCAACATCTTAAACTGTGGTGTATGGCAAACAAAATATACAAGAACAAAAAAAATCTGTATGTTTGTTTCGAAGTAAATCGCAAAAACATTTTCAACCTAAGTTTTTGCATAGTAATAGTAAATGCACCGAAAAATAATCAATGCTTTGATGAAATGGCTCGAAAATACTTTCAAAATGTGTCTTTTACTTACTATTTTACACCTAGAAAGTTTTGTTGGAACTAGTGTTCGCGATCTCGAGAACGAATTGTTTTTCTAAGATCATTCGTGTAATAATTTTGGGGTAATTTTTGAATTTGAGCGCTTTTGCGAAAATCTTAAGAACGGCTCGATGGATTTTTTAAAAATATTAAACACGCGTGCTTGACGATGTGACCAATTTTAGTATCGAGTCTTATTAACATTGATTCACTGGAACTCTTTTAGATTTAACGTTAAAAAGGACTATGAACCGACGGAAAAGGTTGCGTTACAAATTCACAGTTGGCAAGTAAATGCTAATAATATTCAAAGTAATGCGTAATTCATTGCCTCGTGATTTTTATCTGGTTTCTTTGTTCTTTGTTGCACTGTAGATTACAACGAAAAATAAAAATCACGGAGGAATGCTTTGCGCATTACTTTGAATATATTAGCATTTATTTGCCAAATGTGAATATGTAACGCAGGCTTTTCCGTCGGTTCATACGGCTCTTTAACGTTAAATCTAAAAGTGTTCCAGTGAATCAATGTTAATAAGACTCGATACTAAAATTGGACACATCGTCAAGCACGCGCGTTTAATGTTTTAAAAAAAATCCATCGAGCCGATCTTAAGATTTTCGCAAAAACGCTCAAATTAAAAAATTACCACAAAATTATTACGCGAATGATCTTAGAAAAACAATTCGTTCTCGAGATCGCGAACACCAGTTTCAACAAAACTTTCTAGGCGTAAAAAAGGAAGTAAACGACACATTTTGAAAGTATTTTCGAGCCATTTCATCAAAGCATTGATTATTTTTCGGTGCATTTACTATTACTATGCAAAAACTAAGGTTGGAAATGTTTTTGCGATTTACTTCAAAACAAACATACAGAATTTTTTTGTTCTTGTATATTTTGTGTGCCATACACCACAGTTTAAGATGTTGGTGTTTGCTTTTCAAAGCGAAGTCTGGATCGCGGAAAATTTCAATTTTAGTGTTTTCGAGGTTTTTTGTTTATCGTTGTCATGGAAATATCGATTTTCACAAAATGTAAACCACGCTAAAGTTCAATCCAAAACCAACAAGTATTGCAAATTTCACTTTGATCTGACAAGGAAAAGCCTGTCTAAGAGCCGATTCAAAAAGTGAGGTATGGTCCCAAAAAAACTGTATCGAAACACCTTAAAACGCTTGATTGAGAAAATTGTAAAATGGGATACAAACTATTAACCGGAGGTCAACCCAAACAGAACAAAAAGGCAATACTGAAAAGATAAGTCCAGCCCAATATACAGTTTCCAGATCACATAAAGATGTCCAATTTTGTTGCAATTTTGTTTTGCAAATATCAAGAAATAAACAGCAGTCTACAGTAAATCATTCACTCGATAACTGTCGTTTTTTCCCGGTTTTTTCCATTTTGTTTCGTGTTTGTTGTCGTCAGTTCGTTCGTTTCTTTGTTTGATAAATCATTGTATAAGACATAACGAAAATTAAAGATGCGAGACGTTAAGACCAAAAATCTTTGATTAATTACAAAAGAATCACGAAGAAGCTGAGGAAAGGGACATTATACGATCGAATGGTGCTTCCGAGTGGCCCATTTCTAGATGACCGTCCCTTTCTGGATCGTTTGTCGTTTCGGAAAATCTGGGCTGTCGTTTTGAAAAGTCGCTGACGATTTACGGAAATGCCTCTGCAATTTCCAGGAATAGCCAGCCGTTTTTGGAAATCGTCAGCATTTCAACTCACATTCGCCAACTCTCTAAACAGCCAGGCGAGCGGCTATCCTTTTCCAGTTCTCGGCTCCCAAACAATAGGAACGGCGAAAATGAAACGCGTAGGGGTTGGGAACAGATGGGATACTTCCGTCCCTTTTTTTCGTGGAGGGGAGGGGTCCTTTCCGGTTTTTTTTCTTACTCTCACTGTCCTATCTGAAAGCCTGTAACCACAGGCAGCGGAATCAGAGAATACGCGAGAAACACAGCTTTTGCCTATACGCATGAAACTCCAAATGACGCTAACTCGCCGGAATCGCTTCACTGGAGCTAGCAATACAACAAAGCAACAGAGTAAGTTGAGTTTATTGTCAAAACAACGTTCATTTCTACCATTTAACACGAATCTGTTGCTATCTTATAGCGGAGCACCATTGCTAAGCAAATTTTGGTAACCTATCAAGCCAAGAAATTTTGGTAGTGACGTAATAGTCACGTGTCCGTCCGTCCGTCCGCACCACAGGGTCACCAATATGAAGTGGCATACACTTGATATAACCCTGTGCTGTATCTCGCGCTTTTGGCGCGAAATCGCATGGTGACCCGCATTGTAGCAAAACAAGCAAAGACAACAAAAGTCAAAAACGAATTTGTTAATGGAAAAAAAAATTCAAAAGAATACTCAGTTGTCTTTTTGGTGGAAGACGAAAACTTCAATTTAGGCGAAAAAAATTAGGCGATAAAGTTCAGGCGAAAAGTTCAAATTTGCCTTGTCGGTTCTGTTGCAAACTCGGTCGGCACACCGCTTGAGTTCGCAGCATTTTGCAGCTGTTCGACGCCAAATATAGCAGAGCTAGTGCCTTTTGTTTTTTTCTGTCCACCACCATGGTTTATGCGGCGGTCCGAACACATTTTGCCAGGACAAACATGAGCATTTTCATCAGCGCTGATAGGCAGCCTGTCACGAAAAAAGAAATAAGTAGTAAAATTAACATCGAAAGATAATTTTAACGGTCGTGGCCTAGTGGACTAGACACCGGCTTACGACGCTGCTGAGTCGAGCTCCATACTCAACGGGGACTTGCTTTTTTCTTTTTTTTTTTTTTTTAATTGGACGACTTCAATGAGAGTATTTTCACAAATTAATAAGTGCCAGCAAAAAACAAAAAACAAAACAAAAGGGGGACTCCGCTTTTAGGCTTGGCTAAATGAGGGGGACATTGGGGCCTATCAGAAACCGAAAAACCGGCCAAAATTTTCACCAAAACCGAAAAAACGGAAGAAAAATCGCTCAAAACCGAAAAAACGCCGAGAATAATGATCAAAACTGCAAATTCGTGATTTTCAGTCCCTCAACTCTTGATACAACAGCCAAAATATTGGCCTTAGGGACGATTCAATGCCCCTGTTATACTGCTTGCAGCGCCAATTTGATGCGCATTATCCCGAAGAAATTTTTGCAATGTTCAACCAAAGGAATCGCTTCTTCCATTGTCTCCGTCTCATTTGAAGGCGAAACTTTTGTAACTCGTGATGAACTCAAAAAGGTTCGTACAATACGCCAATTTGCTCTCAAGAACCGAATCACCGCTTTTTTGTTCATAAAAACCGAAACCCGAATGTCAAAAAGGAAAAAAACCGTAAGCCGCAGTGGATACCAAAACCGAAAAACCGGAAATTTTGAGTGCAAAAACCGAAAAACCGATCTCAAAAATGACCAAAACCGTAAAACCGAAAAACCCAATGTCCCCCTCCTAAATCTATATATAACAAAACTTTAATTATAACTCAAACCGGGCTCAAACCGTTGTAAGAAAACACCTCCAAATATGGTGTTAGGCAAGAGTCACGTTTTTCGAGGAGTGTGTGACGTGCCAAAAGAAGGTTTGCGTAGAACAGGCTACTCTCGCGTTATTCTCTTTTCGTCAGCTTGGTGGCCTGTGTTGGAAAAGGCTACCAGGCTGTGAAAATCACATTTCTAAAAAGAGAGTATGACTAGGGGGTTAAAAACCTTATTTCCGGGGCGTTAATAGCTTGGAGGAAAAAGCAAAACGACCGTACGTGTCCCACAGTGATAATAACTGATAAATAGACAATATTTGCTTAGCCACAACGAGGTAGATAAACAAATACAAATATCATTTCCTTGCGCGCGGTTTTCAGCACACACCGTGAAAATTCCTCTTGTTCTTTGGTGGAGGTCATCTGAGAGCCAAGAAGAAGAAGAAGACATCTACGTTTCCACTCATTTCAGAGCTGAATTGTCAGTCCAAAAACACTGCGTAGATTTTCAACAAATTCCTTTTGACCTGACCCGGCGCTATTTTAAGAACATCTCATGAATTCATCGTGACATCAATTGCCGGATTTTCTTTAGTTTAAACATTTTAAGAGGATTTAAAGTAGATCTACCACACTTTACCCTCTTATAGGAGACGCAAATAGAGGTGACATGTAGAATATACCTGCGTTGACAAATTGTTTGTTTTATCTTCGACAAGTACACCCATATCAAGGGGTTTAGTAAAAATATATTCAGGTAACAATCTATTGTTGAAACATTCGAGATTTGGATGAACCAACGCCTTAAAAGACAATACATTATTATGCTCCCATGCTGTGATAGTATAAACTGACTTTCGAAACGTTTTCTGCTTAGTGTTTCTTAGCGGAATTAGGGTGCTATTGCAAAAAACATTTTAGCTACGCGCCTAGGCTAACCATATAAAGAAAACCATACCGGTAGAATTCAGTTTCCGATGGCTTTACTAACCAAGAAGTGCAAACGCAAACTCTTCTTGCTTTTCTCCGTGCATTTCTTGTAGCATCGTTTGGGAGAATTCAATTTCGTATCAAGACAATTGTTGCCTTGATCGTATATTCTCGTGAATTACGTCGGTGCTTAATCGTGACTTTGTCTTGGAATTTTTCCAGAGTTTTAGGAAGTTGTTCAGCTGTTTACCGATTTTGCGGTAAAGAAAAAGTGAAAAAACTCGAATTCCGCGTCAGCTTAGAAAATTATAGACACTGAAACTAGACAATAACTTCAAAAGTAACTTTGTATCAAACTGAGCAGAATGAAAAAGGAAATTCATATTACAAAACTTATTTCCGGGGCGTTCATGCGGCATCAATGAGGAAAACGAGATATTTTTTTCAACAAAAACGTTTTCCTTTTGCGGCAAAGTGAGCTGAGCAACATTTCCTCAGATGTCCAACTGCGATAATGACTGATAAATTGAGTAAACAAACAAACGATATTTCTAGAGTATTTCCGTGACTGTGGGTCGCACCTCCTGATAAACTTTTAAGTCAAGTTTAAACGTGGCTCGTCACATTGCATAGGAGAATTACGTTATCATTGATTTTTTTTTAACCGCACGTACGTTTTTTGGCCCAAAACCCCAACAGAGGTTTCATAAAGAATGTGCCTTCGTTGACAAATTGTTTGTTTGATATTATCTTTGCTGAAGCACGCACCGGCAGTCATCGATTACGAAGAACAGAAATTGAGACGAATCGCGCGCGGTGAGCAATATCCTCTGTAGACTGATAAGGATTTGCTTGTGTTTGGGTGGTAATCATTTGTCTCAGTTCTATGCAACTCCAGCTCCAAAGAAACTTGTTCTATTTGTAATGCTTAAGGCACGGCACTGCGCAGCGATAATCGTATTTTATCTACTCGGTCTAGAAGGCTACTTAACATGTAGTCCTGAAGAAACAACTTAGAATGAAATGTATTTGGATAAAAACAGTTCAAAAACATGGTACTTTGAAGTTGATATAAATTTTTGTCTTCCCGTGCTGCAATGTGTAGGTTGCGTCTCAACAGTTCTTGGCCCATTACGATAACAGCAGCCGAACGTACTCGAATTAAAACTTCCACACGCACGCAGTCAAAAGCCGCACTCGCTCATTTTCTCTATGCAGTACTCTCTATCATTCAGTTCGGGAAAGACGAATGACTATTTCGCATTCACTCCACTTCATGTAACAATTCGATTAAAAAAGACGAGAGAGTTTCAGTGCGCAAAACGTCTGTTGTCTACAGAAACTGAAAGTCAAAACATGGAAATCAACAGAACCAAGTCAGTGGGTGTCGAGATACGCAGTAAAATTTCTTGCATTCTCTACAATCGACAGTTCTGAAAAGAAACTTTCTATTTCAGGTAAGATTGGACTCATAAAATGTGCTTTAAGTAGCACGCTTTCCATTGCCCTATCTGCCTCATATCTCCGAAGGTAGTTGTTAGAGTGAGACTTCCGTGGGAGGAAAACCAGAAGAATGCCGATGTTGAAAGCACTGAAAGCAGAATGATATGGCCTCTTGCTGGGCCCTTATCGAGATACCCATATATTGTTTCCAGTCTTCAAATACAATAGCTTAACTTGAGCTGGCTTAAAAATACGACGAACACTTGAAAACTGCAGGTATATAACTTACCAAAATGCGCCCTGCAGAAACTTTCCTGTGGATGACTTCTCATGCAAGAGCACGCCTGGCTTGCAACAAAAGCACTCAGCAGTAGAGCAGCGTAGAAAAGCGGAGACATCTTTTAATGCAGCATTGACTTCAACCGTGAATTGATTACGCTCTCAAGGTTGCAAAGACTTTCTGCTTGTATGGAGTTCACTCACTGCTTTTATAAGCACCAGAAACGTGATATCCTGTATTACTAAAAGCTGAATGGCGTCATGATATTCATTGCGTAATACTTCCGAGAAGGTTTGAACACGAAATTGGAGCATACTTGTATAATTGTGTTAAGATACGCCCAGCTCCCACTGACTGTTGCGCGCTACTCTGTCGCGAAACCCGAGGTGAAAGCGTGTGTAGGGTATTTCAACTATCCGCGAGAAGCCTGTGAGTTTTGCGCTTAAACACTGAGTAGAACTCCTAAAGAAGTATGGTTTTGAGTCAGGTGGAAAACAGTCACAAACCCAAGAACTCCCATGCGATATAATGATAACGGACGCGCTTGCGACTATAAAACCTTTTTCCCCGAAATTAGCACTGTAATAAAACACGTCTGTAAGTATAAAACAAAACACACTTAATGTTATTTTGATCAGTAGCGGTAAGAAGATTTTCCCGTTTTTCCACCCTTGGTATACATACTTTGAAAAATCAAAATCCCTTTTGAGGAGATTTTTCGCGAGTTTGAGTCAAGCTGGTGCGCTCTGGTGGTAAAACTTAATACACGTGCACGATGTATTTTACTATTCTTAAAACAACATTTAACAGATAACTGTGAACCTTAGGTTACGAGGGGTTGTAGATAGTGTTTGATAGCATTGTCAGGCTTGAATATTTGGATTGATTTGTATCAGTTCTTACCATGTAAAAAGCATGCTTGTGACATTCTTACACGAATTTATAAATCCATCTTACATTGCAGCAAAGCAAAAAGCGCGCAGATGTCGACCCTGGAAAAGCACGCATTTAAAAAAGGTTTACACGCAGTTGTATCGGATTCCACGCATAATTCGTCTGGTGAAGGTTCAATACCAAATTCCACCGCGATCTGTGAACTGTGCGACTTAGATAGCGTTCGCGAAAATGCCGGATAATCAGAAGATCAGTTTGTACCAAGTCGTCCTTGTCTAATTTTGAAATCTATATAAAAAGTATGATGGTTTCTTTTTTACCATTTTCGACCTCATTTTACGGTCATGTTAAATTAGTTAAAAACAGGTAATTGAAAAAGGTGAAAGTTGCGGTATCAGATGTCTTGAACCAAAAAAAATTGCGAGATTTTGGGCATGTTAGATAACGTGTGTGTAGGTTGTTTCCTATTAAAAAAAAGTTGGTCTAAATGGAACGCCAAATCACCACGTGGAAATTCTGTTGGAGATTTGTCTGTTTCCATCAGTTAGCTGGGAGGGAACTGAACTGAGTGGCCAAGGCGTGGGTCAAAGTTGAACAAAGCCATGCATGCATGCAACTGATAGAGAGCAGTAAATGGAACAAACATTTTCCATTCGGAAATTCCGTTGGGGATGTCGAACTACCGTTAAAGAAATTCCGTTTATCCTGAAAATGTTCCGTTTGGGCAAACCAAAAAGTTCTTTTTATTTATCTTCCAACCGAAATTTCCGGCCGGAATTTTAGAGTAAATGGTAAGGGAACTTTGTTTTCTAGAAGTTCTTCCTTATCCAGAGTAATCTTCGCCAACGCAAAGTCAATACTCGCACAAAAGTATCCACGGGCGTGAACTTTGTTTGTTTACCATTTACTTGAGCAAACTGGTCTGTCCGGTTTGTGTAAATGGGGCGCCAAATCTCAACCTGGATCATGGAATTCTTTTGGAGATTTGTCCTGTTCCATTTATCCGGAATTTACTCGGTAAGCCTGCAACTGAACTATAAAATAGCCACGCACATGGGTCAACGTTGGCGAAAGGTCTGGAACTGGTAGAAAGAAGAAAATGGTACGAAACATTTTCCGTTCGGAAATCCCGTTTAGGAAGTTAGGTCTAACTTTCAGGAAATTCCTTTTATCTTGGAAATTTCCCCGTTTGAACAAACGGAAAACTATATTCTGTGCACTTTCCAACCGAAATTTCCTGAATTTTTAAGTAAATGGTAAACAACCTTTTTTATCTCTTGAGTTTTGTTTGCAGTCTGTTAGAAGTCAAGTTTATTTTCACATGTCTACTTTAACCGATCTAAGTCTAGACTTTTTATGAGGTCGCTCCGGAAACAAATTTGAACTACCGAAGACAACTCACGTTTGTTCTGTAAAAGGATTATATATTTGAGTTTATGGTAAACATGAAGGTCTGTTGCGCAAAATGTTGCGGATAATTTGGGGCATTTTTTGTGCCCGGAAAATTACTAAGGGCAGACGTTTTTGAGGGCAGTTGTGGATTTCCCTGTACCGTTTCGTGAAAAATACAAGTTTTTAAACGAAAAAAGGTTGAGTTGAAGTAAGAAAGGAAAAACAAGGGGAAAGTTTTTGACATGATAAGCGTGCACTTGTGGCAACTTTCCCTGGATGTCCAAATTGAAAATTTGCTTTAAAAAAGCGCTGTTCAACATTAAGCACGAATAATCCAATAATATATCTTATTTATCCGCCATATAGACCCTATGAATATACTTCAAATGTTCAACTAGTTAAAGATTTTTCCTCTGTGTTTGAGCAAATCCGCTTAGTTTGCGCCCGAGAAGCCGTTAACAAGACAGTGGACTTGTACAGACTACAGAACATTACAAGGAACGAATGTTTCCGAGAAAGAGTAGTATTTCCAGTTTTCCTTCCTTTTGGGGAATAAAGCTATAAGGGCATTTAAACTTTCAATCTTTCTGATGTAAAAAGCAAGACCTACCTTACTGCGATATTCCAGGTCCTGATCATTATGCTAGCCTACGAATACAGCCGTCTCTCATGCATCGATCCAGCCTGCTAAGCTTGTTAGCAAATACTCTCATAAGCCAGTTTTGAAGTCGCGTTCGTTCCGGATTACGTGTTACGTTTTTATGAAAATACATAATCTTTGTTTAACCACGGTAAACAATCATCTGTTAAGCTCAAAAAACCGTTTAAAAAATGGTTAAATATTGGTTTACATGTTTCCCGCGTGGAAATCTGATATGTCAGGAATTTGGTTCATTTTTCGCTAGAACATCCCAAAAGAGCCAGCATCCCTTAATTCTTGGGGCAGGTTGTTCCATAAGAGGCCCCAGTACAGCTGAAGCTTCGCTTTAATGTATGGCTTGGGCAAGACGATTTTATCTTCTGTAGGTTTCTCAAATTATATTCTGTGTAGCGTGAAGTGAATAGTTCATGTTGTAAGTACTCTGGGACAATTTGGTGCATTGTTTGTCAAATGTTTTGAACATTTCCGAAATCACGGTATAATAGCTCCAACTGAGAGATTATCCTCACACTTTAAATCAAGGACAACGTCTCGCGAGAAAAAGAATTGTTAGGGGCAGGGAAATGAGAAAACTGACAGAAACATTCTCTCAATGCAAACTTTTTAGATCATAGCGCGCATTTGCACCAAATTGACTCCTTTACAAAATGAAAATCGCATGCACGTGCCTGATAACATGCCTATCAAGAATAGCACAGGAAAAAACACTTTAAAAAACATTAGTTTCCCACCATTTAGAACGTTTGTTTAAGCAAATCTGTTCCGCTATTCTGGCGAAATCCAGTTAACAAGGAACCGCGTTTGAGCTAGCCAGACCACAAAACAACATTGCACAATGCAAATGATAGTTTGATAAGCTCTAGACTTTCGTCAGGCGGACTGTTGATCAAAAAAAAGAGAGTAATTTTGATTTGTTGCGCAGGTCACAATGAATGGCAGCATGTAGCTGACATGGACCTATTCACAACATATTATGTAATTCTGAAAAAAAAACCCTTAGCTGTAGAAAACGAAAGTACCTCAGCAAAATACAAATAGTAAAATAATGATTACTTTTCATGAAAAGTATTTGCAATTGTGATTTGATTAAGTAAATTCCAAATGCCGTGGGAGTAACTTTCAAGTAAGCACAGTTTGATGCAAAACTATGAAAGATTTTTAAATCAAAATTGAGCTAAGCCATATAACTAGGTTCATATGTGACACAGGCCTGCCTTACTGCAAGGCTCAATAATGTCAAATGCGATAAATGTAAATGTGATAGGTGGAGTGAAAACTAGTTGAAATGAATTAAAAGAAGAAATGTTCTCAAGCAGGAGCCCATTACAATGAGCTCCTGTCTCAAGTCGTTTTTACTCAAAAAAACAACGTGATAGTTCAGACATGAAACTTGTGAAGTAATTTTAAACAATACTAAACCATTACGTTTGGGTTTCCTTTGACTGCAATATGTCTGTTAGCTTTTTAAAGTTATCCTAAAAATACGTGACAGAGCCCCTTTAAATTCCCTGTAAACGGAAGAAATCAAGTGATAACAACTGTATATCATTCGAGACCAGGAAGCTTAAACTACATTACACCGATGCAAAAAAAACACCAAATTTTACTCTAGATTTTGCTTTGCTTACTTTTACTTTATTCTGACTGTAAAATGTTTTTTATCCCGCATTTCTGTTATAAGAGCAAAAGAATATAGGGACAGAAATAACAGTCTTTAAATCACGCGAAAAGGTAAGCGCCGACTTGGTTCAGCACTTTTCTCAACAAGTCGCAAATGGCTATGTATTAAGACCGACCAATGATCATTTGAAAAGCAGCTAGCAATATAACAGTACTTATATGAAAAATCCAATCTTTGAATCAAAGCTCCCCACGCGTGCGCGTGGGCTACTCGAGGGTAGTCTTAACACGCGTGAGTCTGTGCAGGGGTGATGCACAAAGTCTACAAACACAGCTTTTGTGAATCCTTTGGTCCATGTTATCAAACACGATCTTGTTACACCAAAAAACTGAAGATGAAAGTAAAAATCACTTCTCTTATCGTTCAGTAGCCCTTTTCACAGTTACCTTTTCTCAGTTTACATTAGAATGTTTTTTAGTGTAGATGTGAGCAATTTCGGGTTATTTTGCTCTTTTTGACCGAATTGGCGTCTTATCCACGTTCTAACACATTATAATGCAAATGAGAAAAGTTAACTGTGAAAAGTGCAATTCACACGACTGATCAGTTCTAAGGGATCTGGTTCGTGCAGTTTATGTATTCAGCAGTCTCACGCCAAGAGCATACGGTTGCATTTTCCTTTTTTACACAATAAGAATGACGCCATTCACAACCCTGATAAAATTGCCTCAATTGTCGTATGTGTACATCACATCCCTTGAGGGGCTTGCAAGGTGCTCCGAAGCAAGGAGTGATGTGGCATTCGCAGTTTTGAGCATAAACACCGCTGATCCCCGTTTGGTATGCATGCGTAACTTCTGACCACTTCTCAACCCAGCTGCCTACATTCAACTCCATTCTGCCGTTTCTGATTATTCCTGCGAGAAGATACTCGGTGCCATTTTCCAGCTTCACAGCGTTAACGTAAGCTTTTACCAACAAAGCGATATCTCCAGAGGCGGTGACTTGAATACTGTCTGTCAGGTTTATAACCAGGTCGGATCCTTTATAGACTTTCAGAACTTTTAAGTCGTACACGCGGATCTTGTACTTCTCGCCCTCTTCTGTGTAGTTGTTAGGCAAGACCTTGGCATAGGCCGCTGAAGATAAGAAAATGAAAAGAATTCACGTCTACCAAAGTTGCCTTTCCGAAATGTGCATATGCATCTTGTATAAACCTTTTCAACATTTTCCCTGACAAAATGTTGGGAAAACTTTGCAAACAAAATAAAGCCAAATGTGGAACTTCCACTTGGGAAAACCTAAAATTTTTACGTTGGATATATATCCTTACAAAAGTCAGCAACAGCAGCTGTTTGTATCAGTTTTTTCGACTTGTAATTTGGTTCGTTAGATTATTTCTTGTAATATTTTCGTACCGACGTGTTATTGAGATTATGGATTTTTTTATTCCGGAAAAGAGAAGAGAAATGCCTTACGTTTCAGTCAGGAACAGGATTGGTGTATTCTTGAGAGATTTTCAGAAAATGCGTTTGAATAGTCTATTACTTTTCAACAACATTCACATCAACGTCCGCAACGGGTAACACAATCACTTTTAATTTAGGTTTGTCTCGTAATTTGCAGATAAAGTGAGATTCCGGGAAGTTACGCCTCGGCATTATTTAACAATTATTCGCCGAAGGCGAAGTAAATAATTTAAACCTATACTAAGGTACAGTTCACCAGGTAAAATATGTATCGTTTCCGGTATGGTCAGTGGGCGTACATACCGTTCGTCCGTTAAAATTTTATGAGCTAAATTTCCTCAACTTTATTTTCCCCTGTAGTACTAAGTGGTGTATGTAGAAACAAAACCATGAGTTCCGCCGGAACTTACGATCTTTTTCCCTTTAAGGAGTTTTTGGCTCGTTTTGCTCTGAAACGGAAGGTGTGTCAGCAAAAGATTCAGGACACCAAAAAAGGAAATTTAAACAAAAGACTAAGAAGTAAAATTTTTTTTCCAATGTCGTTGTACAGGCTTCCTCAGCAATTGCTATCTGCTAAGAAATGCCAGCTGAATGTGTTGAATGTGTTAACAGATGGAAAGAAATGAAATGAAATGACGAAACAACTTCGCTGAAATATGAGAATTGACAGGAGCATATCACGTGGAATTGACCATTGTCATTCATACTTTTTCAATTATTATTGTTTTTTGTTTAGTTTTGTTGTTTTTTTAAATATAATTTTGGGTTTTCTTGGTCCTCTTGGTTAATTTTTTTCTTTTGCTTTGATGTCTCGGTTCTGTTTCAGAAGATCATGGCGATGTTTATTACTTGCATTTTCAATTCTTATTTATTTTAATTTATTTTGTCTGTGTCATAGAGATGACCCCTTTGCCGTTCTGGTGGGTATCTGATAAAGACAAAAGCTACAATAACATCCCGTTATAAGGTATGGCTACAACATGTATCGTTATTTCGGCCAAAACTGGTCTCCTACTCACCAAAATCTGCCGAGCAGAATTGTTCTTGTGGATGGCGTAAATGGTAAGCCAAAGGCTGGCTTTCGCTACAGTGTACTATTCCCCCGAGACTCAACAGCAAAATAACTGGCAAGAAAATGCGAGCCATTCTTGTCTCGTTTCTCAAAATCAGTCTCAAACTTCTATGTCGACGAAACACGATGAATTAAGGGCTGAAATATTCTTATATATATATACTGTTAAAAGTCATTAGCGTCGTAGTCACGAATTGTCATAAGATCTGTTGACTTGCGTATTTCCTGTCCACGACTCGACTGTGAAAACCCAAGTTTCAAAACACTTGCACAATGACCTTGTCCTCAGCTTCTTGTGATCGCCTAATGACGTGCTGTGACGTCATGAGTATTAAGCTACCAACACACCCTAAATGCACACACAGCGGTCAAACGCAAATCTCACAACACTTCCGGTTTTATTTAGTGTTTTCTACAACGTTTGCGAGCGTGAAGTTTGTATCAAAACGTGCAAGAAGTTAGCCGGCGAACCGAATTTCGCGCCGGTAAAACTGGTGATTGAAAGTTAATCATATTTTTTACGGAAAGTTGACGTAACAAGCTTTTAAGCAGAAACGTCTGAGTTAAGGTTTTGGCTTTAAAGGGGTAATGTCGTAGAAATCAGTTTCCTTTTCGTGGTAAAAATTCGCCATTTGTACCTTGCTCATACGTGAAGTGCTTGAAGACCACCAAGGAGACGGGATCAATCCGTTTTAACCGATTTTATCCAAAACAAAGGAAAGAACTTGAAAAGTCACTTTTTCAACAGTTTCTGTGCTCTAAATAGTCATTTTTATTATCTTTATTTTTATGCTTTAAATTATGCAAATGTATCTTGGCTTTTCTTTTTGAAATGAAACTAAAAATATAAAACGTAGTCCCTTTAACTGGAGTTTGAACATTTACTGCATTTTCTTTTCCAACTGATTGTGTTGTGACAGGAACTGCGCACGCGTCGATCGTTTGAGCGCTGTGACAATTGCACATCACTTACTGTGTTCAAAAGGTGAAAGAGTCCAAATGATCTTTTTCCAATACAATACCTTTACATAATGACGTCAAACAGATATTTAACAAATATTCCACGAATTAGCCGTACATGAACCCACAGCCAGAAGGGTATGCAGCGCCGCGTTTATTTATGAGTCCAAGTACAACGAAATTAGGTGGAATAACTGTTTATTATTTGGGCAACCCATGGATCATAAGGAATGCTTCAATTAGTCCTCTGACAAACTTTTCTGGTAAAAGGAGCATGTTTTCGCCTCGTTTTTCGCGCAGCTCCTCTATCGCAGGATATGAGCTGATAGCCTCTTCCCCGTTATTTATTAGGGAGCCAATCAAAGTGCATGCTTGCTCATATCCAGGGGCTGTACATATAACAACAGCTGATAGCCTGTTCGTAGGGAGCCAATCAGAGCGCGTGCTCGCTCATAGCTAGGGTCTGTCTATATAATAACAGCTGTTAGTATAAATCTACTAGCGTTCTATCACTAATGCTGTTCTCTGATTGGCTACGCTACTCACTATCTATTCTGTTGTAGATAGTGAGTAGAGTGTTTTCCGCGCGCGCGCGGTGTGACCTATTTATATCATTTTTCAATAAAAACATGTAGTGTCTACTGTTAAGTTTTGAACTTCTAGTAGATTTATAATAAAACAATTAGATTATTCGCTCTCGTGATAGTTGATTCGGCCTTCGGCCTCATCAACTATCACGCGATAGGAATCTCGAGCTCATAATCTAATTGTTAAATAGCCTGTTATTAGGGAGCTAATCAGAGTGCATGCTTGCTCATATCCAGGAGCTGTCCATATAACAACAGCTGATAGCCTGTTAGTAGGGAGCCAATCAGAGCTCATGCTTGCTCATATCCAGAAGCTGTCTATATTATAACAGCTGATAGCCTGTTAGTAGGGAGCCAATCAGAGCGCGCGCTTGCTCATATACAGGGACTGTCTATATAATAACAGCTGATAACCTGTTAGTAGGGAGCCAATCAGAACGCGTGCTTGCTCGTGTATAGGGGCTATCTATTCAATGAGCTCTAATATCAGGGGTATTAATTATTAGCGCTTTATACTTCAACATTTTAAATCCCCTACTATTTAAAGAAATCGGAGGGATAAATCTATTTCCACAGCTTATTACTCAGGGCGAGAAGCAAGCAAGACAGTCAAATCTAGAACCAGATTTTGAGTAGCATTACATTTTTCAGAGGATGAAAAGGGCGCAATGCATGCATTCAAATCAGTATTAAGCCCACACCGTATTAGGGGGACGGCAGGCAAAGTCCCAAAGTTCCGTTCCAAGATTTACTGTGAAAAATACCTCTATTAGGTGGACACGGGCACTTCAACTTTTCATTGTCAACAACCTGTATAGAACGGACACTGATGTTCTTGCCTCTGAGGAAAAAATCCATTTTTATGGTCTATACGACTCCTCTTTTTTTAATTGGAGCCGAGAGCGGGCAAAGAAGTTTTAGGCGATTACAGCGTCACACCTACGGCCTTTAGGTGTGAAGTGCATGTTAATGACCGGACTGGAACTATTCAGACGGAGATTGTAACCTTTCTAGAAACGCCTCGATGCAGTGTTTTAAGCGGACACCCTTTAGAGGATTCAGTTTCCTTTGATTATTATGGATTTGCCTCAAAAGCTGTAACTGAAACCTTTTTAGTTGAATGATCTTACCCTAACATCGTTGCATCCAATTAGGTACTCAAGTGGAGTTTAGACCAACTCTGTTTCTTCCAGTGAAAAACCAAATAGCACCACAAAGACGGTACAGCTAAATAGCTTTCTTTTCAGAGGTGACATCTTAGGATATTAAGTTAGACTGCCACATTTCATAACTCGAGATATAACTATTACAAGCCTTTAAATTCAGCTTAAAATATTTACGTTTATCTCATAACGGATTACAAAGAGTGCTAGGTTTTTTTTTTGTTTTTTTTTCGTTTTCCAAGACACTCATGTTGCTGAACAGAATTCCACAGACTGCAGTGTGTATAAATGGCACAAGAGGATAAAACAACTGCATTTTAGTCAGGAGACAGGACTATTCTTTGTCTCTGCACCTTATAATCATTCAAAGCTCGACGACGGTGTAAAAACACGTTAAGATATGTTATGGATCTGTTTAGCAAAATGGATTACTGGTTATTTTTGCACGTTAGCTTTCAAAAAATCTTGGATAATGAATTCTCACGATTACTCGATTTAGACCTTTTATACATTCCATCACGGATTTTCTTCAATAATAGTCTTGTGTTCAAACTGTATTACTGGTTGTTTCCAATAACTTCATAGCAATGCCAGATTGTGAATGACCCCTTTTGATTAATGTTAAGGCCCAACACGTTCTTTAAGGACGGTGCCTTCTTTTGTTGTTGCGCATACGTTCTGCGCATCTCGGGATATTCGGGTTTAATTTGCCCACTAACACAACAATATTTTTGCGCGGTTTATGACTATGTGGAAAAAGCAGATCTTAGAAAGGGCTATCAGAATCCAGAAGGAAAACTGGGGGTAACTGCGCAAATTTCAGAGATAATTGAGCTTAAATTTGGAAAGAAAATGCCACGCATTCTTGTATTTTAACGCTTTTTTAGAAGAATGGTTGCGCAATTATCTCTGAAAAATGCGTGGTTACCCACATTTTTCTTTTTGGATTCCATTAACCCGTGCTACGATCTACTCTCCCCCCAAAGTCATAAGCTTTGCAAAAAATACTTCAACATCTAAGACCAATTCATCAGGTTGTTGTCGAACTGTTAGCCTAACATGACAGATTTCACGAAAGAAATCTGTCATGGTACTTAGAGGCTCAGTTATGTAAAGCCGTGATCATGTTTATTTCAGTGGTATTTTTAGCTAACCGGATTACAGGTTGTTCCTGATAGCCTCAAAACAATGTTGAATTATAAGCGATCTCATTTAATTTCTATCCAGCTTCACTTACTTAGTATATAAAATGTGACATTTGAATGAGCGGATCTTGTAGTGTTGTATATCCAGTTGGTAACTTGCTAAGGCATATTTCATTTAGGCCAAAAAACAACGTATTGCTACACAAAACCGTAATGACCCGATGGTTCCTTGCATTTGAATGTTGGACTTTCATTTTCCATCCTTATAAGTTCATGCCAAAAGCAGCAACATTTCAAGTGACATACGAATTGACGTTTTCTCAACCATAATTCTATTAGTTTAGAGATATCTTTGAAGGTACTTAATTGGTTACGATGTCACGGATAGTCACTAATAATGTTAGATTGTAAATTATCCTTTTAAGGACGTGCCTCCTTTTGTTACTGCGTATACGTTCTGCGCATCTCGGGTTAGTTGTTATAACTCTTATTTTTGTTATATTTCTAGAAGTGAGTAGTGGTGGAGGTCTCTAAATAATTAAACACTTTTAGTTTCCATTTACAGACTCAAAAGTAAGAGCAACTTGGTCACTCGAGGACTAACTTTTTTCATGTCATGGCCATATGATAACCTCAACATAGCCTCGGGTTATAAATAATTCCATTTGACTACCATTTAAGCAGAATTGCATTCTCTTAAGGATTTGCTTGCGTAACTCATAACTGGGTCTAAGCCTCTTTAAGAAGAATTGGTCTCAGTTATAACCAATAAGTTGATACTATGAGAAGCCAAATTGATTAAAATCTCCAGCTAAGAAAACGAGAGCAATGTCATAGTAAGGACTTTGAGAAATGGATTAGGAGTGTTTGCCCCGGATTTATTGAAAATCTTCACTATTTCGAATCATATATTTCATTATTTGGGACACAATTTGGTGGATTTGCCGAAATTTGTGTCTATTCGCAACTACGATGATGCGTTTAAGCTTTGTTGAATGTTTTACTGTCATAATACTGTTTTCAATATATTCCCCAATCCTCTAGTTTTGTTCAAAAAGTTCTACTTTCCCATTATCTTGACCCTCCAAACTGCTTTGAAAACTGCTTGACACCTCGTACTTTGGAATATCTGCATGTACGACACAAGCCAAGTGTGTTACCTTGAAGAAATAGGCACGCCCCGTTGTCACTTTGTGACATATTTTTTATTTGAACTTATAACAATCAATAAAACTACAGCAACGAGGAACACAAAAAAAACTAATTTTAACAAGTTCACACAGTCGTCTTACCGACGTACATTGGGGTGTTCGTAAATGAACACATAATCTTAAATGTTATAAAAATACATTGTAAGAATTTCATGTGTGGCAAATATTGCACTTTTTCTAGTCTCTCTCTTTTATAAGCGCATTGCGCGTCAACTTTTCATTCTGGTGAAGGACATCGAAGATGTCCGAAACGTCAGCACGTTGAAACGTGGTTTCGTAAAAATTTACTTTCACTGTTTCTTTTTTAAATTAAAATGACAATATAACGTCAAAAATGTGCGTCCGGGAGAAATTTGCACGCATATTTGACAAATATTAGCTTCAGTAACCTGTAAGCTTGTTATTAACGCATTAGAAACGCTTCAACATGCCGTTTATAAGCTAGCTTGTTAAAATCTTGTGAGAGTTCAGGTAATTCTAATCCACAGCGCTTTAATTTAAATACAAGCCGGAAATTGCAGGTCCTAATATAACGAAATAGTAAGATCTTTATGGTGTGTTACTCGAAGCACATTTCAGTGCTAGTCGTTTGCAAAGGCCATGTATTCCTCATTATGTGAAGCTCGAGCTTTAGCTGTTAAGACTTATGGTTAAAGAACTTTATTTGGTAGACACTGCTTGCAATGCTCGCCAACAGGTAGCTTCGCATGATCGAAAAATTGGCGGAAAAAATCAGAATTCATTGCAACTGAATGTGAAAATATTTTACAACAAGTTACGTTACAACTGTGTCTTTCTTCTAGACTACTAGCGTCAAGTAGTCCACGTGAAATATCGTCTTATTAAGGATGACTTCTTTCTGGCGTTCAAAAATTATTGACGATTTCAAAGTTTCACGGGATTCTCTTGAGACACTTCTTGTAGTCGGTCGTTATGCGCCACGCACATTTGTTTCCTTGCCAGTCCCTCATACAATAGGAGTACTTGCTCTTGCAAGTTTCTTTCATGGGCGCGCGCCACTCCACTTTGTCGCAGCCTTTCAGCATTCTGTTACAGTTACTGCCGAAACACATTCCAACTTGGCACATGCAGTTCTCACCATAGAAACGCCTGATTCCCGCGCGCTGCTTCCGTGTGATCTGCGACCACTCCGTCCTCCATTTACAACCGCCAGTTCGCAACCTTCTGTTCAGTATTTGTCCAGTCAAGAGGTACACGGTGCCGTTACGGAGTGGAACGTTGCACGATGAAGCACGCGCAGGCGTGTACAACTTAGCTTTCAGTGTGCGTTTTCTTGATCCGTATACCTTTATTCCTTCGGTGCTATTGATTTCCAAGGCGCCTTTGTAGATCTTGAGGATTCTCAATGTATAGACTTGCTCTTGGATGAATTCCGCGGGGATGTTCTCTAATAAGGCTGTCTCTGGTGATTCTGTCTGCAACGGGGCCTCCGTTGACTCAGAAAGCACTTTGGCTCGTATCACTGTTAAAATCAATAAAAGAGATCAATAAAGGTGATGGATTGTCGCTGCGTTAAATGCCTAAACCATCTAACATCGTGCGCTGACTTTTTAGCACAACAGTGGCTTTTTTCGGCAATGATTGTTGTAACGCGAGAAGAGAACGCCCGGGTACTAGGCTGCGAATATCCGAAAGTTTGAATACCTCGGAGGTACAAAGCGTCAAACTCCGTAGCTTTACAGTGTAACCTCTATTTAACGAAGTCCTCGGTATAGCGAACGATATTTTTCAGCCCAGTAATAGTGTAATGTATGGAAAAGAACCTCGATATAACGAGCCCTCGATATAACGAACCAATTTCCCCAGTCCCTTGGCACTTCGTTAAATCAAGGTTCCACTGTATCAGATTGGCCGCAGACTTTTTGACTGCGCGTGTTTGTAACAACGCACACATTTGCAAATACAGGCTGAACTCTTTCGCAGTCTAAAGCGACTGTAACCGGCTTTCTTGATAAATATATAAACATGATAAATATTGAAACCAATTTGCATAAACAATGACACGATTTCTGTCAAGCTGATGAACATTTTAATGTCAGAAATCTCCTTTGTGATTTAGAGATTTCCTCATTGAATAGGTATTTTTAATCCTCTAATTCCATGGAGTATTTAGGATTTCATTTTCTGATCAACTGCATGCCAAACATAAACAATTACTGAATAAGGTTTCAGTAACTGAGGTCGAGGCCGGTTTCAAACCGAGCTGATAACACAAAGAAGATTGTAGTTCTGGATTGCGAAAAAAACCTGAAACTTCTAATTATAACCTGTTTTAAGAGGAAGGGGAGGAGAATTTTACGATGAAGGTTACAATTTCGCAACACGAAATTACGAGATGCAGCCCTAGCCAAGTTGACATGTTTTAGAATCTCATATTGTATCCCAAAGATTCATAGCGCTTCGTTTGTCTTTATTTCTGTTGCTATGTACCAGAATAAGGTAAAATCGTCTAACCTACTATAGCTCATTTGAGCTGCTGAGAGTCCCGGGGAGTACTCCATAAACTTTCGTATGGAGAGGCTCCGCCCCGAAGTTCAAACCCTTACACTTTAATATACTAATTTTTTTCGAGATTGTACCCCTTCCACTTAACTAGAACAAAATTGCACTTTTTACGCCTCAAATATTAGCCAAATACTGAAGATCATGGCGAGCTTGGAGTCAGTAGAGGGCTTCAAGCTTTCATACATTTTTGCTAAAATTTTTTAGCTACTATCTTTCTCAGCTTATGAGATGTATTTCGGCGACCTTTAAACATACTAAAACAACAAATTTGCCTATCTTTCCCTATTCAGCGAGCGCATAAAAGACACCTCTTCCAGGCGAGCCTCCCCGTATAGTCCACTACAAAGATTCCCCCCCCCCCCCCATCCTCCCCGCAGGTTGAGAGCTCTAATTTCTACTCATATATGAATATATTTGGTAGTTATTTTTCTTGCAATGATTTGCCCTTATGACACCTGCCATGATTAACACGATAAGCCTTTAATGTCAGTCCTTGAGGTTAATCGTGTAGGGACCAGCGCGGTATCAGATGTTTCTCACAAAACGCCGAGACATTTTCTATCCTTGAATTAATATCCTTCGGAGAAATGCGAAATATTCTGATATTTTTTAAGGTCAACGCCTTTTAGACCGTCCTTTGCGGATCAGCGTAATGCGATTTTCTTGATCAATTTATAATCTGCTGTTTAGTCGGGATATAAAGTAAACATTGTTAGCAAATAACGATCGATCTTAAGATTACGGAGGTGAAAAACATACAAAACGCAATTCCGCCGGTTGAAGGGAATCCTGTGTCGTTGATTGCTGAATGGGATTCCTGTGGTGCGTTCCTCAGCAAGGCTCCAATTGTTTTGATAGGTTGTTTTTTTAGTGAAACCAAAACAAATTGACGACGATGGAAACAGACGATATATTATCATTACCCACTCCTTGATTGTGTTAAGTTACGCCTTTGTCACAAATATTTTCTTTAACAGTGCCGGCAGTAACGACGCGACAGGCGAGCCGACTGTGTGGTATGATCGCAAGTTTAGATTAAAAAATACGCCAACGTCTACACGCAGTGCAGCCGGATTTTCTGATTTTGTAGTCCAGACTGTTTATGGTTTCAGCCTAAACCCCTTGTCTAGCGACCCCTCGATCAGCGCCACAGGAAAGCAACGCTCGGTACCTTAAGTTTGGATCAGGTTTTATACACACTCGAAATTTGGAAAAGCATAAATTTAGAAAAGGAACCTTGCACAGGATAATAAACTATAAAATAATAAACTTTCGAAGTTCGTCCACAGACTCAAAAGTTAGAACCACCTCGTACAGCTCAATAAACAGTACAATGGCACGAAAGTACGTGACAATATCTTAGCCGTCTTTTTAAAGGTTGCATTTTAGGACTTCCTTATTAGAACAACCTTGTACAGCATAATAAACAGCACCGCAGGAAAGTACTGCTCAGTAGCTTTCATTTGAATGCTTCACTTAAGGATTTCATCCGCATAAACAGCACCGAAGTAAATCTCTCGACAGCTTTTATTTGATTGGCTCAGTGCACTAACAAATTTAACAGTTTAATATAATAGAGTAGAACATATAGCCCAACGGAAGGGTACTTGAATTAAGGATTTCGTTCCGACTAGAAAATTGGAACCAAGTCAAACTTTAGGAATTCGCTTCGACTCAAAGTTCGAACCACCGGCTGTAAAATTTGCCTTTAGGAGGAATAAGTTTATGACAAGCGGAATCAAACGTCAAAGTAGATTGCCATTATCAGCAGCTTTTTACACGTGAAGTTATGCGTGACTTGGGAGTATCGCGTGACTTTTGAAATATTGATATTGGAAAACAAGCGAGTTAAAAGTAAAACGCAATTCGTCCTTTTTCCTCTTTTACCCCTAACAGTTGACTTTCGGTAGTTTCTTTTTTATGTTAGCCTTCCTCGCTTTATTTGAACAAAGCGATACGATAAAAACTCTCTGAACAATTTAAAAACATTTCAATGATTCGAGGTGTTATGTTTTTCAGCAGCCCACTAGCGGCGAATTTCCGGTAGCTTAAAGTGGTCCTTAAGAAATGAGGGCAAAAGGTCTTGCTTTCAAGATATATTTATCTTCACAATAAACCTGGTTATGGGATCGGAGCTCCTGTTTGTTATGTCTGCCGTCTGGAATTATATTTTTTTAAAAACGTTTTGAATGAGGATCTCCGGGTTCGTCTCTTTTGTAAAAGACATATTTTGGGAAACAAAAAAGCAGCCAATTTTGCTGTGACGAAAATTTCTATAGGATTACCTTGCCCATTTCAAATATTTTGGTTTTTGCCTATATTTATCTGGGGGATTTATCTTTCTTAGCTCACTTAGGCTGCTATCAGGTATTTGAGGATTCTAGTTATCGCTGTTGTCTAAATGTTTCAATTTGATTGAACTTTCCGTTGATCAACCAAACTGACTGTGAACTGAGCATTGCATACCATACAGTAAAGTTGCATCTTTGGCTGACTGTTGATTGACTGTTTTCAATCGTAGGGAAACTCTGGCTTGTAAATTCTTTGTTTTCCTCGTCAAATCGCATTAACAACAATAGAGGCATTAATTTCGCCAATAAAAAAGATCAACTCGTCTCTCAACCAGATTGCTCTACTAATACCGCACTGAAAACGGCTTAAATGGGTATGTCTCGGTAATGCGTGGAAAAAGCGAGAGCTATGGAACGTGTACAAAATATGCACGCAATCAAGTGGTTTGTGAATGATGAAAGCGATAAACACCTATAAGTGATTCTTTTGACACGTTTCCATCTTTATACGTTTCAACAGAGTTGTACTAGCAGTTTTTCGCGCATCTCGAGTTTCATTTAGTGGTGAAATACACTAGCGAGCTGTTTTTCCGAAAAAATCTGGGTGATCTAAAAGTTGCGTGGTCAAATGCGCTGCGACACATGCGCCCAGCATGTTTTACTAAAACCTTGTTGGTATTTTGGATGGTTTCTCAAGCGCACAGTTTACGAAGTTCAAGATATGTTTACTGAAGGAACATAAAAAGGCGATAAAAACTCACCAAATGCTGAATTGCAGTATTCATTTTGAGGGTGACTTGGCAGGCACGAACAAGCACGGCACACTGCAATGAGAGCATTGCACAGAAAAAACGCGAAGAGAAGGTAAGCCATCGCTCTCCCCCAAACTGCGCGTGTTAATACAATGGGAACGTTTGTGTGACTGGTCTTCACCTCCTTGCAACGTCGAAGTCAAAGTTTAGCTCCTGCACTTCAGACAGTGTTTTCTGTTCTCCCTTTGGAAGACACGTCCCGACATCTGGAGTCCTTTTACGGGTTTTCACTCTGTAACCGGATACAAGGGCGTCTTCTAACATCAAAAATGCGACCCTTTCGAGAACTCGTGATGTCACCGAGTATTAAAAATAAAAATGAATTTCACTGGCCAGGGCAAAGTCACGCTTGACAGACCACACGGGGCTTTTTCGTATTGAGTTGACAACATTAAAATGTTCCTTTTCCGGGCGACGGAATTTTCCAGTCTGAAATCACGCCGAAAAAGCGTAAAAAATGTGCAATATAAGAGAAGTTATTTTAAAACCTGTTGCTACAGAGATTTCTACTTAAAACGTGCTTATTTTTGTTTGAAAAACGAGGGAAGTCATTCTTCGGTTCGGGCTTGCGTGATTCACATTATGAAAAAATAAACTTTTACCTGTCAAGGTTTTGCTTTTTTTAATGTTATAAAACCTGTTTTTCTCGTGAAATTTTAAGGAAGTAATTGTTGACCTCTAACGTTATACGTAATAGAGCATGTGTTTGGTTTTAATCTTCGCGAAGAATTAAAAGTATTTATCCTTAATCCACAGATAACAAAATTTTTGACATTTTCCTTCGCGTTCTCTAAGTGGATTTATTGCATTACTTATAATTTTTGCATGCACGTTGTTACTGTTGTTCATGTTACATTAATAAATTCGGTGTACTTTATTCTCCACATATTGCTTTCACTTTCCGTGTCTGAACATTCAGGGAGTTATAGTCAAAATTTACCGCCAATGAATTGCTAACTTAGAAATATGTGTATTTCTTGCCTTACTATTTTTCCGTCCGCGTCGTTAATATCACTAGATACACCTTTCTTGATGAGACATATAACATAGCTCTATGAACGCAAATTATTTTTTGTGGGTGTACGAATTTCAGCACGTTTCAATAAGGGAATAAGCTGCAACAAGAAAGATTAAAATCGGGACCTTGGATGAAAAAAATCTAACCTTCGCGTGTGGCTGGATTATTTCCTTAAAGATGGGGGCGGTGTAAGTACGTTTCAGCGGTTTTGGCCTCCAAAGTGAACGTTTCTTATGAATTGAGTGAGCTTTTAATAATCGAGATAAGGGCACAACGGAAATTGTAAGTTAGCAGAAACCGAGGGCGGAAAATGCTTCGAATAACGCTCCTTTTGTGGCTATGGTTTAATTTATTGGATACTTTTATCCCTTCTGCGAGCAGGAGAGTACAGATTCTATTGTTGTCAGCTTAATCGCCCTTTTAAAGGACGTCACGATTAAGTTCAAGCTCTAAAAGTTTGAAGTATACTAGATTTATTCATTAGAGAATAAAACCTTTGTTGTTTCATGTTACGGGAACTAGTTAAACTGGAAGCTCAACAAAGATTGAAACATACATTGTGTGGGTTTCTTCTCGTTTTAACTTGTTTTTTCCTCGTTTTATTTTTGTGGTCAAAAGTTGTTCCGCGCGTAAGTATTGGCTCGGCGATAGCTGGGCTCTCTGCCAAACTTTCAACAGATCTCTATATTTTTAGCATGTTAAATGCCACCTGTATGAAAGAGTCAGCTAACAAAACTCAATCCGAATAGGTTGAAATTAGAACGACCCGAGGTCACTGTGTCATGTTAAAGGCAACACCATACTTTCGTTAATTTCATTTGCAACATAGAGGGCGGACTGCCTGGAATTCAAAAAACACCCCGCCTTTTTTTCACTCTCTTTTTTTTTTTTTTTTTTTTAATTTTTGTTTTGTCGCCCATTTCCTGTCATAATTGTAGTTGAACTCTTGAGAACTCACAACCAAATATTGGTATGTCTAGCCTCTTCAGTAATCACACGTATTATGTTAGTGGTGATTCTTTGTCTTCTACTGTCCATAAATTGGGAGATCTAGACTTGGAAATGCAAATTAAAGAATGGAAGAATGGGATAATGCTTTATTGACGAAATTTCACCTACTCACATCAGAGCAAAGTACTTTCTAAGTAGTTTTAGCTTGACCTTGATCATCAGTCCTTGTGGGTCAGCAGAACTTGAACTCTGTGATGTAACCTTCATGTAAGATATACCTTCACTATACGCAGCTGACTCCCAGAGGTTTCAAACTCGTACTAGTTTGTCCAATACAAGTTGGTCCAAGTTGGCCTGTGTTAAAGTCGCAAACACATTTTGCCAACCTGTCGGCAAACTGTTTTCGCAAGTCAGGCGTGCACCAATTTGTACAGATGTAACTTACCAATACGAGTTGAAAAACCTCGAAGGCGCTTCAGTCTTACAATCAATTTTGTCATCCATTTCCCTGATTTCTTTTACGTCTTTCCAATAATTTAGCTTAAATGTTTCATTCTCTGTTTTAAGGCCACAGTTTGCAAGCGACAAATTTCTTTAAGTGCAGCGAAGTCAAAGTTGCACACCCCACATTTTTCGGTTCCCGGTGTTGACCAACATTTTGTCGCTGTTATCTTATCGTCTTAACTGCAACTTGTTTGCGGTAAACCACCCGCCTGTTATGACGCTTTTATTTGCCATTAGGCGCTTTATATGATGTGCAATTTGCATCAAACTTTGATACGTCACAGAAACTGTATTAGCCACTGAATTAAAGGAAAAGTATTTAAGCTGACATATCGTGTTTTCTTGAGAATGGACCGCGGTCAGGAACTTGCTTACTTATGTCGAAATAAGCAGAAAAATCAGCAAAAGTGATATTACTAAACAGAAAGGAAATAGCAACTCAAGAGACAAAATAACAGCTTAAAAAACAAAGTCTAATCAGAATGGCAAGTTCAATTTCTAGACATCCTGTCAAGAAATCAATCTACTTCCATCCCTGTAATCTTATACTTTATCCCCAAAGTACTTGTCCTGTTTTGCTCTGTAGAGTCTTTCTGTCGAAATTAGCTGCATATTTGGTGGCATTTGGCAATATAACATGGGAATTACGTGGGCGAAATTTCGGTATTTTGGCAAAACACTGTCCCTTCAAGTGTATTGCCGTCAATCTGGGTACCACTCATGACCACTGTTATCAACAAAAACTTCAGCTGTGTTCTGCGATCGGTAACTGAATCTCCAGTTCTTCTACGTGTTCGAGACGATGTGTGATGCACCTTTTAGTCTTAAACTATAAATGTCAACTACTGCCTAAGTGAAGTATGAAGTTTCCGCAATTTGACGGTAACTTGTTAAGTTTAAGGCTCTTTGCCGAATGTAAAGCTCACGAAGATACAGTTACTGTTGTCTTATGAGAGATCCTCTTTTGCCGTACGCTTATAGAACCTGAGTCGTTAATGGACTAAGTATTGCATAACATTTTTGCCGGGGCTTTTGGTTTGCGCACTCATGGCAGTTTTGGGGTTTTGCAGGAAGTGATGTTTGCTGTTTGTGTTTTTAAAACCGAGATGGGTATATTTTCAGCTTGTGTTTGGTATATTTTCAACTTGTGATCATATTTTATTGCACATGTCGGGAATAATTCCTCTTTCAAAACGATTAGCACCGAATCTCTTAAGCCTGATAAGCAATGATATTTTTATTTCCTGGTAAATGCGTGGGAAAGTATCATTCCGTATGGTCGTCTACAATCCTTAGCTTCTTCAATTTTAATTGAAAGACGTTTTGTCAGATCCAGAACAAGGCAAACTGGCAGTAGATAGTTAATTAACCTAGTGGACTTGCTGAAGTTAAATAAAGTTATTAATTATATAAATTACAAATAAAGTCTGTGTCACATTTCCTTGTAGCTTAACGCGAAAACAAAGTTCTGCGTAAAAGTCTTAAAGTAAACCCGGCTGAGGGAAACAAAGAAGGCGCCGGAATGGGTGCAAATAGAGATTTTTCGTCTACTGGTGTTTTCGCCCGGTCGAAATGCGCCGCATTAGAGCTCGGTCGAAAATGCTATTGCGGCACTAAGTACCATTTTCGATCGAGCTCAAATTCGCGCTCAGTTGGTCACAAGTTTTGTAGCCGAATATGTTTTCGTTGAGCGTGTGAAGAGGCTCTTCATTAGGAAATAAAGCAAAAAGAAAGGCCGATTTTTCTTGTGACCTATATCACCTAAAGCGCCTGTTCAGAGGCTAGTTTTAGCTTGAAGCGCCGCCCCATTCTATCGACTGACTAGGACATTGAAACTAGTCATCCAGTCATGTGAATATTTCACATAAAATGTGAATGTATAAACGCACAAAAAAATCATCTCTCTCAAAATGGCTTCATTCAGGTTAACTGTAGACAACTGACTTATTATTTATGTTGTCTACTTATTTGTTTAACATTCTACCATAGACACGGCTTTGCTCCTTCCCCCCCCCCCCCCCCGTTTGTCAAAATAAATCATCAGACTTCGATTTATTTGAAGTAAACTAATCTGCAGGCTGTAAGTAATGATTTTTCTTTTGATTTAAACTTACACGAACCAAAAAAATTTCTTGTGTTAAAACTGAAACCAATATTGTATATCTGTGCAATCACTAATTGAGTGAATTTTTGTGGAATATTAACTGATTTGCGGGGAAGGATATGATATTTTTCAGGATATTCTTCACGCGCGGATAGGAAATATTGCAACCCGCAAATATTTCTAGCACACGGCTTTCGATTGAAGTCCAGTTGTCACGTCTTACAATTTCACGGTCGTGACGTCTTATACTCTTGAAATCGAAGTGGAAAATTCAGGATTGTTCATTTTCCTTAATTCCAGGAACAAAATACTTATTCAAAAGGAAGCGATATTGCTCTGTTAAACCCCTATTCTATTTGTTCTTTTCTTTTCTTTATTTTGTTTTTGTTTTTGTTTTTTTGTTTTTTTGGGGGGGAAAATGGAAACGAGAATTGAGGAGTGCTCAAGTTAAATGAAAGCTGGTGGTTTGGCAGACGACTGAACTTGGCCGGGTTATTGGCATCTGCAGTTTATTTCACCTCGGGCATTAATTTTCTCTCCACAGAATGTTTCACGTTGACCACAGAATACCGGCTTTTACATTTGTCACGACAAAAATATTCAAAAAATACCAAGAATGACATGATATGAGTTCGAGATAACAGGCGGAAGTTTACAAACAATGAAGACTAATATAAATAATCGATTCTGCTAGAAAAGTGTTTTCATCTTTGCTCGAAGATACATGTAACGAAGAGGGAATCCTCTCTCGTTATAACTCAGATACATTTATACCTTTGCATACATTTGCATAGCCGTGATGATCTCTTAGGTAACAATTATCGGACATAAAACGTTTGTTTAATACAAACGCGTCAGAAAGAAAAAACAGCGTGTTTTAACTTTTGGTCATATATTCGATGCTGGGAAAGACATAGATATCGAGCTCAAATTCAGGAATTCTACCAATTTTAAGACGTTCGGTACAGTAGTTTCGATGGTTGTTCAGTCCAGCAGTTTCTAAAAAACAATAAAAGAAAAAGGTGGTCTGTGGGTTGAGTAAGCCCTGTATCGACAAGTTGCTGATATGCACCATATCTGATAACAATTAAGCACTTTCGTGGGCCAAAGCAGTTAAGTTTTATATTATGTGCACTTTTCTTTATCTTTGTTACTGGTACTGGTCCTCTTTTCTCATTTTATAACACAGAGGCGAATCCAGGGGGGGATTGAGGGGGTTGTACCCCCCTTTCACCAGTAATTTTCCGTAATTTACAATCTGCTTTTTAGGAAAATCTCGCCAGGGTCTAGATCCCCTAGGCCCAGGGACGTTTCCCTCCCCCCCCCCCCCTAGTACTTACAACCCCCCTCCTTTCAAAACAACTTGGATGCGCCCCTGTAACGAGGGCTGGTGCAAAAAAGTTCCTCATACAATTGGGTTGTATTCAGTAGCTTCTGAACGACACTAACGTTTATGAAAGGCTTTATACAAAGCCTCGCTTTAAAAATGAGGCTATTCAATGTCATTCGAAGATGCCCAATCTTGAATTCCTACGCTCACATGACGGAAATTCAAATTGCTAGGGTATCTTTTTCGTCTCAGTTTTAATTTTGATTTTCTTCTCTCGCAGTTAATTACCCCGAAGTTTCCAGTCGTTGTCAAAGTCGGTCACGCAAATGGAGGATACGGAAAGGTGAGGAAATTGCTGTTGATTGAAAACCAATGCACCCGTTATTAAATTATTTGTAGTCTTGCAAATTGATCTCATTCTTTTAACTGGACTTGTCATGTAAGTCGACACGGTTTGTAGTACACCGACCTGCAGTTTGCCCTATCATTCCTGTGTACAAAGTGTGTCCTTTTCAACTAGAAAACAATCTTAGACTTTGTTTTGCAAAAATAAACAGCACCACAGGAAAGTACTGCTCAGTGGCTTTTATTTGAATGGTCACACTTTAGGATCTGATCCAAAGACTCGGAAATTAGAACCACTTTGTACAGCACAATAAACAGCACTACAGGAAATTACTGCTCAGTAGCTTTCATTTGAATGGTCACACTTTAGGATCTGATCCAAAGACTCGGAAATTAGAGCCACTTTGTACAGCATAATAAACAGCACCACAGGAGAGTACTGCTCTGTAACTTTTATTTGAATGGTTACACCTTAGGATTTCATCCACAGACTCAAAAGCGAGAACCACCTTGTACAGCCTAATAAACAGTACCACATGAAAGTATTGCACAATAGCTTTCATTTGAAGGCTTTGAATGGTCACACTTTGGGATTTCCTGCACAGGGTACCCTGACCTTGTACAGCATAATTAGCAACGCCACAGGAAAGCACTGCTCAGCAGCTGTCGTTTGAAAAGCCGATCACGGTTGAAGCGATCTCTTATGGCATAGTGAACAGCACTAAAGGAAAGTGTTGCTTGGCATTGGAATGATCACAACCAAGACCTGTATTTACAAAATCACTCTTTGTGAAGCATGGTTTCACTTTCTGCCGGGAACTAAGGGTAATATAATTTGTTTAGAAACGACTCAGAAACTTTACATGTCTGGTTCCAAATCAGTCGCACCTCTTCGACTTGACAATAAGTTGAAAACCAAAGACAATAAAGCATTATTACACTGTTCAATTTTCAATCCAAACGTCTTATTTTTTGGCCTCGCCAGACATGTTTTAATCTTCCTTTTCCGTAGTTTATTATTCTGCGACCGGAAAGTCCCCAGCGTAGTTTTCCATTCCAGCGAACATTTGGTAATTATACATTTAACCGAGTGCAATGAAAGCGAATTTTTAAAATTCTCTCTTCTTTGTTTGTTCTTCTTCATAATCTTGCAATTTTTTCTGAAACATTACTGAATTTGCATCAATAAATATTTTGCTTGGTTATAACAGCAGTTCAGTTGCATACTTTGAACTGATCTCATTTCGAAACACGTTCGTGTTTTGCTATAACTTAAGAGTCATGCCGAAATTAGAAATAATTAGAAATAAATAAATAAATAAATAAAATAAATCTATTTTATGAAGGCGGGTTGAAACATCAACGCAAACAAGTCTTATTACGTTAAAATTGGCGAGGAAATGAAACCGGACGGACATAAAAGGAAATATCACTATTCGACAGAGTAAACACGCAATCGGATAATTAAGCTGCTCTCGCTCAATTCTCACCGGAAAAGTGTCCAATTAATTAATTAATTAAAAATGTTTTCTGCATCTAAAATCAAGGTCTAGAGCACATCGATACATCATCAGTGAGACTGTAAACAGGCTTCTAGTGGGGAGATAGGGCGCAACGGTGGACCCCTCCCTCCCCTCCCCCTTCCCCTTCCCCTCCCCCTCCCCCTTTGTTCGCTCCTTACTTTTTGCCACGTTTCCCAAGAGAGAGCCTGGGGTCAATTTAATAAAACTTTTACACTTGTAATTTACAAGTCGGACCATTGTATATAGAAGCGCAGACGAAAACGAGTTTAATAAACATCGTTACAAGTCCTAGTTACAAGTGTCCGACTTGTAATTACAGGTGTAGCGCTACACGTGTAAAATATGGTAAGTAACAAATTTAATAAAATTTTTACAAGAGTCCGACTTGTATTTTTACAAGAGTCCAACTTGTAAGTCACAAGTGCAAATTACAAGTCGCATGTCACTTGTAAACATTGGGTATGCCTTGTAAAATGCTTATTTTTGTGACAAAATATGTTTTCCTCTAGCAAAGAAGAACTCGACGAGCTGCTGAGGCATCTCAGTATCTGGCAACCTAGGAATTTCGAGAAAAGGCAGCTGTTAGACATGGAAAACCTAAGGGAATTTCGGGTGAATTTTCGTCTCTTTGAGGCCGCTTTCGCGCATCTTTTGAAATTAAAGAGTCTGACCCACCCAAGAGCCTTTGCGCGCTTACATAAGTTCAGACGCCATTTTCGGGGCACCCAAAACTCCGGATTTCATCGTTAGAGAAAGTAATCCTTCTCCATCGAGCGGTCACTGCACAAAGCAGCCTCTATTTTCACATAAATATTTTCGTCGTTTATTGTTCTTTCTGTACTGGGTATTATTTGTGGACAATCGCTACTTTCCGAACGGTAATCGAGTGGGATTCTGTGCCTGTTCAGAAGTTCCTCCGTCGCAATGGCGGCGAATCGTCCCAAGATGGGACGTCCACGGAGGCGAGAAGGCATCAAACGACTCAAATTGCGAGAGTCAACGTTTAATCCGTGGAACGAGCGAAAGGAGGCTCTTGGGCTTCGAAGAATTACAAACAGCGAGTTCGCCGAAATGCTTCTCCATCAGCATTTCAGTGCCCTTCAAGAAGTACGCGTTCGACTCACCCGGGATCTCACCATGGTCGTGGATCACCACATTCAACACCTTCTACTCCGAGGCGAGGTAAGAAAATGTTTCTAACATGTTATCAGTAAATTGGCTTCTTTGTTGTGCTATCCAGCCAATGTTCTAGCTGGCAATAAACGATCTTGTATCTAAATTCTGTGCGTGACAAATGTTGAGTAGTCTGTGTGACAATGTTTTGAATTTATTCACAGAGAGAAAGGAATTGTTCCTGCAGTCAGCGCCTGTTGGAATAAGACGCGGACCTGAGGATTTATCAGTGTCCCCGTTACGCTTTGCCAGTGCTTCAGACAACACATCTGTTAGCAAGTGAGTTCTTGTTTCTATATGAGAAAGCAGTGAGAGTACTTTGAAGTCAGTGTGTATGTTTGGCAATATTTATTATTTGTCACTTTCAATGAGAAATCTTGTGACATTTTTCGGAACTTCGAAAAGTGCGGCATTTACTGATATAGTCTATTTCTGGTGTATTTAGCGTTGAAGGTGATGTAACTGCTAGTTCCACGATACACTCTGAAGCCCGGAGAAGAGCTCGCCACATGTCACCAGACTCTTCTCGAGCAGGTCCAAAGTTGGAATCCCTACTTCTCCACTTTGGAAGGAAACCCTCACTCAGAAGTTGTGAGCGATGAGGAGTAAGAGAGTTTTACCTTTCCATCTATCTACCTATTATGCTTTATTGTGTTGTTTGATTGTTATTGGTTGGATTTACAGGAATTTTTGTATATAATTTTCCTCATGTCACACACCTGGCAGTTGAACTAACCCATAGGTGGAGGGGGTAATGCTTTCAAAGTAACTCTGAATTTGTTTGACTGACCCATCAGTTACACATGGTGGTGACTTGCTTGTGTTTCTTGTGAGAACAGCAGAGGTTTTTATTTGTTCTTTGTTGTGTCATCCTTGTATTGTGAATAATATTTTAGTATAGTTCAATGTGCGATGCTTATAGTGGCCCTTATCAAAAGTGAGGATCCCAAATTTCTCTCATATTTCCATTAGAGTTCAAATATATGTATTTTTCTCTACATTCAAATTGAAATATTGTTTTGTTCTGTATCTGCATGCCAACGGCTAAATTCATGGGTAAGATAATAAAGTCCATGCAGGATATGCTGAGACAAAGCCGGGGACCATAAACATGAAAAAAGAATGAGACCAATATCTGGCCTTCTTAACCAAACGAGCTTTATCAATGGAGGTTTTATAACATGGTTTACTGCGATTCACTGGGCAGACAGACAAAAGGCAATCCTGAGCAGGCAAGTTATTGGCTCCGGCTTGCCTGTGTGAGTAGCCAATCATGGCACAGGATTTGCTTCATCATGCACACAAGGGGAACCAGCCATATTTGTAATTACTGCTTGACTGTTTTGCATATTGCTTCTTTCAATTTAGAACCTAATTGTTTTGCAGGCTGGGAAGATCAAGGGCTGTGAAAAACTCTTGCAGTGGGTTGAACCAGTGTGAAACCATTTTTGGCACTGTGTGGAAACTTGTGATGGAGATCTTGAATTGTTGAAGGTATGTGACTTTCACTTTGGGTCAGGTTGCTCGAATTAACATTTTGTGGCAAGTTAGAGTATTCAATTTTATGTTGTGGCATCTTATAAAATAAGTATTATGTCCTCCTTTTAAGGACAAGTGGTTAGGGATAATGCACCATATCTGTGGGGAGCATAAGTGGGATGGAGCTACTTGTTCCCGTGGACCACTGACTGAAGTGGAAGGTGGCAAGGAGTACTTAGCCATGAACTCCAAGGCTGCAAAAGAGTTGCGGAAGATCGTGTTGGACCATGAATGGCTAAAGAGTCTGGAACACTATGTGTTTTTCAGGTACATTTCGGGAGAACAGTTTTTTGATGACACTTGCATCAGACCTTTTAGATGACTTAATCTGTACCCATCACTGAATAGATCTGAATGGATGTACATGTACCTTTTCATTAGAGTGGCTTATAGTATTCCCTGTTGTATGGCGTGGTCTGTGAGCACTCAAAGTAAAGCCAATCCTGCTATGTCATTGGCAACCTGTGTAGGCAATATGCTTGGTTGTATGTTACATAATAGTACCTTTTTATACAGGTCGTCATCGCCTACTGGTGGTTTTTTACAAAGCAAGCCTTGTCTGAAGTGAATCAGTAGTAATAAGTTAAAAATTAAAAACTATACCTGTCAGTACAGCTGGATCTTGACTTTGTTTTGGTCCTAATTTTGTAATAAAATAATTTGGCCAATATTCCACCACCTTTATCTCATGCTTGACCAATAACCCATATATAATGTATCTATTTAAAAAATGACTCAAGTAATGGCTCAGTCTTGAATTTTTGTTATATTTATCTAAACTAGGCATACAAGCAACTTAGAAAACTTCAACTCGAGGCATCTGAAGTATGCTCTGAAACGGATTGCATTTGGGTAAGTTCATGTTCATGCAAATAGAAGGAAATCTGTTGGGAAAAAGTTAGGTTTTGTTAGGTTTTCTTTTTTCAATAAAATCTGGTAATGACAAATAGGCCTTCAATCCCCATTTCCAATGGAATGGAAACACCAATGAGAATGTTTCCTTACTTGTCACAGCCTCCAAGCAAACTCTCTTGGACGGGTGGGGGGAAGAGAGCTTGCTGGCAGGCTATAGTGACCATTCACATACTTCTTATTAGCCCTATGCATCATAATACATTGATATTTCAAAGCGAATTCACTGTCACTGATGGGCCTTAAAAGAGCAAAATGACAGAATCTTTTTAGAATCTTGGGAAAATACTAATTTTGTGAGGAAATAAGCGCAAAATGCACTTTGTTTCAATGCACCTATGAACGGCGAAGGCCCATGTAATTGCTATCTGGAGCTGGAGAAGCTTGCCTAATGGTTGTAACTACACAAGACGGCAAAATTTTTCGATTCCGCCTTCCAAGTTTTCCATATTTCCACAACGTGTACTGCCGGTATGCGGCCTTCCGGTAACTTTGAGTGGAGTAATCAGGCTCATCTACACGGATGTCACACCTGGCTCTTATTGCCAACTGCAAAACTTCCCGATCTAAACAGGTGGTGTTGAACATTACATAGGAAGTAACACAGGTTCTTTTCTGGTAGCAAACATTTTCCTGCTCATCCTGCATCCTTCGGCACACTCCACAATGTCATTTTCCGGTTCTGGCGGCTCTGACTCTGGATCATTTGCTCCTGTTAGTAGATCTCTGGCGTATTCTACACTGCCACGGCCTTGGCTCAGTACCCTGATGAGAAGGGTTTCCTTTTCAACCTCTGATAGCTTCTTCACAAACTCCTATCGTATAAGACAGGAACAGAGAGACTTCAGCTACAAACAATTTGTAAGCAAGTGCCAATTTTTCTCGCTTGCGTGCGATAATTTGTACTAAACTAATGTTTACCTTTATTTCTTTCTCGGACTCTTCTACAGCTCTTCGGTGGCGTGCATATGCGCTCGGGTTATTGAATACAGGCTGGACTTCAACGGCCCCATTTTTGCAGGCAGCTTTGCTCGTTCCACACTGACAACTCGACGTGCATTTGGAGTCTGCATTCCGACACGGGCAGCCTGTCGACCTCGCACTCTTCTTTCGGCTACATGTGTTTTTGCAGCGGCAAACCTACAATGCCAGAGCCAGTCTCGTTTGAGTTTAAAAAAAAAAACATCGGAAGAAATGCATATTCTTATTTTGAAGCGGATAAATGTAAAGCTGGGATGATTTCTTACCACACGAGCGACAACAGCGCTGCTTGGTCCGGCGACTGAATCACGGCGAGCCGTGGTTCGATTCGGCTCACGTTCACTGGCGATCCGTAAGCATCTACAGCAGGACGTTCTGCGTATTCGTCTCCACTTAAATTGTCGCCAGTGATATTTAGAGCTTCTTCGCTATCGCTCATTTCCAGTTGCATCCTTTCCGCCATATCGATGAGAAGAATCTCGCGCGCTGAAGGACAATGAAAGCTATACCCAAATATGGGAAGAATACAACGGTGTCCCGGATAATAACAATAACAGAAGCGCGCGTTGCAAACTGGGTGGGTCAGACTCTTTAATAAACCTGCGATTAGAGTAGACATTAGCATAGATTAAAGAAGAGAGATTGGATTGTACACTTGTAACCGTACAAATGCATTCCAGCGGAGTTTACAATTGTAGGGCTACAATTGTAATTTACTCTTGTATCTGACTCGTGCTACACGTGTAAGTTCCAGAGTAGAAAATTCTTTTATTAAATTCTTGTATTTACAAGTTGGACTTTACACGTGTAAATTACACGTGTAAAAATTACAAGTGTAGTTTCTTTATTAAGTTGACCCCTGGTCATAGGTTAATCATCAGTGTAGAAACTTTGCCGTATTCCTCAGACGGGAGGACCCGGTTTTAAAGAAATCCTCCTCTCTGCTCTTTCTATAGATTTCTAACATGGAGTTCTTTAAAAGTGAAAGATTTGTCTGCTGGGAATTCATAGTAATGAAGCACATCATGTCACACTACTGGCTGAACAAAGGACTCGGAAGAGACACGAAAGCTCTTTTTGAGTTCCTACTTTGTTTTGGTGGTGACTAAAGAGAGAGTATTCCGCCCAAAATGTCGAAGTTTCGCTTGTTATATTGGCAAATGCCACCAAACATTTAACGAAATTGAGTGAAAAAATCTACAGAGCAGAACAGAGCAAGTCAGTTTGGGGAGAAGTGGATTCCCCAGTTTGTTAAATTTTATTTTGCGACAGGATTTCCAAAGAAGAACATTGTGATGCTGAATGGAACTTTGGTTTTTAAACCTTTATTTTGTCCTCTCAAGTTTATATTTCCTCGCTTTCGTCACCTTTGTCAATTTTTTCCCTATCCCAAGACAAGTTCCTGGTCAAACACAATGACTCAGAAGGTATACTAAGGGTGCATTCTTTTGGGACTATTCTGGTTATTCTTATTCCGGTTTAGGAATAACAGAATACACGGAATTTCAATTTCGAAAAGAACGCCAATTCTGGAAACGGAATACCCATGGCGGAGGTGACCTGAGAACCACTATGTCTGCACACGCGCGGGCGGCCGCGTCGGATTTCCCGCCAAAAATTTCCCAAAAGAACGCGTATTCTGTCTATTCCGAGTAAACCGTATTCCTTTCATTCTGTTCATTCTGCTATCGGGAGCAGAATGAACGGAATGATATTCCGTTCATTCCGAAAACGGAATAGCTCCCAAAAGAACACAAATACCGTCTATTCCGAGTATTCCTATTCCGGAATAGTCCCAAAAGAACGCACCCTAAGAGTTCAATTCCATCGAGTTCAACTCCAAGCGGCACGCAAGCTTGTGTCAGTAAATAGCGAACTGGGATAAATCATGTGTGAGGAGAATATCGTTTACCTTTGTTTTTAACTTGCTGCAGGTTTGTGTTCACAACCACCGTAGTTTCCAAGATATCGCGAGTATTGTTGCTCTGTCCGATACTTACGCTACAACTGAGCCATTCATTCCTGGGAAATGTGACGTCAGGATTCAGAAAATTGGCACTCACTACCGCGCCTTCAAGTAAGTCAACCAGTCCAGTAAAAAGGTATTTCATTCTCTTGTATTCTTCCACTTTTGCTGTATAGTGCTCAAATTGGCCTTCATCGGTTAATTTGGCCACTCTCTGAAAGGCAGTGCAACTCTCGCTGCAATCGACATCAGTTGCAAGAGAATTTTGAATGTGTAAATCCATTAGGTCTCATCGTTAAGGGTTTATACTTAACAGCGGTTACTTTTCATATGACAACGTTTTTTCAATCGAGTCTACTTTAGATAAGAATCTTTGCTCAATGTTGCATCTTTCTCTACCCATTTTTATATCCGGGTAATATTGGGGTAAACCCTTTCGATCGACAAGCATCTCGTCCAGAGGGGAATAGCAAAATCCTACTTTCTTCATGCTACTGAAACCGGGTTGGGTTTCCTGTGGTTTGCATTACCTACCAAACTATGGAAATATGAGGTTTATTCCTACGCATTCAAACACCTTAAAATTCCGATAATAAACCCTGGGCTTACGCAACTTCGCAAGGGCTTCTTGGTTGGCGAGGACAAAGAACTGTGGTAGAACCGCATTTTATTCAATTAGGTGTTACTTTATTCTTGAAAATGCCTTTCGGGAGATGTGGTATGCTTATATCTAGGAAACTATTGGGCCTACAGTCGGGTGGGACTATTTACGGGATATTACGGTAATCATATATTTTGCGCTCCATATGCAGGCGAACATCGATTTCCGACAACTGGAAAACCAACACTGGGTCAGCGGTTCTTGAGGAAATCACAATCACAGACAGGTAACATTCCTGGCTGTAAAAGAAAAAAAAACCCAAATCCTAGTTATAGAGGGGTTTCAGTTCCTTTACGTTTGAACTTCAATGACAAACACAAACCGCTTGCGAAATGCCTTATCCGCTTATATGTGTACCCGTCCCTGGCATTGCTAAAATGGTTTTCCCGCGTTTGGTACCCATTACACGATTTTCCGTCCTTTGTACCGATTACATATTGTGACGCTTTTAATTTGGTAACGGTCGTGTGTTTTGCCCGCGATTTAGCTCATTATTTTTTTTGCATCATAACTTCTTGAACTTTCCTCCCCAGATATAAAACGTGGGTTAACGAATGCAGTCAGCTGTTTGGAGGCGGTCTTGATATTATGTGTGTGGAGGCGATAATAGGGAAAGACAACAAAGAATATATTATCGAGGTAACCGACACAAACATTAGTAATGTCGAAAAAACACATCTTTTTTTCTTTTATATTTGTAAGTAGAGCCATCAAAACAGCCACGTGCCAACACGTGTGATTTTAGACTCTTTATTGGAAGTCAAGCTTAAGGGCCGCGCCTGAACTAGGAGAAATTATTGCAGAAGCAGTGTTGTGGAAGCAAATGCATGCTTCCCAGTTTAGCCTCGCTTTAAACATATGTTGCGGAAGTAAATTTTGTTTCAGTTTGAAATAAGAAAATGTTTTAAACCAACAGGGGGAACAATGTGAAGAAACATAGTTTCCGTAACAATGATTCCTAGTTTTGCCAGGCCCTAAGAAAACCAACGCAAAATCAGAAAAGTCCTCTTTTCTGTGCTTTCTTTGTGTCCCAACACAAAGAAAGCCTCATTTACTGTCCTGCCCCGCAGGTGAACGACACGGCCATGCGACTCTTCAGTGACACACAAGATGAAGACCAGAGAAGGATCGCCGATTTGGTGGTGGAACGAATGGAGAAAGAATATCCTCCAAAACTCGAACCTAATACCGCCACGGGAGCCGCCCTCACAGGTGACTTAACCCTGCGGTCCTAGGAAATAACTTATTTTTAATTTCTCTTTACCCAGCACAGGCAGCCTAAGTACAAAGTAGATTTGTTGCATTCCCCTACAAAGTCATATTTTGACGAAGTGTGATACTGTGCACGTGTAATTTCGGTGCATATGTTAGTCTCTACTTGGTTCGCCTGTGTTAGTACCCATCAGTGGGATAATAAAAAGGAGTTCCTTCTGCTTGTCTCTAAATGACAATAAACTCGAAGGTATCTAACACCTCTTAGATGAAATGTTGTGAATGTGATGTGAATGTAAATGTGATGTTTCCCTTGAGAAATCCAAGTATCGACATCATTTTAACTGTATGTGGAGAGGAGTGAGATCCGATGCGAGATCCGGAGATATCTGTCCTGATGTTGTCCTTAGGCTAGACCCATTCCTCCGCCCCCACCTTAAATCAGTTTTGTATATCAGTAGGGAATATAGGGATCGCGATCCAAGAGCCAAACAAGAAAAACTTCTTAAACAATACTTTCTAAAGGATTCAAAAACCAGCAATAAATACAACAGGAAAGCACTGCTCAAATGCGTAATTAACGGTGGCATAGAAACGTGCTGGTTCGCTTTCATTTGAATCGTCACACTTAAAGAACATAGTCAGAAGCTCTAAAGTAAGAACCTCATTGCCTGTTAAGGCTTGACTTTAAAAATAAGTTATTCCATAGGAAATTAATGGAAATGTAGGTTGTAAGTTTATCACCGAAGTTCGTAAACAAGACGCAGCAACTTTTTTTCTTAGTCGCTACACAACATATAGCTGTCTTCAGTTAACGCGAATAAATGGTTTCTTAATATTCTTATTCGTCTTATGTAATACATAGTATAATTCTTTCAAATTAATGTAAGTTAAATCAATGTTAATCTTTCTATTTCTTACCTTTTCTTTCTTCCGCTTTCCTTCTCTGTCTGTCAGCTGATCAGTCCAGTGAGGGCAGCGGTGAGTACTGGTGTTCCCGTCTCTCTTCATATTCACTCAATTACCTTGTTTCACTTTACATGGACTGGAATCCAATGAAGCGATGAGCGTCTAAAAACTGTAATCTTTCTTCATAACTATCACTTGCACCCGCACTTTTGTTTGTGAACAGTTCACTCAAGCTATGACATTTTAAGTATAGTTTGTTTGCCTAGTAAGTTTTAGCACTAGCTGTTACACTGTCACTGTAGCAAATCGATTTGTAGCCCTCGTTCCGAAAACCATCCCCGCCTTCCTCTTCTGACCCCCCCCCCTCCCCACTGTAAATATGTTTCCCCTAGGAAGCGCTCCTATTTTAATAAGCTACCCTTCCTGAAAGTTTTGTGATTGCTATTGATGTAGAACAGACACGTGTCTTCTGATTTTTGCTTCACAGGTGCAGCCTCTCATATTCCTCTCATAGTTTTGTTCGTTTTGTATTTAAAAACCTTCTTTTTACACTCTCGCGTACCCCTGTACCAAAATTGACAAAAATAAGCGACCTTTCCCAATGAGTGACCTCCCTTCAATTCATAACATAAAATTAGCTTCCCCCCCCTCCCCCTCCAAGTCCAATCAGAATGGTAATACACTTGTACTTTCCTCTGAATTCGTTGCTAAATGTCTGTTCTTTGCTTCTTTAGCTATATAAGCTGCACATTTTTTTCAGTAGTTCATCGAGTCCATCGCAACTTGACAAAACCAAGCACAAAATGTAGCCGACGCTAAGGGGGGAGAAAGCGCGTAAATTCAAGTCAAGATGACATTTGGTTGAGCTTCAACATGTTACTGCTTCAGTAACGCATGTTGAACAAGTCTTTTAAGCCAGTTATAGAGGTCAGCAAATTACTCACGTTACCTTTAAGCTCCCCCTCCTAATCGACGTTTTTCCTTCTGCAGATGCTTTCAAAGTTATTGGCGGGCCTGGAGCGCCAACGGTTTCGGAAGGAGCAACAAAGACGGAGAAAAAGAAGAATGGAATGTTCAGCGGGTTTATTGATTAGACTTCAGCCGATCCACTGTGTCAGCAGTGTGTGCAAAGAGTGGAATATTACTCATGTTATTAGATCAGTTATATACCAGCATACTGTTGATTAGGTATTTTTTAATTGAAATACTGATTGTACATATCAGGATAATTCTGTATAATCTCAATATATGTGTATTTTAACGCTGGACGTTTTTTATTTGCCAAATGTATACACGAGGTTAAATATCGATGTAAGTTATTTATTTGAATTTCATTTCAAGCAGAAAATATTTGTAAGGGTGCCAAGTTATTTCTTTATTTTCTTGAGTCTTGCCGCAGCACTTCTCTTAAAAAGAACAGTGTCTTATGTACTAAGCTGGTCTGTATGACTAAATGTAAAACATTTTACAGCCAATCACCAATTCAACCTTCAAATGACCAAAAGAAAAGAAGTTAAAGAAAAAAAATATGCAGCCGATGCCAAGCCAGGAAAACAGGCCGTCAGAGATAAACACGGGAAATACGCAACCGGTGCCAATCGCAGAAAAACATGTAACCGGTACTAGGCGCGGGAAAACCTTTCAACCGGTGCCAATCACAGGAAAACTTGTAACCGGTGCCAATCGCGGGAAAACAGGTAACCGGTGCCAATCGCGGGAAAACTTGTAACCGGTGCCAACAGCGGGAAAACATGTAACCGGTGCCAATGGCGGGAAAACATGTAACCGGTGCCAATCGCGGGAAACATGTAACCGGTGCCAATCCCGGGAAAACTTGTAACCGGTGCCAAGAGCGGGAAAACATGTAGCCGGTGCTACGAGCGGGAGAACATGTAACCGGTACTAGGCGCGGGAAAACATGCAACGGGTGACAAGCGCGGGAAAACGTGTAACCCGTGCCAGGCAAGCACGTGTGAACCAGCGCTTAGTTTTCGTTTCCTCCCTGATTGGCTGAAAAGGCAACATCCTCGCTGTAGTTAACGCATTTTGCACAATTTTGTGATCCAATTATGTCATCTGGAAAACGCTGGCTGCTGAATCAAAGCAATGCGATGAAAAATAATTCTTGATTTCACAGCTTTACTTCTTTGGGGCATTAGTGTAATATGGGCTAATTTATCTTTATAACCCTTTAATTCTATTCATTTTTTTTTTGTATTTTTTCTTATCGTTCCAAACGAGATTATAATTGGAATTTATTCAAACTTATTAGGTTTATTTAGCAATTGATTTTTTGTGTATTTAAACTTTAGAATTTACGGATGTAATTTTCCTAGTAACCTCAGGAGGTGTCCCTTTAGCTTACTGCAGCGTTCAAACAGGGTGCTCTTGTATAACCTAGGTCCTACTCTAAAAGAAGTTATACTAAAGGCAATTAAAATTGTTGTAGTGTATACCGTTCTTCCTAGAAGGTCAATAAATAGTATTCTAATGCCGTAGCCAACGCTGTAGTTCTTGTTGTTATTTTGTTTTGTTTTGTTTTTCCTTGATTTGTGGTTGGATTTTTTCCCTGAATGAGGAGAGGAAAATAGGAACACAGAACATGTCTAGCTTCGGTCTTACCCGAGCTTTTCGATCTGAAAGAGCGAATGGGAAGAAGTGCGAATGGTGCGAGGATATGTCGAAAAACAAACCGGCTTTGAGTTTCCTGTTGCGTTGTAGTAGTCACGTTAGGGAGGAATAAACATTCCGTGATGTGCGAAAACGGTGTTATGCGTAGGAGGCAAATTTTCGTTTAACTTCATTATCTTAGCGCGAAATTGCGAGTTTGAGAACTTTATTGCTCATTTCTGCTCTGAATGGCCGAGCATATTATACAGCGAAGTGACGATTTGCCGTTTAAAAACAGATTTGAAGAAAGGCTCTCTCCTCAGCTTCATAAACAGATTCACAAGCAACGCAGCAGGGAGCTTCCGAAATCGTGCACTGTTGGTTGATTGTAACAATTCTTTCTCTTGTTAAAAATGTGAGTTAAATCTTAGGCACGGAAGGCAATCTTGCCAATATTTATCAGCATTATAAGGACGTCGATTCAAAACAGAGTGAAGTATGAGATTTTGCACCAGTCTTTTAACGTTTCCGTGCACAGTTTCAGGCGTCGGCGTGTCTAAACGTATTTATAAAATCTCGTGACATTGCAATTTTACGGCAGGTGTGAGAGCAACCTGAAAGAATCGCCACAACACGGATGCACTCATCGCGGGTCATTAATTTTTAACGTACGCTTTAAAAGTGTTTTCGTAAATGATGAATTATATTTGCACATTTGAGGCCTGTAGTTATTGAGCTGGCAAACTCTCCCGACAACCATCTCTGAGCTTCTGACAAGAAAGGTAAGGTTTTTCAGTCTATCCTAATTGACATTAAATAAAAATGAAATAGATGTTCTTCTTTTTTTGCTTATTTTGAGATGGAAATGACAGCTTGGCCTCAAAAGGTGTTTTGAGGAAAAGAGGCGTTTTATTCTGAAACAAGTTCATAAGGCCTTATGAACTTGTGATAGTATTGCAAGCAAAGTATTTTAGCTGAAAACAAACGTTTCAAATTAGACTAATCTTGTATGAAGAGAGTGCCATACAGATTAATAGTGAATGCTTAACCGGTTAAGTAGACGTAGAAACTGAACAATATACCAGAAATATTTGGTTGTTAGGTCGTGTTAACGTAAACATTTGAAAAGGATGTTCAATAAACTGTTTTGGGTTCAGATGACAGGCAATTTACCAGTGCTACTGAATGAAATTTAACTGCAATCTTGACAAGTGGCAAATTTTGGCGTCTACTATAAATAAGAGCGAGTCTTCGACTGAAAAATTGGGAAGAAATCCAAGAACGCAAAATTTAGAAATATCCGCATTAGAGGCCTATTTAACCGCAAGGGGCATAGGAGATTGTTAATTGAAGAAATGTGTCATTAGATGCCATATATGTGTAGCTTAAGTTGTCAAGCGTGAAACTGGCGTCCTTTTTACCGTCAATAGTACTGACATTTACCGTCAACTGTGTACATATCATGAAGATTTAACTGTCGAGGATCTGATGTTTGGACAAGTAACTGACACCGTCATAGTTCAGTTTTCGTGCCGTCAACAGTCGTAGCCATGATACTCTTATCAAACAATTCATACTTCTGGTTAACGGCGATTTCATGGGTTTCACTTCAGCAGGACAACTTAACTTTATATTTCGACAAAAGCCCGCTTTTTCAAGGTTGCTTCGAGATGTTGGGGAGGATGCAAATGTGGTGCGAAATAGTGTTTGTATAGAAAAATAGGGATAAATTACAAATAATTTCCGCAACAGTTTTCAGTTTCTAAAAAGCTATAGTTTATAAACTTAAGGTACTAGGCCAAAGAGTTAACTCAGGATCCAGTTTGAAGGGATAACTGAAAGAAAGCCAGCAGTCGTTAAACCACAATTAAACCCGCGTTGCTCTAGCTCACTGCCATACCCGGGGGGGGGGGGACTCCCATATGAAAGTGACGGGGATGCTCTTCGTCTCGCTTAGGGTTGAAAATTGAAGATTTTGGTCTCACTTAGGGTGTTGAGGACGGAAAGCCACTATTTTTACCCACATAGGTATCGCTTAGGGTTGTGTGTGAAGAAATATCTATATTATACTGTGTTAGTGGTCTAGAGCAGCACACAAATCGCCGTTGTTAAAATTTACTCATAGAAGACAGCATTCGATTGCAGCATCTTTAGCGCAATTAACATCTGTATAGCTCTTATTTAGTTGTCTGTTTTTACATGGTCTCCCTTAGGGGTTAAATAAAGCCGGAGCCACGCCCAGATTGGTCTCCTTTAGGGTGTTAATCCTAATTTTCCGACGAGCATCCCCGTCACTTTCATATGGGAGTCCCCCCCCCCCCCCCGGGCTGCCATACTTCAACTGATGAACAATTTATAGCTTTTACAGTATAGATAATATGTTCTCGTTACGGAGAAAGGCAAAGACTTACTGCATATGTAGATTGCAAAACCGGTTGCTCCTCGGTGTGTTTATAAGTGAGACAAAAAACTCCAGTTACAGAGTTAGTGTGACTCGTAACTTGAGATACCTTATGATCCCGCACATACTCGTCTTATTATTTATCCGGATCCCGCCTACGAAACGGAGCATATCCGGTCTCGCCGTCCCATTTTCATCCCGCATCCCGCCTTTAAAATTTCTCGTATCCCAATTCCCGCCTCGATTTTAAGCCTCATCCCGCATCCCGCCAAACCTATGTTCTTTTCAATGGAGAGTCGAACTGAAAGGCGCTGTTACACGAAGCAATTTTTCCTGCAACTTGCAATGCAAGGGATGACGAGAGCATTTCAAGGCAAGTTGCAGGATACATGTTAGACGTTGCAACTTACCTCCCAACGTTGCGAAAAGTAGGAGCCTGGTTACTTTTCTTGCAACTCGCAACGCAAATTTTCCTTGTGAGACATGTTGCAAAGAGGGGGTGTTACACATTGCCAGAACTTGTCTCGCAATGCCGTTGCCTTGCAAGTTGCAGAAAAAAAAAATGGCTCGTATAACAGCGCCTTAAATGCCTTTGCCTGGTTGTGCTTTATACTACGTTCTGTGATTGATTAAAAAATCTCGCGCCATTTTCCTAACCAATCAGAACTAAAACTAAAAGGCTATGTTTACACGGGACCGGTGCCAAACGGATTCAAATGGATCCAGTCCGAAAATCGGACCGGATAGACCTTCTGTTTACAAGGGACCGTTCTGGAACCGGTCCAGAACGGATCTAAGCGGATCCGTTATGGATCGGTTCCAGAACGGTCCCGTGTAAACACCTGGATCGGTTTCAGACGGTTCCATGTAAACAGAAGCTGACCCGGTTCGGTTCGGAATGGTTCTGGTCCGGTCCCATGTAAACGTAGCCTAATACCAATCGTTCCTTGCTCGCACTCTAGTTTCCCCGAGTTACATGTACAATGTACTTGCTTCGACTTCTGATTGGTTCATTATGTTGTTTGTGTCTGTTGTGATTCGTCTGCTAAATTACTTTCTTTCAGGTTTGGTTTTGCGGCACTCAATTGAAAACTGTTCTACTCTGTCAGTGGTTAAACGTTCTTGAGGCTGAAATTTTGAGAAAAGTGTTTGAGGATTGTTTAATGCAAGTTTTACACTGAAAAAGGCTCATCATACTATCTATCTATAGACAGTCGTTTTATTGTTTTCCCATAAAGGTTTAGGGTCTTAATTGAAACTAACACGGCGTTCTTATTCTGTGCGGACTCTTAAACTTGAAGGAGAAGGTCACTCTAGAAACGGTGTATTTTTTGAAATCGCAAATAAAAAGATAACACTAAGTTGAGTTACTGACTATGGTTTTAGCTTCTAAAGTTCATCTGATCCCGCAGAAATTCCTCTCCAAAGAGGGCCAAAATTCAACATTGCGCGCCGCCATTTTGAGTCGTACTTAGCAGCCTGGCCGCTTGTCTGTGACGTCAAAATGTACAACGAGACCAGCGGCCCTCTTTGGAGAGGAATTTCAGTGGGATCGGATGAACTTTAGAAGCTAAAACCACGGTCAGTAACTCAACTTAATTAGTGTTATCTTTTTATTGGCGATTTCAAAAAATACACCGTTTCTGGAGTGACCTCCTTTAATAATAGTCCATTTTACAGTTGTGTGCTTAGTGACCTGGCCTTTAAGTGGAAGCGAGGCTGGAGTTGACCTTGTTTTGATATAAATCCTCGTGCTTTTCATATATAAACACAACCTAGTAAGCATGAGAACAACGTGATTTACACGTGAAAAGCAGGAGGGTTTTTATCAAAACAAGGTCAACTCCAACCTCACTTCCACTCAAAGGCCAGGCCACTAAGCACACAACTGTAAAATGGACTAAAAAATACGGCAGAAAATTTTAGGGAATTGAATCTTATTCCTTTTTTATTCATAAGCTGCTTTTGTCCTTCTGGAAATCCTAGCAATCCGAGAAAAAATTTTCGAGTTTCCTTTGAAAATGTTTATTTCCTCGTGTGTACAAATCTCATTGTTAACAAACTAGCCAAGCAGATTTTCAACAGGGAAAATTGTCAAGAAAAAACTTGTCAAGTAGCAAAACTTACTCACGTGAACGAACAACACTTTTTCCTTAAGAGGTTTCTACTGATTTCGGACAAGTTTCACTTTCATATGTGCTCGCGACAAAATTTGACAAGCTTTTCTTGTCTCCCCATTTTTTACCTCATGCAAAACTGTTAATAATTACTGCGTAACTGAAACAAAACTCTTGAGAAATGTGTCTTTTTTCTTTTATTGTTCTCACTTTGAATTTGTGTGTATTAGCAGAGGGAGACAACTTTCTGACGAATTTTGTAAACAAATTCTTTATTGGCCGCTTACATTTGGTGAACTTGGCGAGATTCCGAAGTTCATTAATTGTTTATGAGAATATTCATTTTGAGTGGGACTTCATTTTCTTTAAGTTTAATCACTGCAGTGAAACTAAAAGCTCCTCGTTCTTTGTTTTTAAAACAAACTCAACTTTGTAGAAAATAAGTTTCATTGAAAATTATGCTAAATAAATAGCGGCATGATCATTGAATTCTTAGCTCATCCCTGCTTTCAAAACAAACTGAACTTTGTGGAAAATAAGTTTCATTGAAAATTACACTAAATAAACGAGCAGCATGAATTTTAAATTCTTAAACAGGTTGCTCGTTAGATTACCCTTTAGGGGGTAACTGAAGAGCTGCATCAACCCCTATTGTGGAACTTATTAAATTAATCATAACAGCCAATGAAGATTTTGTATTATTTTCACCACCAGACGTTAAACAAAATTACTTGCTTCTTTTGGCTAAATTAAATCTTTTTCGCTCGAGGTTAAACAAAGACGTTTTGCTTGCTATGACGAGATTAAACCAATTTAGTGAGTCAAGATGTGTCGCTTCAAAACGTTTCTCTTTCTCCACAGAAGACGGTTTACACGAAGTTGTAGGACCGTCTGTTGTTTACGGATGTTCGTCATCTTCTCGTAGGATGGTTTTACATTCAAGTTCTACAAACATGGAACAAACTTTCCTGCCTTCGTTAACAGATAACAATAGAGCAAAGATTAAACAAGACCCAAAAATGGGGGCTAAGAAGAAGAGTTTGCGTCAAAAGAAGGAAGATGATGACCGCATGTTTATAAGCTTTCCGGAAATCGCAAGCACGATGCAAGCGACGAAAAAAGCGTCCAAATCGTTCGCGAGGAAATCTTCCTCGCGGAAGGCATCCCACCAGAGGGAAGATATGTCGAAAAGCAGGCATAGTGGAAACAAAAATAGAAGAGGAAAATTGCGATTACCTTCGCTTGTTTTAACGCCAAAGTCAGAGAGAATGGCATCCGAAGAAAAGTGGAGTACTGCATTGGGTCTGCGTGATAGTTACGAAATTCCTCGGGATCTTTTCGACAAACTAACCGATGAAATCTTAAAAATCGACCGACAAATGAAGGAAGAGGAGAAAATTCGCCAGATCAGAAAAAAAAGGATAAATTACGACGACAGGAAACCCGAGCTACCATCTTCCTGGTCGAGTGAATTGGAACGTACTTCGCGTCCAGGGTTTTCTTATTTTCCTTGTCTCACGAGATCTGTAGGAGAACCGCTGGGATCTAAAGATCTGTTCAGGACGGAAGATAGAACGAGTGAGAGAATCTTGCGTCAGGAACGGGCGATAAGAAGAAAAATAAGGGAATTCAAAAATCGCCATACACATTATAATCCAACTGTCTAATTCGCACAGTAAGTCAGTTTAAGTTAAAACGCTGAAGAAAAGATATCAATGATTCGATTGTAAAAAATTGCATGAAATACCCGGCATCAGTAGAGTAATTTGAAAAGCACTCATAAATTAAAAACATAATACTTGAGTTACTTTACTAGTAATGGTTAAAATGTACACCGAAACGTGTTGAGCTCATGAGGAAAACTCCTGTCCCGAAATACGAAAACAAATTACTTTTCGAGTCATATATGACAGAGCTTGAAATAATTTCCCGGCTGGCGCCGGTCAAGTTGTCCGGTCAAACTTATTTTTGCTCGGACACAACCCATTTTTGGCCGGACAAATATCCATTACGTCATATCTCTATAAAATCCCCCCTCCCCCCGCATAATGTTTACATATCAAGCAAGTACATTTTCTACGCCTTTATTGTACATGCAGCCTCGAACTCAATGCTGGAACGCACGGTACAGCCGCAAAGTTCGGCAGAATCAATATTACATTTGTGCATACAACTATCGCTTCAGTTCTTTGTCTTCTATACGGTTAAATTTTAATACCTACTTAAGTCGTGAAGTTGATGGAATATGTGAACTTTCTGTTTAAATGGTTTGTTTCCCTTGAAAATCACCTCTCAGGGATGTTTCGTCAATCTCGGAATTTAGACCTAGAGTGATTCACACAAAATGTCGACAAGTCGACAAATAAATGTAAACTTGCTTTCTTTTTATTGGACCGGACCTTTGTACCGACACTGAGAGGCACTGTTAATTCACACCGCTACACACGCTTTCTCCGGAACACCCGCTAATTTGCGGTGACGGCTTGATGAATGACAAAGCGAAAATTTGCAACCACCGGAAATTTTACAACCACTATTATGAATCATTTGTTAAAAGTTTTTGGTCTGGTAGTATCTCGTTCTGTCTTTCTCCTTTTCATTCACGAACGCCAATAATGTTGAAGCTTTAAAAATTTAAAATTTTCTTTACAAGGGTAAACGACCGGACAAATTGTCCGGCCATCCAAGGATTTGACCGGACAAAACCTATTTTTGACCGGACATTGTCCGTTGACCGGCCGTTATTTCAAGCCCTGATATGATAGGATCAGAAATAAGTCTGGTTGTATTAATTCGCTTAGAGCCGATAATAAGAATTTTGCATCCAATCTGTTCTTTATCAGCCCTGTTCACTGAATTTTAAACACAACTTGCAACCACACTGCTTAGAAGGTAAGACCCTGCGGAACGACATTGGCTTTTACAACTGTTACTTAGCAACCACTAGATCACCGACTGCTGGACACTGACAACGAAAGTCATGGACTCGTGTTTCTTCTTGACTGGAATTGGACCTTTGACAAACAAAGTTGAATTCGCGGTGAGCTTAAATAAATCACGGAAAAAGTCAATCCAGAAAAAATGGCGAATCGAAACTGGCGCGGCAGGCGAGCTTGTGCTTCTTCTCAAACTTCCTTTCAACATTTTTAAGCGAAAGAAAAATTTGAGAGTATTCTTCTTTGGACCTTAGACTCCCCGGGTGAATGACATCAACGTGTTTCTTCGCTGTCCTCTCCTCTATCTCCTGCTTGAGTTTTTCTTGCTTGCTGAGGGGTTTTGGAGAAGGAAAGCGAGGGAAGTAGGAAAATTTAGATCGTGAAAGCTTTTGTGAGCAGTGTACGTGCCGTTTCTCGCGTTGAAATTCGTCTTTTTTCGCCACTTGTGGAAAACCTCTGTCAACACTCACGCAGTCGTCTTGAGAAAAGTTTTCGTTCTTCAAACAATCTTCTCCAACTCTTTTCTCCCCCCAAGATGTAAAACCAAACGATTGCTTGATAGCTGGTAACCTTAAAACTGATTCTTCGTTGTCCACCTCTCTGTGTTGATCACATTCAAACGTCACAGCCTTTATAACTCTTTGATTACCAACAGCACTTATATCTGGTAGAGATTCCACGGTATTCGCAGCCTTAAATTCCATTGCCACTTCCCTTTCTTCGTACAAACTATCGTCACCGTTCGGTAGACCACATTTAGAACTTGGTGGCATTAAAACTGGAAGTTTGAATGTCACGGAATTTAATTCCTCTTGTGTGTCACTGCCAACTTCTTTTTCCTGGAACATTTTCTTTAATTCATGTTGATACAGCCATTATACAAATCCAACTGCTTAGCCCGGCGCCTTATGGAAGCTTGTCTGTCAAACTGTCTGTCAAAACGCTTGAACTGTTTTTTTTCTGTGCTCCTAAATAATTACCAGTACGTTCCCGGTAACTATGTGAAGATGTTTATATGTTTACCATCAATACAATAATTATCGCGCATTATCGGGCCTAAAGATTCAGAAATGTTACAGAACACCGTATCCTGGACATTATAAACCTTATGTCAATAGAAAGTACACCTGTTCAAAAATTTGAATAGGATTTCTCACTCAAATGGTTTCTTTTGAGTTGACGGGGCTCCTCATTTGATATGGGCTCAAATATTTTAAGGACCACATTTCACATTGTGTAATTTACTAATACACTGGTGCACTGGGTGCACCTCTTATAAATAAAGACAGTACACCTCAAGTGAAGCTAAGTGTGAAGGAAGTGTCACTGGCTAGCAGACTAATTACTCAATGAATTTACCTTTCTTTTCAGACACGCCGAGAGCGCAAAGCCTAAAATTGTGTAAAATATTTTTGCACGAACAAGTTCTTCTCATTCTTCTGTTATTTAAATGTCTGTTAAAGTAAACAAAAAAGAAATTGCCTAAGTACGTTTTAGCCTAAAAGACCTAATTACATTGGCTAATTAGTTACCAAAGCAGTGACAGAATATTTTTCTCACTTTATGGTATTTAAAAATAATAGAAAGCCAGAACAATGGTCGCGGATTTTTTTCTTCTTTTTTTGGGGGGGGGGAGGGGGTGGGAATTAGGGGAGGAATTGTAACAGGCCATTTGCATTCCTTAAGCCCATTTTTCCAAGAGAGAATTTGTGCTTGAATCTGTGGTGAAATAACACCAGCTAGCAGTCAGATCCCAAACCCGAAACCTCCCGACTCCGTGTCTAGTGAGGCCAGCGTCTTAACCACTCACCCACGCTTCCTTTATTTTCATATAAATGGTTTCACACCTAACCTCGCCTTAGTAACACCAGCACCCAGTCCCCAGTCGTCAATTGTGATAGTATAAGGAAATGTAGAAAGGGAGCTAGCTGGTACGTCGAAGGGTACAATGGGAAAGAGCGAAGAGGACCCCAGAAGACGTCTCCCTAGACTTTCCTTCCCATCATCCCTCCCACGCTTCTACAAGAATGCCGCCTAGAGACAAGTCCGCCAGCAGTCGGTCATGCACACGGGCACTTCACCAGTTGCAGGATATTGTATTATTTTGCAATTTTAGTATCATAAGTTACTGTTTAGCAATTAAGTATTATACGTTATTGTTAAGTATTTCATTGTAAATTTCGCTTGTAGCCTACTAAGTCTGTATCGTTGTGAAACAGTGTAAGAGTACTTTTATAACATGTAATTAAGTATTGTACGTTAGTGTATAATTTTCATTGTATAGTAGCGTGTAGATTTGTAATTGCACTAATAAAAAAAAAGGTGCTTGGCAACAAGTCCAATTGAATGTTAATAATAAAATGAAAAAGCTGGTTACGCTAAGTTGCAAATGAAAATAAAAGAACAGCGTATGACATTTTGACATTAGCACTTCTTTGTTAAGTGTCAAACGAAAACAAATTTCAGGAGACTTGCTACACTTTCACTTTTTAGATTTTAAACAATTATTTACCCAGGCAACAGATGGCAAAGTTTTTGACAGACTCGAGTTTTCTGTATATATCATAATAACTATGTTTTAATTTCTTATTTGAAAATTACGATTTGCTAAGCAAAAAGAGAAAGCCTGTGAACACTGGATAGGCTTGTCTTGCTAAAACGTTTTTCAATTAGTTGTATTATATTCCTCGGTATCACACAATAAATAAGCTCGATATGTGCTTATCATATGGCACGTATTCATTTGGCGGTAAAATATCGAGTATATTTAAATAGCAGGTACCTGCTAAGATCTTACCGCACATTTTGGCAAAAGTGGGCTGCAGTAATTCTTTTGTAAATAATATATCAGATAATCCTTCCCTCATACCGAGAATATTCTGGAAAACACCCCTTTTTGTAGGCCTGCCGTGGGCAATTCACCTTGCTTCTAAGGTACAAAAGTCGTCAAGAATTGTTAAGGCGCGTCTAAGGATGAATAAAAACCTAACTGTGTAAGAAACAATATGTCCTCGACTGAAAATCTTTTGCAAGATCCTGGCAAATCCACAAATACGTTAGAATCAGGTTACCACTCGGACAGCAACGAAGATGGCGAAGCTTGGCATAAACAGAAAGACAACGCCAGCAAGAAAAAGAAATCGCAAAGAAATTTAGGCTTAGAAAACAAAGGCTTTGAATCTGACAGTGAGCATGTTAACACACCAAAACAGAAGGTGCAAGTTCATCGAGCATTGAGCGAAAGTGCAAACTCAGCGAGGCAAACGACAACAAAAGAAAGATATAGAGTTGATAAACGGAGACATAGCTATGCGGGAAGGGCATCTACCGATGCGACAAAGATATCTGATGGTGTTACACAGAATACAGCCAAAACTAGGCGCCGCTTAAGCTCGGCGGATGAAGATTTGAGGCGAATAGCTTGTTTAAACAGCATGCTTCGCCGTGTTTCAAGCTCCAGTCAACAACCTCTTCCCGAAGTCGATGTAAGCGTTGACGATAATGTCTTTTACCATGATGATTTTGGGACAGGTGCTCAAGAGAAAAGTCAAGGGATAAGGTATGGAGAAAATCGGGAAACGAGAGAAAAACGCAGAGAATATGCCATGGGGATCACATGCAGTGCCGTAGAACTAGAGAACAGGAAATTGAGCGAATACTCAAGGCGCTTGTCGTCCGCTTTAGAGGAAAGAGCCAAGCTGGAAGATGAACTTAACAATTTGCGTCGAGCTGCATCCGTTCCCAGCTTGCCTGCGCATGAAAACTGGAAAAACCCTCCAAAAATTCATTTTCGCAACGAAAAGTTTAATTCTGTGAGGAGAAACGGTAGAGGAAGCGAAGACAAAACTTTGTCGTTTGAACAGCTGAGGCAAATACAAATGGGGCAAACTCGAAGGTTACCCGAAGTTCCACAAAGTTTTAGCAGCGGTGAATATGAATTTCTTGAAGAAATACCTCCTGTAATCGAGGAGAAGGTCCAAACATTACCTCAGCGAAAAGTGACTGAGGATTTTCCTCTGTATTTAGAAGAAAAATCTCGTACAAATGACAGATTTCACGAAGAAACGCAACACCTAGTGGAGCTGGAAACTGAAAGATTTCCTCAGCGAAATCCCGCTAGAGAATCCACTCAGCATATAGAAGAAAATGTTAGAAGTGATAGATTTTTCCTGAGTGAAATAGAAAAAGAAAGAAGGGAGCGCAAAATAGCTGATTTGGCTGCTGATTTATGGAAAAAGCTGCTTCAGGGAGAAAAATTCCACGGCGACGGTGAACCAAGCAGAAACAAAACATCAAACGATTCAACAGCGGAGAGAGAAAGTTCTAAGATTAAGAAAAGTGAGAATTTATCGTACGCAAAGTCAGGAATGAGGGAAAAGATGCAAGCAGAACGCATCGCAAAAGTAGCCGAAGACTCTGGTTCCACGACATCAGGCCTGCAGGAATCACAAACGAGGATCGCAAAGGGAAAAACGCCCGTGCGTTCTGAACTGGAATCACATGTCGAACACACGGGAGCGTTTAGACGAAACCAGAGACGCCCAGTACGTTACAAGCGCGGTTCTGTCGCAACAGAATCGTTGATTGGGACAGCAAGACCTTCAACGTCACGGTTCAGCGAAGGAACGTCAGACTCACTTTGGCAAGTTCAACAAGAAGAAACAAAAATTCCTCGGCAGGTGCAAACGGAGAGAACAAACAGGCTTCAGCCTGCACAATCCGAAAAACTTGGTACTGAGGTTGTGAGCCAAAATCATAGTAAATGGTTCGACTATATGTTACCCCCGGGAAAGCGGGGGAATAGAAAAGAAAGCCCACTGAAATATTCGTACTCTGCTCAATTTCCACAGCGTGAAAATGCGCCTGCTAAAAAGGCGACTTCTTTGCAAGATAAATTACGACATTACCAGGAATTACAGGAGAAGAGAGCCCGAGAAGAGAACTCGTTTGATTTAGCTGACGCATACATGGCTACACAAGAGGGCGAAGAACAAAACGAATTACGCAGACAAGCCGCAGGTAGAGCGGCCATTCTGAGGCGGGAAGCTTCGCATCTGCTGTGGGAAGCTATGGATCTGGAGCGTATTTGTGATCCTAATGCCAGAGTTCGACACATTTTTACGCCTTACTGACCAGCAGGTTTCCTCCCAATTTGCTTTCTAATTAGTATTTTAAAGTTGTCGATGGCCCTAAGGGTATGCTTGTCAAATGTTTCAGATCGAGTCAAATGCGAAAGATTTTCTTCTTTGGAGCTTCTGGGCTTCCGAAGAATCCCGAAAATGATCCGATGTGTGGTCTTCGAAGACAGTTCGAAGGCCAGCGGTCATTTAGTTTAATTTAGTTAACTAACACGGCTAGTGTGCTTTCCATGGAATATGTTTTCTCTCCTAGTGGCAAAATTGTACTCACTATTGCTCAAAAGGTCAAGTATCCCAGATTCAAACTCACTGACCTGCGCACGAATCTACGAGAGTGCATGCGTAGAGACAGCGAGCAAATTAGATGGAGAGTTTAAACTCTCTGATAGTGCATGCTAGTTGACATTCAGAAGAGATGGAGAGTCCACCGGAAACCCACACAAATTGTATGCTCTCCAGTGGACTAAGTAGACCAGAAGACTAAGTTTACTACCAGGAAATGTTATGGATTGTTTTACAATTTGTTAATCTGAGCTACCATTCTTTGGCTTTTGAAGTATCAAGTAAGAGTTGCCATTTTCCTATGGACGATTTCCGGTTCCTCCCCTGAACATGATCTTTAACTGGTCGTCAAACAAGACAGAGTATTTAAATTCCTGACGTTTCTTAGTGAGGAGTAGATTTAAGCTCGATCGATGACTGTGCTTTCTAACTAGTTATTTTAAATTATACTGTAGTTTGAAAGTCGATAAAGACAAATCTTACACCGGAATTAAAAGATTTGCTGGCATCCTCATTGATGAGCAGTTGCTTTTCTAGGATTAAATGCGCTACAGAAAACATTGCCTGAAAATGCCTTAATTATGCGCCGATCAATTCGAAACTTCAACATCCCCCCCCGGGCATACCCCGGGTATTTGACTGTGCATCGTGCCCGGGGAGGGGGGAATTTGAACGTTGCGTTGGAAGGGTGGGGAATTTGAACCAGATTTATCTCTTGTTCTGACGTAATACGCCCGTGAGTTTTTGGCGGATTTACAAGATAGAATTTCGCCTCTGTTAGTGAATAACTCTTTCAAAAGGGTCTTTAAAAGAAGTTTGAAGGTGTCATTACGGCACATCTCTCTCTGAAAGGCGTGTAAAGTGTTTGATTGAAGACGAAATTTGTCTTTGAGGAGAGGTAGTTCAGTCCTAATTGGTGGGCATTTGAACGGCTCTTTTGCCCCGAGGGGAGGGAATTTGAACAAGCCAATCTTCAAAAGTTCAAATGCCCGGGGGGTTGCCCGGGGGGTTGCCCGGGGGGGGGAAGTTGAACTTTCGAGTTGATCGGCGCATTAGAGGAACAATGTTGTTAATAAACATTATTTGTCTCAGAAAGGCGAAAGTAATATAATTCAAAGTTAAAAAAAATTACGGAACGACTGATCCTTACGGCAGTTAAAGAAAGACGCAGAAGACGAAATCCATGAAGTAAAAAATATATGCAACAAAAAAATGCCCGATATTTCAGTTTGCAGAAAAACCTTCTTCAGTACAATGAGTAACGTATTTACTCATTTCACTCCTGTAGCCCCTGAAGAAGGTTTGTTTTGCAAACCGAAATATCGAGCAATTTTTTTTGCATATATTTTTTACTTTATGTATTTAGTCTTCCGTGTCTTTCTTTAACTACCGTAAGGATCAGTCGTTCCGTATCAGTGTATTTTTTTACTTCAAATGTTTTATTGATCCAGGTCTTCTCAAGATCCGGCAATTCTCAACGCCTTGTCACTTTGGTCCTGCCAGTTTATAAACTTAGTATAATTCAATTGGGAAGAAGGCTCATAACGATGGGTGTGTTTGCTGGCGTGACAGGTACCTTGAAAGAGGGAAGGGGAGGGGAGGGGAGGGGGAAGGGAAAAGGGGCAACTTAGACCCCAGGGCTTTTCCCTTTTAATTTGTAAGGGCAAGAAACTGAAAGGGAAAAGCCCTGAGATTGAGATTGGAAAAGGGGAAGATATCTTGATGAAATCTGGGGAGAATTCCCGTCAAACTCACTCCAAGAGATCCCACGATCACGCTTCGTGATTGACTTGCCCCTTTGCTGGCATCTAAAAGTTTGTAAACTTTAGATGTAGAGGCATGCTTAATTGACTCAAGAAAACAGGAAGCAAGTTCTACCCGGATGTGCTTGCCACTCTAAATTTTTACTTGACGATTTGAAATGGAATTCAAGGCTTTTACAACGGCACGGAAACTAATAAAAGTGAATAGACCTTTATTGCTGGCCTAGAAAATTACAAACTCAGAAGGCCAGTGGTACACGTGTGAAAACACGAGTTCCTGACGTTTTTGAGTGTTGTCCTCGTATTAATTCCTAGTCTTTATTTATAGTCTTCCGTGGAAACCACGTTTGAGTAATCCCCGCGAAAATTCCTTAATGATGAGTAGGGCTACACAGATCTAAGAAGTACACCTGATCGGTTCTTTTTGAATAATTATTGAAAGCTATGAACATGTGAAGCAAACACGCGGAATGTGCTTGAGAGAGCCAGTTAAAAAAATAAATAATAAAAAAACAGTTACGGCCGAGAAAGGCCTCCTTTTTCCAAGTGACATGTACATAAGCACATGCGCCCAATACATGTGTTAGCCACAGGAAAAAAACGAGGTACCTTAAGGTCCCCGGTTCAATATTGCCCGCGATGTCTCCGAGCCCTTAGTACCCTGGTCCAAGCTTTTTCATTTTTTCCTTTTTCCACTGGTAAGGCGCGATGCGATAGTATACGGAGTCACGAAGCGACTGGAGACTCGACTGGTTTCTATGTCACAGCTCAATTTTGTTGGAAAAGAAAGAAAAAGTAAAACCTCTAGAGCCGTAGTCTGTTCAAAGACCTCCAATTCTATATATTTTCATGAGATTATTAAGCGCTAGCGCTCGACGAAAAAGACCCACGCGAAAACGCAACGCGGTTACGTGTAGGCCTCTTAGCGCTCGCACACTCGCGTCATTATCTTACAAAAAATCTGATAATAGACTACTGGAATCAGGAACCAGGGTAGGCCACGGCATTAAGATTCTTGCAGGAGCCATAATCGGGGACGGAGACCGTAACTGAAAACCATTTTCAGTGATGGGGCTGGCCCCATCGAAAAAGACAAATGTGCTATTTTTAGAAATAATTGCGCCATCGCGCGCGTGAAACACGCGTGTATGTTGCGAGGATGCCGTGCAAAGAAAAACAAACAAAATGGCGTCGGAAATTACCTTCGTTGGAGATGAAGAAATCCAGTTTTTGTCATCAGTGACAATTCCAAATCTGAGGCAAGCCCTTGAGGAGAACTTTTTGGATAGTGCCTCTGGATGTGAGGCTTGTACAAGTGATTCCGATGATGGCAGTGAGAATATTTTAGAAAAATCCTGTAGCGAAGATGCGTCGGACATGTCGGACGAGGATTTCCCCGTTAGACGGAACAAACGTTTTGGGGGCCAAAAAGGCGTCGAACGACGAAAAAATCAGTTGAAGGCGAATCAGGCAGGAAAAGGGAAAATACATCCCGAAAATGTATTTCCTCTGAGGACGTACAGAGATTGAAGGGCAGCCGCAAAGACTGTAAAATGATTTTCCAAGCACGTTGCGAAGAAAAGTAACGCACTGATAAATCGTTGTCACTATTTCCCCAGCAAGAAAAATAGTAACATAGATTCTGAAATAATGCCCGCCTTTACCGAAATGACCGAAATGTTTATAATGAAGACAAAGAATAGTGAAAAGCGCGCTTTGTTTTCAATCAAATACTCTCGCCGTGCGTTATCAATAGTCGACAATAGAGAACTGGAAAAACACCAAGAAAAAAACTACTTCCGTCGATGAGAAGGAGAAAGATGAAGTGAAACTTCATGCTGCCCTAGTACCGAATATGACTTACTGGGTAATTTACGAACCTAGAAGGGATACATAGCGCAGTGGACATGGCAAGGGTTTCAACGACAGAGCGACCTTGATTTTTTTCTCCCCCAGCAACCCGGCGAGAAAAATCACTTGGTATCGAAGCAAAATTAAGGAGAAATTACAACTGAACGTCACTGAGACACAAATGCTTGATTTCTTAAGACGAACAGAAACTGTAGAAATAGAAATATAAGCATTTAGCGCTGTGTTTACAATTTCTTTCATCGTCAACTCAATCACTTGTTCTTAAAATTTCACAAACAGTAGGTTTTATACGGAAGGCTTTGAGTCGGAAATATCGACACAAGACAAAATAAGCACAGTAAAATAGGAAAGAAGCATTTAATAAAAATTGTCACACTTTTTATGGCGAGTCAGTACAAAAATCATGCAGCAGTCTGAACAAAAAGCATTAGACAAATTCAGTACCAGAAAAGGCGACACTTTTTGGCTATACCACGCAAAATTGACACTGGTTTACCTGTACGCGTTGTGGCTCTATCTGTGTTCCCTTGAGCAGCTCCAGACATTTAGACACAAGTCGGATGCCATGTAAAATACGTTGAATCGCTTTCACAGTTGTTTGAGTGTTGTTTTTAACATTCCGTGCGCGGGCTCTAAACTGAGAACAATTGCGTTTTGTGGTTTGCGTTTAAAAAGTAAGATGGTGAATTCTAATGTTCCTCACCTCCGTAGTCTTGTTTCAGTGAGCTGCATAGAAATTATCGTTCAAGCTTGATTATTAATTCTGCCTTCAGTTCGATCAAACAAACACATGATGGCTCCGTTGTCAACGTTGTGCGAACGGAGCGATTACAAACTCTTTCATTTGAACTCCAGCAGCCATAACGGTGAGATCGTACAGCTTCAATCCGCTTTGAACGACGATTCCAACAATTCTCAGGAAAACTCAAACACATGCCACATTTCAGAGCCCATAATTGGAAGATTTTTCCCAAACCTTGTGCTTGTACGTTCACTTTGGAGCAGTTTCATTGATTCATTCAGCTCCGCAAAGAAACGCTGCAACACTTCGCAAGGTTTTGGCGCCTTTTTCGGTCAGTCATGTGATCGCGATCGATTCCTGTTCCCTTTTATCTCGGAGTTTCTCTCTTTTTTTTTCTCTTTCTCGATTTCATAGCAATTAGCGATTGCGTTTTTAATAATAAAAACCATTATGTACTCGGGCATACTGGATATCAAATAATTATAACCATCTTGGTCATATCCACGTTGAACGCAAATTTGCGTGTAGCCACGCGCGTTTATGACGTTGAGGGTGGCGCAATTTTTTCTAAAAATAGCGCATTTGTCTTTTTCGATGGGGCCGCGTGGACCCCGCGCTTACGGTCTCCGTCCCCGATTACGGCTCCTGGATTCTTGGTATCAGTATTTCTTCGTTTGACATTCGGGATACACGCGCGCTTCTCGCGCGTAGGAGCCGCACTAGGAGCCGGGGTACGGTCAGCGGAAGCTATAATGACATAATCAGATCACGTGCTTCACTTAGTGTTCCAAGATGGCGGCTTCGTCCACCCTCTTGTTGTGGTGTGGGTTTATTTCACTTTTAGTGTGTTGTTGGGCGGAATCTTTCTTTCCAGTACCTGTTTTTATATGGTCTAAGGATAGGTAAGTAGTTAAAGCGTCATTATTTAGCGATAAGTTGCTATGTTTCATTAAAATTGTTCGTTGGAATTTATAGAGAACATGGAAAATGACGGTGTCTTGACAAGAAGACAGATGTTTTGAGGCAAAATAAGCGATTTTCTGAATTATTTCATAAAAAGCATCCCTTTTCATAAATCCATACTGTCAGTTACTTTTATTGACGTGTTTTCGTTTGATTTTGTACCATTTAAAACGTTACTTAAAATATTGTGACTAGAAAAAAATTTATCAATATATTTAAGCTTGTTGACCCCTTGAATTATGATAAAGAACTTTTTATTTGGTTCTTGTTATCTTTCTGTGTGATATAGCTATTGGACAGTTGGTGAGTCAGATTTCTGATTTGAAGATCAGTGGTTTAAGACCTTGTCTCTGTGATCATTGTTGTTTGTTACCTTTGACAGGAAGTTTTACTCCAGGGCCTGTTTGTTCAAAGCACTTTCAAGCTAACCTAGGATCAGCGTGAATTTTGATTCCAGTTGATTACTAATCAATTAAGACTTTTCCAGAATATTTTTCCCCTTCAGTTTTGAATAAGAGGTTTCTTAACCTTAAGCTTAAAATTATCCTTTAACATCCCTTAACAGAGGATTTTATTAATACTCTGGGTTCTTTTTTTCTAGAGCCCCACATACTGAAACCAACAAGAATTACCAATCATTCCGCTACACTGATTGATAATATATTTTTTAATTTGATTGAATATCAAACAGTCAGTGGGAATTTATTAAATGATCTAACAGACCATTTGCCTAATTTTCTCATTATTGAGAGTTTTGCTTTTTCAGTACATAAAGAGAAAAGCTTTAGACGAGATTATTCTAATTATAATGAAGAAGCTTTATTAAGTGAATTTAGATCCATTGACTGGTCTAATTTATTTCAGGGACTATCAGATACTACTGAAATGTTTGATAAGTTTTATACGAAAGTAAGCAATATCATTAATAGTCATTTACCCTTAAAGCCACTCACCCGAAAGGAATCCAAATTTCAAACAAAGCCCTGGATTACTCCGGGATTAAAGGTATCTATTAATAATAAAAATAAGTTGTACAGGCACTATCTGAAAACACGTACATGTTACAGCCATACCAAATTTAAGATGAAAACCATGGTTAATGTACCGGTCAAATTGAAGCTTAAAAATCCACCCCCCCGGGCATTTGACTGAGCATTGTGCCCAAGAAGGGGGGAATTTGAACGTTGCCTTGGAAGGGTGGGGAATTTTAACCGGGTTTATCTCTTGTTCTGGTGTAATAGTCCTGTTAGTTTTTTTGGTTTTTGCAAGGTTTGGCAGATTAACAAGATAGGTTTTCGCCTTTGTTAGTGAGTAATTCTTTCAAAAGGGTCTTAAAAAAGAAGTCTGAAGGTGTCATCACGGCACATCTCTCTCTGGAAAGTATGAATAGTGTTTGATTGAAGACGAAATTTGTCTTTGAGGAGAGGTATTTCAGAACTAATTGGTGGGGCATTTGAATGGCTTTTTTGCCCCAAAGGGAGGGAATTTGAACAAGCCAATCTTCAAAAGTTCAAATGCCTGAGGGGTTACCCGGGGGGTGGATGTTGAAGCTTCGATTTGACTGGTACATAACTTTTAATAGTGGACTAGCATTAATCGTCTTTCAAACAACTGGGCCCAGATGGTCTTTTTCTACTTAGCCATGCATTTCTGAAACCTCTTAGAGGAATTTCAGGCAGAAATTCAGGAGAAGTACATCTTAGTAGTTTTTTGGGCGCGTAATATCTCGAGGAGACTTCAAAGCTGGCCACCAGGTGTTAATGGGTACTGTGAAACGTTGGTGAAACCTTAGAAACATGTAATTCTAGAATCTAATCTAGGGCACTTTCTTCTGCTAATAGTTAAAGTTAAGCTCTCGCTGTTTGGATGCCTAGTAGCTTGAGTACATCCTTACCTACTTAACTTTTACCCCTCTTGAGAATTTTGCCATAATATTTTTCATCACTTTGCCAACAGTGAATTAAGCAGTATCCCTCCAGTTCTGGCTGGGCACACAGTAAAAGAAAAAGACTTCAGAGAAAAATACTTAAACAGACTCTTCCAAGCACCACAAGTCATTGCTGTGTTTTTACAAGACAGGGTAAGTAGCTGTGGACCTGCAGCAAATCCAGTTAGGTCGCTAGATAGATCGAGTATTCAAGCCTACGTGACAATACCGCAAAGGTGATAGGGGCTTTCTTTGAATACATTTTGAAAATCAGGAATGCCTCACATGAACAGAAAAGAAAACACTAAGGTAATTGTTTACCACACTGATTTATGTTGTTATCTTCATCAAACCACACTGACAACTGCTAATCTTGGACAGATTTATAACTAACCTTGTCAAACTTTTGGTCAAATTGTGTAAGTTTGATCGTACAATGTTCATTAAACACATGTAGTTGTATGTACACCCTTAACTGTTGATAATGCCATATACTGGCTGTCTCAAAGTTAGAGCAACTTGCACATTAGAGTGTTAACACTTAAAGCCTCCATAATAACTGGTACCTAATTGCTCCTTGCATTATCACGTCATGATAAAATATATGGATCATAAGAATAAAGGCAAATCTGTGACCTTCTGCATAGCAGTGAGATGTTCCAAACACTGAGTTGCAGGGAGAGTTGTGGCAAGCGGCAAGAAACTGCAAAAAGAGTCTTGAAAGGCACTCTTAGTTAAGAACTCCATTCTAGTTTTTTTCAAATTATGTTTCACCTTCTTCCAGCGATCTCCTTCCCTTATTAGTGCTGCGTGGATGCCAGGATTATGTTCAAACCTACTAACATAAGCACTGAGAGGGGAGGTGGGGTTGGAATTGAAGGTAATTTCAATGTTTTTAACAAGATCTACTTTACAGGGAAGATGCTAATTTCGACTAAAGTGTCTCAGCCATTTTGCATGGGTTCAAATTGTGGTGTATTTCCTGGATAACACTTTGATCATTCATGCATGGTTGAAACTGTCGTCAGTTTTGAATTATCTCCAGAAAATTGTCATGTCTGAAGGTCTTAGCTTTCATTGGATTATCTGGACTACTTCCATTGTTCCCACCAAGTCTGGATAATCAACGTTCAACTGCAAAAAACAATGTTGTTGAAATTTATCATCCTCTCTTTACCATCACACTTAACTGTTCTTGTCCTTCTTTATATTATAGTTGAGTATCGATGATATCAGTCACTATGGTGATGCATACAGCTCTGGAAACCATGGGGCTGCTTTCTCCAACCTTAAGGTTGCTATGGAAACTGCTAATTCTACAGCTGTTCTCCCATCAGTTGAACTGACTTCTTCAAGTGGAAAGTCTGATGAGTTGGTACACTTGATCAGAGAAATGACAAGTGGCTTGGTCAAGGAGTTTACGCAAGAAGGTAATCTCACTTGAAATATGAACAATTGCTTTGAATTCATAAATAGATACCCTTGGTGTCTAGCAATCAGCTGTGAGAAACAGTTTTAATCCTTTAAGCCCTGGCATCAATATACAAATTCTCCTTACTGGTCTTCAAAAATTTCATTGAGTACTAATTGGGAGAACTTGTTTAAACATGAAGACAATTCATCTCTTGTTATCATTTCCTAAATTCTCATGACCAGTATGTGTTATAGTGCACAGATATGGTGAAGAGAAAATTGATACTGATCACTATTGGGACTTAGATAATTTTATACACTGTAAAGGGTTAAAAGAGAAGTTCCATAATTATGGCTCACTGTTGCAGGTCTCAATTTTTCTGTTTTCTGTTTTTGTTTTTGTTTTCAAAATTTGTTATAATATAACAAATTTTGAAAACAAAAACAAAAACAGAAAACAGAAAAATTGAGACCTGCAACAGTGAGCCATAATTATGGAACTTCTCTTTTAACCCTTTACAGTGTATAAAATTATCTAAGTCCCAATAGTGATCAGTATCAATTTTCTCTTCACCATATCTGTGCACATATTATGATCCATCAAAGGTGGATCTTACAAAAATTTATTGCCAACAGAAGCATTTTCTGCAAAAGTGAAATGACTCTCCAACAGAAATTACCTTTTCAAATGTAAGAAAGAATTGTTAAAGAGAAGTACCATAATTATGGCTTATAATGTTGTGGGTTTCAATTTTGTGATTTTTGCAAATTTCTTTCTGATCCCTCCAGGCAAGCACATTGTCCTCCTCTTAACCCTTTAAGTCCTAACAGTGACGAAAATGAAATTTCTCATTACATTAGGGACGGCTCATCATTTATGGGGATGACTGGGTCGGGTAAAAAAAGACTGGGCCGTAAAAAATTGTGGTCCTGAAACGACGGGCTTCAATTTTTTTTTGTTTTTGTTTTTTTGCCAAAAGATCAAGGTTTGAAAAAAAAAACTGTCCTTTATGAAAACAGTAGGCCCCTTCGATGTATAAATGCTGATGAATGTACCGTCCTGCAGCAGTGCTGGATATGACGGTCAGTCATCGGACATTGTCCGACCAAATTTTGCTGCAACACACCCTCGCTACATACAAACTTTTATAGCATCAGGCAAACTGTTCACATAAAATTGAAAACGAATGTACACGTGTGCTTTGAATCGCCCAATAACGCATTGTGAAGCTAAGCAGTGTTAGAACTTCATATATGCCCACAGACTGGGTCTCAACATGAAAAATTTTGAGAACTCAGCCAGGTCTCGACCTTGGCGGTGGTCAACTAATCGGTATGTTAGTTCGCACGCTACTACTGCTGTCTTTTCAATGCTTCTCCATTCGTTGGTTCACTTGTAACGTATCAATCTTGTCTTCCTAAACTTTTTGCGTATGTTAATTTGTTCATGCCGTATTAGTCTTGTCTTTTTTACTTTTCTCAGTATGTTAGGTCATTTGTACAGTACTAGTCTTACCTTCTCAACGTTTCTTCTCCACGGGCTCCGTCATTAGTTCATCTATACAGTATTAGTCTTGTCTTCTCAACGTTTCTCCGTACCTTAGTTCGTTTTAAGTATAAGTCTTGTCTTCTCAACGTTCTCCGTACGTCAGTTCGTTCCCACCGTATTAGGCTTACCTTCTCGACAATTTTCTGTAGGTTAGTTCGATCGTCACGTATCGGCTGTTTTCCGTAACTTAGTACGTATATTAAGTACCAGTCTTGTCGCTAAACGTTTATTCGTGTGTCACTTCTTGATTTGGCATTAATGTTGCCTTCTTTCCCTACGTTAGTTTGTCCATATGATATGTGTCTTCTTGCCTCCATGTCAGTACGTTCAAACATTTTTAGTTTTGTCTTCTTGGCATTTCTTCATACATCACTACATTAAATTACTGTGTTATTAGTATGTGTAATCAAATGGTGACGAGTGAAATTAGGAAATAATTTCACGCGCGTTTTGTCAAGGGAAATTATTAGAATTTTGACAAAACACAAGTGAAATTATTCCTAATTTCACGAGTATACCATTTGATTACCTATTAATATAATGGATGACAAATTACACTCACAATTGTCAGGGTTTTGACTTGTTTATCGCGTCGAGAACTCCAAGCATTGAAAAGTTTAAAGCACACAGATTGGCTAAAGTTCACATTTTTCTGAGTGAAATAACAAAAAAATCTCATGGGAAGTTTTTACCACGCTTTGATGATTTCGTGTATTTGTAACCGATAGCAAAATACACCAGACTCTGAATTTTTACTTGAAAAGTACCAAAGAAAATCACTTGGCAAACTGTTATCCGCGTTTTATCCGGCAAATTCACTGAATCAAGCACCACGTTGCTCCATCGAGCAAGGCTCAGAAGGCTTCACAAATGCATTCAAAATACGCACAGAAAACTTGTTTTAACGAAAGTAAACTTTTGAAGCAAATTTGTATTTAAAACTGACCTTTATTTCATTCAAAGAAGTGCCCAAATCCACTGAATTACTTCTCTGAGTTCAAGGTCAATCAATCGATCAGCAACTGGCTCGCCGTTCAAGAATTTTCTGTCACACCATCACAAACAATCTCTTCTTTTCGACTCGCAGTTGATTTCTGAGAAGTTCAGTCAATTAAAAGTCAAAATTTACAGATTACCGATTGAGTCCCCAATGAATATTTCCAGAATAGCTTTAGTTCTGCACAAAACATCTTCATCATTAACCTCGACGCAATCGTGGCGCTGAGCTATAGACCTGTTGCCATAGCAAGTTTGTAATTTCACATGTGAAATTATAAATTAACACTGAAATTTCGCGGCAAAATTAAGGAGTAATTTGTCACCCATGATATTATATGTGTAATTCATTATATACTCTACGTAATGTTAGACTGAGGCGTTTGTATGTGTAATATACGTCGAGTTACGTTTTGAGTTTGACTCAGCTTCATGGACCAACACAATTGGATCAAGTGTCTTAAAAGTGATACTTATTTTAGTACAATGTACTTTTAGCTGTTTCCAACTCATTCAGAAACTGATTTGGGCCAAAACAGTTTCAGAAAATAATATTCTGTTGCATTGTGAACCAGTCGCTGGACACAGTTGATTTTTAAGTCCTACACAAGTTCTAATACACTGTGTGCAAAAAATGTCTTTCGTACTGTAACTGTCATAATTTTAGTGTCAGGTTCATTATTTCCAAGGAACAGGCTTTGAAAGATTTATAGCAGAAATTTAGACGGGCTTTGAAATTCTGGTATGATATTCACATGGGTGTTAGGAAAAAACAAAGATTTCTTTCTGATTTCCTAACCCGGTCATCCCCATAAATAATGAACTGTCCCTTATCACTACTTGTTCAGACATTCAAGTGATGAGAATAAAGAAAGTGATCACCAAGGATAAGATGTCTTGATATTTAGACAAATTCTCCTTACTAGTTCCATAAGAAGTGTAATTGGAACAGTAAGGAGAATAAGCATTTTTATATCAGGGCTTAAAGGGTTAATTAATCACACTGTTTACAAGCCTGCATATTAATGCAGACTGCACGACACCACATGTGGGAGAGTTGAGCTTTAAAGCAGAAAGGGAGGCACGTGATTAAGGGAGGGTACACGTAATCGAGAAAGTGCAGTATGCAGACAATATCCTTTAAAGTGCTGATCACATTTCAAGAATATCCTTCTGCTTGTCTTGGTGTCTGCAAAATTTTCTTGATGTTTTGTTCTTTTTCTTTTGTAGAATCAAGTAGTTTTAATATCAAAGAATTTTCAGTGGACCAGGAAAAGACCAATGTGTTCATCTTTCATTTAATGCCAACCTCATCAAGGTTTGTCTTGTGGTAGTTAGTAGTAGGTGGGGGGGGGGGGGGGGACAGGGAGGTGGGAACCAGGAGAAAAGGGGTGGGAAAGAAGGCAGAAAAAGAGGGCTTGGGAAGTGGGATTCCCAAAGTAATGGGAATCAGGAAAAATAGGAAAAACGTGCATAGCATTTTACAATTGAAGGGCCCGGTGGAAAAAGGGCGTAAGTCATGATTGCAGGTTGAAAATCTTAATTGGTGCTATTTAGCTGAACATTGGCACACAGGCCGGTTTTTATGTGAGGAACATTGTTGTGCAGTTATTTCTTGACCTGAGAGCTTCAATTTGAAGAATTAGCATATTACTTTTGCTTAAAACTGACACAAAGAAAACAACAGGACCGCGGATTCTAGGTTGAATTCCTTTGTTTTAGTTCAGGCAGAGAACAAAAGAAATCATTCACGCTTCACTTGAGCGAGTTCAGTTCAACAAAACTTTTCGCCCAAACGTAATATGCTAATTCTTCAAATTTTAGATCTCAGGTCAAGAAATAAGTGCGCAACAGCGTTCCTCACATGAAAACTAGCCTGTGTGCCAATGTTCAGCTAAATAGGAGCAATTTCGATTTTAACCTCAAATCGTCACTTACGCCCTTTTTCCACCGGGCCCTTCAATTGGCAGTGGAAAAAGGGCAAAGAGGTGGAGACAACAAAAATGGTGCAGAAACTGGGATAAATGAATGGGTATGCGAAGCAGAAAGTTTTGACCCCCATTTTTTCCCCCTTCCCCTAGTAGGCAGCATAGCAGTAGTAGCAGGCAGTAAGGATCTGGTTCTCTTTGCTCAGGGGATGCCTCCTTGAGATGCGCATAACAATGTATTTCTGTTGAGAGGCAATAGCTTGTTGAGTGTACACACAACAGGGTTTTGAGCAATGATATTACACAACTTAAGGTCTCCATCCATAATAGCCCTTATGTATGCATGTATGCTCGTTTATGTCAGAATAACTTATTTTGCCCTCAAGCCATCCTTTGATGTGTGAACCTGTGAAGTTTCTAATCAATGAATTTTCAAAGCAGCAAAGCTAAAAAGGATACTCATGCAAAATGAACACTCATGCAAAAACAGGGTGGAGTAACCAAATGCATGCAAAGAATTTTGTACAAACAATGCTTGGGGGTGAATTTTAAATATGTGATGTAACATGCATAATTGCTGTTACATCACATATTGTATTTACAGGGCATCTGACAGGATGCGGTGGTGCGGATCCCCTTAATTCTTAAACGTCCACATCCTCTGCATCTTCAGAGCATTTTCTGCATAAAACAGAAAAAAATGCCTAATATCAATGATAAAGCAGCTGCTTTCCATCCTCACAAACATAGAGATTGATTATTTTGAAGCAGTTTTTTCTCCTAAACATCGACAAAAAACACACCGCTTCGTTCACGAGTGATTTTAAACCTCCAGACGTTCCATGTATCTTTTGGCAATGAGCCTGGGTACTAGTTTTTTCTAGTTTTTTCTTACACTGATTTCTATTGGACGAAAAGCAAACCTTGAATGCCTAGTCTTTTTTTTGCTCATATGGCTTCTCAAAGAATCCTGTGCAGTTTATAGTGTGGATAAATTTGTCCTCAAAGAGACGAAGAAGAAGAAGGATCCTCACTTAGCGGTCACGTAACAGTAAAACATTGGAAAGGCACAATTATCAATGTTATAAATTGTTTAAATTTCTGCATAATCCAGCGTGTTTTCTGCATAATATACCTGAAAATTGCCACATAATTTCTTATTTTTTTCCACGCCCTATCAGATGGCCTGTATTTAATTTAGAAGTAAAACCAACCAAATGAGAAAAACAAACCAAAAGAAGGCAAGGCTTTTAAGATCTAATTTTCTGTAATGCAAGGTCAGGGGGACAAAGACACATCCAATCAATGTACATGTATGTTCTCCTATTTTAGGGTAGTGTACACTTCAAAACAATTGATAAATTTTGCCCTACTGCTGATGTGTATGCACACACTAAAATGCTATGGTACATAATAATAGGAGTATTAATGTCTTTAAATAATACTTCTCTAAATAATAAAAATAATAATTATTTTTGGGACCCCCCTCTTCTTGGAATTTCCAATGACCTTCCTTGGTGTGGGTATAGATATTATCTGGAATGGCACAATACAAGGATAGGTATATAAGATGCATGTAATACAATGTTTGCCCTTGTAATTTAGAGTGGTGCACACATCAAAACAAGTGCAAATTTTGCTCTGTAAAATGCTATGCTTTATAATAATAATAGTATTAATTTTTTGATTAATACTTTTTAAATTAACAAATAGTTGTTTTTGGGACTCTCCCCCCTCCCCTTGGAATTTCTAAGTGACCATCCATGGGGTAGGGTATGCATATTCTTTTGGAACCACCCAATACTAGGTCAGTGGAACTAAGACACATCCAATACATCCATCTGTATCTTAGGGTGGCATACACATCACACCAAGTGCAATTGTTGCTCTGGTGCTGGTATGTATGCACGCCCTGAAATGCTATGCTGTATAATAATAGGAGTATTAATTTTTAATTTATAGCTTTTTAATTAATAATTAGATAATTATTTCTGGGACCTCCTCCCCTGACCTTTCTTGGGGTGGGTATGGATATTTTCTGGAATGGAACAAAACAAGTTCAGGGGGATTAAGATACATGCAACATGCGCTCATATTTTAGAGTGTGCATATTACATTAACACCAGTGCAAACTTTTCCCTTATGCTGAATGTGTTTCCACACTTTGAAATGCTATGCTGTATAATAGTAGGAGTTTAAATTCTTTTTAGTTTATACTTTTTTTAAAGTAATAAAATAATTATTTTGGCGGCATTCCCTTCCCTCGGAATTTCCAATGACCTTCCTTGGAATGGGTGTAGTATTTTCTGCAAGGGCACAATACAAGGTCAGGGAGACTGACTCATACAATTTATGCCCTGGTATTTTACAGTGTGCATAAACATAGACTTGCACTTGTGCTGATGTGTATGTATGTTTTGGTTCAATTTTATCCTTGGTTCATTTTTTATTTTCCTTTGTTTTATCCTCATTATCATACGTTATCATATGAAAAAACAAAGGAAAATAAAAAGTGAACCAAGGATAAAATTGAACCACAACATGTACACTCGAAAATGCTATGCTATACAATGATAGGAGTATTTTTGGGTCCCCTCCTCATCCACTCAGAATTTCCATTGTGCCCTTCCTTGGCTGGGTAAGGATATTTATTGGGATGGCACAATACAAGGTCAGGGGAATTACATGTAAGACACATGCAACATGCTCTCGTATTTTAGAGTGTGCATACACATCAACACAAGTGCAAATTTTCACTGGTGCTGATGTGTATGCACACTCTGAAATTCTATGCTTTAACTTATTAATGGCCGTGCCAGCCAAAACCGGCTGTGAGGGACCACGGTTTCAGTGCAGTTTGTGACATCATCACTCTCAGTGACAACAGATCTTTGTGATAACCAGCTGATGCACCAGGCAAATTGCTTACAAAAAGTGCCTAAACTGAAGCGTTCAGAATAATTAGACCAGAGTCATGCAAAGAAAAGCGAGAAAAGTTCCTTGTGAAATTGAAGTAAAATTTGGCCTTGGCACTGATTACTACTTCTTGTTAAAACACACTGAGTCAGCTGTCATCAAAAAAGTGATCATTTTCAAACTACTTTTTCAATATTTTACAGAGACAAATGAAACTTGGCAGGATGATAGAACTTTTACTTCCAAACAAGCCTATGTTTTGTATATATAACTTTATCTAACCTTGGTAAAATCTTCAATTTCATAATTTTGTTTTAACGGTTTTTGGTGGGAAAACACCATTGCAAGGGTACCATTAAAATAAAAATTTGAGGTTTGATCATAATAATGACAAAAAACAAAAGAGCATGGTTGAGCATTTTGAAAACTGAAAAAAAATTTTAACTTTGTTGATCCAGTCAAAAGTTATTAAGAGCACTTTGAATTTTGAATTTTTTCTATTTTTAGTAGCAAAGTGGAAGGAAATTCAAAATTCAAAGTGTGATAACTTTTGACTGGATATACATATTTCTATATTTTTTGTCACTTTTGAAATTATGCTGTACTTAACCATACTCTTTTAATTTCTTTGATTACTTTGGTGGAAATGCAATTTTTTTTTATTTTTTAGTACCTTGGCAGTGGCATTTTCCTGCCAAAAACCATTAAAATCACAAATAAAAAAAAAACAGGTATTAATTTTTTTTTATTAATACTTTTTTGAAGTAATAAAATAATTTTTGGGGGCCTCCCTTCCCTCAGAATTTCCATTGAGCTTCCTTGGTGCAGGGTTTACAAAAGCACCCGATGCCTGACACAAGTCACTGGCTTCTTTTAGCATTTGTGCTGGGTACTTTTTGTACTCAAAAATATCAGTTCACGTCAATGATGTAGCTGATTACAGACAAAGATATCTTTGCCCAGATTTTAATTCAAGTGTACAGCGCCTCCCAGAAAACACTTCTTGTGACTGAAAATGCACCAGAATGCATCTCCAGGTATATACAAATTTTTAAAACTTAATTTCCCAGGGAGGCTCCCCCACTGCGCTGCAATCAAGCCCCGGCTACTCTGATCTCTCCACCTGTTTTTTTTTTCTTTTTATAATTTAAAACCCTGTGGTGTGATATTTTCTGGAATGGCACAATACAAGGTCAGGGGGACTAAAACTCATGCAATGTGCTCTGGTATTTAGAGTGTGCATTTGCATCAAAACAAGTGCACATTTTGCACTTGTGCTGGTGTGTATGCACACTCTGAAATGCTGTAGAATAATAGAGGTATTTTTCTTTTTATTTATTCTTACATTGTAAACAAGGAAGTTTTGTTTGACTGATGGATGTATCCTTTATTTCTACAACTTTCCAGCACACCAGAGGAGATTTTCATGCAGAATGGTAAGACAAACATGGGCTTGTACACAGTGAGCTAAAACAGGCACAGCTCTGACTGTCAGACAGACAGACAGAGAGATAGTCAGCCTTTATTTAAGCATGAGAAAAGTGAAAACTGTACAGCTTGTCGGGTTGTGTGAAAGATGAAACAAATACAAATAAATACCTGACCGAAAAACTATTTTCAACTCCTATAAATTAAAAAAATAATAAATAAATAAATGACAGAAAACTATTTACAAATCATAAGAATAAGAGTGCTCTATTGATATGTACATATGTTTGGGATACCTAAAATAAGCCATTGAGGCTGCCCATAGGAAACAGGTGTCTTATGTACGTATATTGTACAAATAAAGATGTACAGTATCAATAAGAACTACATGTAATGTGAAACTTGTAGCTTTCACTGAGGTGTTATGCAAATTTTGAGTGTTATTGGTGGTGGCATTTTGAAGCTCAAATGTGCTGGCAAGTCTTGTTTCTCAATGAATTTGTTAAAAATGTGCATATAAAGTGCGAAAAAGGGGGTGTTTGTATGTGTGTTGTGCACTTGTTTATGACGTGCACAGTATTAGTGACATTCCATACAGATGTAATAGGTCATCAACCCTGTCAAAATGTGCTGGCGGCGGCAATTTTGCCATACTACAGGCAACCATTTGCCCCTTGCTCCACACTGGAGTTCCCAGTGAACCTCCTAGCAGACAGAAAGATCCATCCTTGTTGCCTACTTCTTGTTATGTTGCCTGCTACTGCAAATTAATCATTTTGACAGGGCTGGGTTGTGAATTCAACTGGTAAGGCTGTGATTTCAACTGGAAACGTTGTTATTTGGCTGTCGTACTATACATCTGGTTCAATGAAGAGGTACATGAATGGCATTTAAAACATTATTGTAATTATTGTAATTTTTTTCTTCCTCAGATAAGCTGATTGGTGCTATAACACAACAAATTTCCTCAACTGGCTTGCCATATTCTTGTATTTTGACTGCTGCTGCTCCAAGTGAGGTGAGGTTTACACTTAGAAATTCTCAAGCTGTTATGATAATATTACAATACTATATTTTCTCGATTAAACGCCGGGGGCATTTATTTAAAATTTGGCCTCGTAGACCCGGCGTTTATTCGAACCCGGCATTTATTCGGGGCCCGGCGTTTATTTATTAAATGGATTTTTCAGTATTGGAAGTTTATTTAACCAAGAACCAAATTTCAACAAAAACGTTTCAAAAATGTGAACCAATGTCATCAACTTTGCTTCATCTGAGTAAATCTGGTAAGTTAATTTATCTAAAAAACATCACTGACGGAAAGAGTGATTGAACTCTTCTTAACGTTACGTTTCTTCGTGCATGAACACGGAGGAAGTGTATCGGTAAGTGCTCGACAGCGAACGCGCTGATCAAGCAATTTTGAACCCTCGAGATGATCCTTGCTTGATGTACAAGCCCGCAGAAAAGTTGCCATGATTTTAAAGAGATTGATACGAAACCTGATGCGTCGTTTGTTTCATCTGTTTTAGTAAGAAGTACTTTGTAAAATGTAGTTTGGTTTGAATATTAGTGTATAAATTCAAATAAAATGGTAGAAAGAGAACTAGCATGCAGTCACCACACATAATCCTGATTTAATATACCCAGCTCGAATAAACGCCGGGACCTCAAATAAACACCGGGACCCCGAATAAACGCCGGCCCTGTAGATCTGGCGTTTATTTGAACCCGGTGTTTATTCGGGGTCTGGCGTTTAATCGAGAAAATACGGTATGTTATTGTGTGTCTACACAGTTCATAACATTACTGTAAGATACAAACTGTACAATGTAACTTTATTACATGTATGTTCATGTAGACAACCCTCAGGGTTTTCAATAGGAATCTGAGTAGGTGGCAAAATTTTAGGAGTAGGCAAAGAGTGAACTACTTGTGCCAAAGGCATGAGATTCTAGGGGGGTCTCTTAGAATGCATTTCCTGCATTCTGGAGCAAGAATTAGGGTATTTGAACAGAACAGGAAACACAAATCGCCCGCTGAAATTACTCAGAATTTGGGCGAGATTCTTTTGTTTTTCATGAATAAATCTTGGGCAATCCAAGGCTTGTGTTTTGGGGCAAATGTTTCTCATGTTAGTCATAAACTATGAGGTAATTTCTCAATCAAATATGTGGCAAGTTCACATGGAATAGCCGGCAAGTTTCGCTGGCTGCCGGCCCTTATTGAAAACCCTGAATCCTTGGGCTGGGTATGACATCAGTTTGCTAAATAGAGTTGTTAAATGTCTGCTCGCTTTTTGCATAATGCCTGCAGTGGTAGCTACATAAGTTCCATGTAGCAGTTGAAAACAAAAGTCATACCATCTAAATTGACCTTTAGTGTACCTATAGTAGGTAAAGTCGCATGCGAGCCAAGGAGGCCCACATGGCCGGAGCTTATCCCGGTTTCTGCAGCATGAAACAACTGAGAGTATTGCTACTCCCCCCTGAATGGGATGCTAGTCCATTGCAGGGTTACCCCCAGCAGTATGTCGCCGGTACCCATTATACACCTGGGTGGAGAGAGACAATGTGGGGTAAAGTTTCTTGTCTAAGGAAACAACACAATGGCAGGGACTGGGCGTTGAACGACTGACCTTCAGATCTGGAGTCCAATCGCTAACCACTACACCACTGCGCCCCAATATCTATAGTAGTAACGGTTTATTATTTTCTTTCCTACTAGGCTGTTTATGAAAGACACCTTGTGGAGGAAAGGTCAAACATGGCACATGACCGACTGCGCAGGGCCACGGCAGATGCCAGCTCTTCTCCTCTTATAAATGGGAGCCTGTTTGTTGATGCTGGGTGTATTCTGATGTACTTCAAGGGATTTCTTTTCAAATATTCTAATGCAACGCATGATATCTTCAACATGACCGGGTTGGAATATTCCTTTACTCCGAACTGCGAGGATGACAATACAACAGACAGGTATGAATTGATACAGAGCAAACAATATAAGGAGCTACATAGCACTTGTTTAATGGATGTACATTGTAGATATTTTAAAAGTGTATGTGAGAGTGCTGTAAATTGAGCACCTGTCCAATATTTCACGCAAGCTGAGAGCAAGTTACGATTTTAAGAAATGAAGCAACATTCTTCAACAGTGTAAACTGTCATTGTCGGAATACAGCTGGCAGTGCACAGTTGCATTTAAAGTAACTATATCAAGATTAGAATTGCCAACATGGCAAACTATAATAAAATAACAAAAGAATATATGATAACATGGATGTTACTCTACCGATGACAGTTGACACTGTTGAAACATGTCAAGATTAAAGAATGTTTTTTATCTCAAAGAATCGTAACCGTCCAATTATTTCCCAGTTGGACAGCAGGTAGTTCTATGCTCAATATACTGTCATTTTCATCTAAGCATGGACGCATGTAGTCTGAGGAAACAGCTAACATTTCGTGAGGTCGCCACTTGAGCCCTCGCAAAGTGACGTCTGAGGAGTGAGCGCAGAAATTCCATACTGATGACGTGCACTACCCAGATCTTGGTAGCGCTTCTGATTGGTTGTGCCGCACAGGAATTTTCTTTCAACCAATCAGAAGCACTACCAAGATCTGGGTAGTGCACGTCGTTAGTATGGAATTTCTGCGCTTGTTACTCAGACGTCGTTTTGCGAGGGCTCAAGTGGCGACCTCACGAAACGTCGGCTGTTTTCTCAGGCTAGGACACTTGAAGAAAAAACATGTTGTAATTGGATATCAAACGTGGCATGTTTGGCCACCAAATATTTGAAGTTTGACATCCATTAAGCTTGCATTCCTACGTGCATGATTGGGTTTCAATCCCAAAATTTGCATAAAAAATCGACAAGTTCAACATGTTTTCTCATGTGTCAGTTAATGTTCCTGAATCTCGATGAAAAAAGTCTAAAATCTGCATTTTCTTGATCTTCATTTTCTAGACACCCGCCATTTTAGCGAAACATGCTCTAACAGCCTTCAAACTTCAAAGGTTTGGCAGCCAAACATCTCACCTTTGACACCCAATTAGAACATGTTTTCCATCAGGTGTACACACTTAGATGAAAATGATGGTAATTAACCTTTTCACTCCCAGAGTCAGTTACGGAGACATTTAACTTAGATGGTTCTATCTTTTGAGTCTGTGGATGAAATCCTGTGGTGTGACCATTCAAATGAAACCTCTTCAGCAGTGCTTTCACATGGTACTATTTATATTTAAGTATTTTACAAAATTAAATTTGGGATTTGTCTTGAAGTTTGATTTTAGGCACTCTTGGGAGTAAAAGGGTTAACATGTAATAGAACTATATACTGACCAATTTTGGAAATAAATTGGTGGCTTCAAATAAACAGTTCACAACAGAGTGAATGTTATTCCTTATTTTTATGTTATTTAGTTTACTATCTTTTATTTCTCTACAGTGTTGTCATAAGTTTCAAGATGAAAGGTGTCAATAAATTTGACCTAAGGTGAGTTTTTTCCCCAAAAATATTGGGTTCATAAAGCAAGACACATATATGCAACAATGTTAAGGTACAGGCAAATTGTTACCAAAGAAAGCCTGCCAAGGTGCTAAGGATCAATCCTGTGATTGAAAACCCACTCTCAACCATCAGTGATTTTGTTACCCCTGCATCCTGGGTCTCTGACACATAAAAATCCTAAAAGATGCAAAATGATCTATGGCATGCATCCCTCAGGACGCACAATCACAAATGTGTCACGATCGATCAAATGTCCCGTTTGTGTAATTTAGAATCTATAACACAGATAACCCATTGACTCCTGGACATTTTTCCAAAAAATGCCTTTTGAAGCGAGTCAAGCCATTTTCAGGTTGCAGTCTAGCCAAAAAGAATCCAAACTGTCCAAAACGTTGTTTGCAAGTCGAGCACTGGACTAGCTTTTGTTCCTGATGCCAAATTACAGCTTTCAAAGTTCGGGCATGCACAAAGAGCAAAATTTCGAGAATTTTTTTCGAGAAAGTTTCACTACCCTTTCGTCTTTTGCCTTTTGCTTTCTCTCCTCCCCGCTTCTTTTGCTTTTCTTTCCCCCTTTTTCTTTCTTTTGTGGGGCATTTACTAGGCTTCCTTTTGGTGGGAAATGATTTTGCAAAACATTCAAGGATCGTGAATTTTTTTGAAGGCAGTACCAGTGGGTAGTGGGACAAGATTTTCATTGGAATTTTCTGGTCAAAGTTACACGGTTTTTTGCATCTTTCTCTGGTCTGTTTGACTGAATTGTGCTCATTTGGGTATGGCTTGAAAGATCTCATCTCCCTGGACAAGGTAGTTGTCAAAGTTGTCTAGGACTGTTAAAACTGATGACGTCACAAGTGGTACAAGGGACGTGGTTAAAGAAGGGCGGTTACCGGCGGTTCAGGGGTCAATGTGTTAATACTTCAAAAGAAAATATCAGTTGGCTCTAAAATATATCTACTAGGAGTAATTTCTGAGGGAAAAAATACAAGCCTTTACTTGCATTAAATAAATTTGAACTACAGTGGAATCCTGATTTTTCAAACCCTCGATTTTTCCAACCTCCCGATTTTTCAAACCATGGCACGTTTCCCTTGGATTTGCTCCAGTCAAATACTGTAATTTTAACCTCAATTTTTTGAACCCTCAATTTTTTGAAACTCCCGATATTTCGAACCAATTCGTGCCTCCCATGGAAGAAGTTTGTAAGAAACTTACCTTCGATTTCTCGAACCTGCACAAAATTCTTAAGTTACTACTCAGTAGCTTTCATTTGAATGGTCACACGTCTCAGACTCAAAAGGTAGAACCACCTTCTATTACACTGTAAGCAGTACCAAGGAAAGTACTGCTCAGTGCCTTTCATTTGAATGGCCACTCATTAGGCCTGGCTTTCCTGTGCGTGCTGTGGGTGCTGTGCACAAGGTGGCTCTAACTTTTGAGTCTTGAGTGAAATCCTAAGTATCACCGTTAAAATGCTAAAGAACTGGACAAGAGTGTCATGGTATTTCTGTTTGCTTTCCCGGTTGTTTTAACACAATACCTCGTAAATTAAGCGTGATTTCGTGCCACCTTCGATTTTTCGATCTCCCGATTTTTGGAACCAATTTCTGTTTCCTTAGGAAGTTGGTAAAATCGGGATTCCAAGTTGTATTTCAAATGCCACCATGCTAGTGATCGAGTGGTTATGTATTTTGATGTCCAGAGGACCCTGGGAACAGGGTCGTACCAAATAAGGAATAAAGTACACTTCATGCAAAGCTCACCGAAGCCCGCCATTTATGATAGATGGGACTCATTGGTTTTGGTTTAAGTAAGACTCATTATTTTTCATGGAGTGGGTCCCAGAGACTTGCTAATGGCAAATTGTAACAAAATCACTGAACAATCCAGGGAACAGTCCTAATCTTGCAGGCAGAAAAATAATCGTCGTCAACGACGCCAAATTAGTCCCCCCGAAGATTTTTGCAGGGGCCTGCGCTCGGCCAGAAACTGGTATGGACTTTGGCCTTGCTTTCATGACGCCCAGGCCCCAAACGGTCAATTTAGCACGTCAACACAACGTCACAAGAGCAAATTTGTTATTTTCTTCAAGTTTTTTAGAAAAGTTTTCGAATTTGTCGACAAGGCACAGTTTCAAGTCCACTTATAAACACAAGCCGTGTACCTAGGATGTAAAGCTGTCGAGGAAACATTGATTTTTCGTACAAACTCTTGAAGAATTCGTACAGACTCTTGATTTCTGCCGAGGACCACAAAGGCTTTCACAAGACTTTTCACAAGACTTTTCCGGGAAAACTTTCATGTTTGTTGACAAGACACAGTTTGAAGCACACTTACAAACACATGTGGCAGAAGTAGGATGTACAGTGCTCAAGAAAAGAGCCACTATTTGTACAGAGATTTTGCTATTCCTTGTTGCCGACTTGCAAGAATTTTAAGAGTGATTTCTGCTTACTTTCGGAGCGAGAAACTGGTCATGTTGTTGTTACAAGTCATGACAATAAAGACTGATAGGAAGGATGAATATTACTTTAATTGCAGGATGAAAGTGGACACTTCTGTTAGGACATTTGTCGAGACACACAACAGCCTAGCCTCAAGCTCTGATATTTTTGACACGAGGAATACTAATTAATCATTGTTATGTAGTGCTTGAAATTTTCTTGTTAATCTGCATACCTTGATGGTCATTTTAAAAACATATCACTGGCAAATTCATTGATGTGAAGTCTTGCACAAACCACCAAAGGGTTTATAATTGAATTGATTCCAGTTATTTTGTATATTGAGATGCCTGCCTGTGACGTTGTAAAGCCCAAAGCCCCATGCACGCGGCAAATTTTCTATGGCAAACCTTATTTGCTCGTGTAGATGAGAAAATTTTGTCAATTTGTTTTGCTACAAATGTCTTTGATTATTAAATTGGCATGTCAGTTTCATTTGTCATAGAAAATTTGTCGTGTGAATTTGCTCTTGTAAATAGGTAATCAAAGGTTGCTGGAAGTTTAGTTTCAGGCCCTTTGTTAGTACATGTTTTGGAGCTTTTGTGCTGGCTAACCAGGCAAGTGATAACAGCTGAGTTGGGCACTCGCTGTTCCACTGACTGAAACACATTGTCAGCACATATTCAAGGACATTTGTCTTCAGCAGAAAATTTGTTCACTGTGGTCAAATCTTTTCACAGCAATTCTCAGTCAAAACAATATGAAAACCCGACCTCAGAGCCATGCTTTCATTTACAGGAAAGCAAAGGACTCAAAGGCTTTCATCTCCTTGGTGACAACTTGGGAACCAGAAGTGTTGGCTGTCTGATATAATGCAACCAATCGAACGCACTCTGTTAATCTTTGATTACTACTAGCATAGCATATTAAACTAAAGGGACCAGTCTCTATGGAAAATATGGTGCTGTGCATGTGTTGGTGGGGGAGGGGAACACTTCAATTTCATATCGTCTGAGTTGATTTAACCCTTTCACTGCCAAGAGTACCTAAAATTCAAGATGAATCCCAAATTTCAATTTGTAAAATACCTAAATATAAAATTAATAATACCATGTGAAAGTACTGCTGAAGAGGTTTCGTTTGAATGGTCACACCATAGGATTTCATCCACAGTCTCAGAAGTTAGAACCACCTTAAATGAGTCCATAACTCACTCTGGGAGTGAAAGCGTTAAGGTAAATTGGCCACTATAAGGAGATTCAAAAGCTGACGTTTTGAACATACATCTTTTATCATCTGCTCTGATGAAGGGCTGACACTCAAACTACCAACATTTGAGTCACTTTATAGGGTCTAAAAAAGACTCCGTAGGGGAGGCAGGGGCTGAACACCTTCATGAGCAAAATCAAAGTTGGTTTTGCCCAGCATGGCCATTAGTGGGTTACCATCCTTTACAAAATTTTATCCAGAACATTTGTTTCGTGATGTTTGGCTCGTGAAGAACTTGGCGCCTGATTAAACAGGTGTAAAGTGTCCAGTTAGGTTTGCCCAAATTTGAATTAAGATTGGCTCAGGAAAAGTTCAGCATCTGAATCACATGTAGGCCTAAAGGTGTGCTTTTCAGTAGGGAGGTAAGGTAAGACAAGCTACTCCCCCCTGGATAGGATGCTGGTCCATCGTGGGGTACCCCCTGTTGTCTGCCGCAAGTACTCAGGTGAAGGGAGACAATGTGGGGTAACTTTCTTGTGTAAGGAAACAAACGATGGAAGAAACCAGACCTCGAACCATTGACCGTCAAGTCCAGTGTGCTAACCACTACACCACTGCACCCCCACAAGCCTTTGGAGAAGTTCTGATCATTCTCTCCCCACCCTTCCCCCCCCCCCCCCACTTCCCCCAGTGCTTAAAATTAATAGGTGCAAATCTTCTGCAAAGGAACATAAAAATAAAACTGGTTCTAGAATTTCCAAACAAAATCAAATCTAAGCCACTACAGACATTTTATTTTAAACACTTTGAACTGACCGGATTTAGCACTATATAAGTCGCACGATTATTTTTTCCTTCAGCTTTTCCTTCTTTACCAATGGTACAAATGGAGAATGGAGCTGCTCCAAGGCCAGTTTAGATGTTGATGGTACATTTGAAAATGAAAAGATTACAGGCAATATTTCATACAACTGCGGTGATGTGTTGATGGGTCCAACACAGTATTCATACAGTTGTGGCAATGTGACGTTGAAAAAAGACAACAGTACATCTTTCCTAAGTTTCAAACAGTTTCAGGTGAGAAATTCCTATCATGCTATCATCCTCATGTACTTTAAGTATCTCTTTGAAAAAGTAAAGAATATAAAACACAGTTGCACGAATGGAAACCAAAAATATGATTGTCCTGTACTGTTAAAAATGGCCATTCTAGTGCACAGAAATCATTTAACCCTTTAAGCCATGATATGAAAATGCATATTCTCCTTACTGTTCTCCATACATTTCTTATGGAACTAGTAAGGAGAATTTGTCTAAATATCAATGCATCTTATCCTTGGTGATCACTTTCTTTGTTCTCATCACTTTCAAGAGTGTTTGAACAAGTAGTAAGAGAAATGTCATTTTCGTCACTGTTAGGGCTTTAAAAAGGGTTAATAAGTGTGTTTGACTTTAGATGGCCAGGAATGATGCTTTCAAGCTGTTCCCTTTTGTCTTCTGTAAATCAATAAAAATTGATTGTCACTTTTTCTTTCTTTGAAAATCCACTTGACATCGCCCCTTGGCTTGTAGCAACTTACAAAGTGACCGAATAGCCCTGAAGAAAATTGCTTCATGCTTCTAACCCATTACCTTTGCGATACTGGTGCAAACCTTCTACCACGTGAGCTATGAAGCCATTGACAGTGGGAACTGATCATAATTTGCGAGTTCCATTATTCCTGGTGTGTATATAGACATAAATTCACTTGACTTCATTGATTGATTGCAGGTTCAGCCTTTCAATGTCCAAAATGGCACCTTTGCCTATGCGTACGACTGTACAGGTTTCTTCACCATTCCAATTTTCATGGGCCTTATCACTGGCGGCGTTCTTCTACTTATTCTGTTTGTTGGTGTCCTAGCAATGTTCAGCTTAACTACAATGGACAGATTTGATGATCCTAAGGGCCCAACAATTCATGTCCCTACTGGTTAACAAGAATGGTCCTATGTGTGTGGTCCAGTTCTAAATGGGCCTTGGCAACACTTTATTCAGTCAACAATTTTGGAAAATTCTTGCAGTCCCTTTGTTGTCTCAAAGTATGAGTATAATTAAAAATGTGCATCATGCTGACATACTGATAGTAGGGACCACAGCAGCAACAACAACGAGACACTGGTTCTGTGTACATCTTTGTACATTTCTTTGCCTTCCTTTGCAAAACAGGTGAAATAAATTCAAATTCCGGGTTTTACAGAGTACATGAACACGCGAGAGTTAATTTTATTTCTATTTCTGAATGTGAATGCCATCCCGATAAATTCAATTCCTGGATCGTTCAGTTATATTAAACAAATTTCGCCATTTGGAAAGATTGTGAAGTGGTTCAGAATAACATGAATTTGTTCTGTGGAAGACGTTTCCTTGGTGTTGTTATCGTGGTTGTTTTAGGCCTGACCAATTCAACACCATCCACCATTGCTGAATTCAGTCAAACGCGTTTAGGTAAATGATTCCGAAGGTTGTTGAATGGTGTGATGTATAATTGTATAGTATCTTTTTTCCAATGTCCAATGCCATAACTCTAATTTGAAACAAAAACGCCATTTATTTTCTTTTTTGAGGACACCTAATTATATACTATAGTTCCCTTTATGCCTCCTCATCACTCTTTTTGTGTACATGTACAAGTAATTTGTTATCTTTGAGGTGTGGCAAATAAAAAGATGCCGTTGAATCTGTTTGACTAAGGCCCTAGGTCTGCACCTGAAAGACACCTGCAATGCAAAATATTTTAAGCACGAAAGGGACTGCAAGCAGCCTTCAATTTTGTGGATTGGATATGACAATAATAATAGCTGTATGTAATTGGTCAGTTAATTGCTTTGAAAGCTATACAGTAATTTGGACGTGAAAAAAGATGCTTTTGTTGTCCGATAGTTTCTTTCCATGGATTTGCAATAGTGATTACTTTGTGGTTGTCATAAAGATACAAAGATTAGGATATGAAATTATCTGTGGCCACATCCAGACTTGGTTTCTATACACAACGTTGTTAACACCTAAGTAGTGCACAGGGACACCAAGTGTGGTTGTGGCCGTACTAATTATTCAAAGGAATTGTCAGAGGATGGTGATTTCAACAAAAAAAGGATAATAGTTCTTGTAAAGTTGGTCATTTTTTAATTCCTCTTTTTTTTAAACGAAGAAGGTATCTCACTAGTTAGTCCTAACAGGACGACTGAGTGTATTTTTGAACACTCAAACTATTATGCAAAATCAGCACAATCCCTACAATACTGCGCACCGTGCTACTGCAACTTGAACTTGAACTTTATTACTTTTGGACATTTTTTAATGTCTTCTGTGTCAACTGGCCAATTAAAATGAAAAAAAAATTTGCGAGAGGCGGAGTTGACAAGTTTAACATTCATGTTCACGACCCCTCCTTTTATAGCTTGTGGATTTCAAATGGAAGCCATTAAGAAGTAGTCAAAAACTAATGAAAAACTTTGCAGGTTTCAATGGTATGGCTTGTTCAGCACTGTGAAAGTAAAGGCAGCGTTTTATTGAATTTTGTGTTTAAATTTTTGAATTTTTCGATTTTGTGTTATTGAATTTTTGTCCCCTATAATTTAGCTGATACATATAATTGACTCATTCGATGTTCCATTTCTCAGCTTAATAGAACCTCGCGTAAATGGCTCTTTTGATTTTATGGAAGAAACGGGCTAGTTTGTAGGACAGAAGTGTATTTATGGATTCTGAAATGTGAGTGATTTATTCGAGTTTTTGTTTTTCACTCAAGATGAAACTGTGTTTTATCACAATGAAAATAAATAATTCTCTCCTGGTTTGTCAAACTTTTTGTTTTCTCCTCAGGCCTTAGACACCATAAAAGATAAAAGGCTTAGTGAACGAAGACAGAACCTCATAAAGGGCGCTTTCCATGCAACCAAAATTTCCGGAAATTTCGGTCCGAAACTGAATGGAACGGTTCTGACCAACCGGGAAATTTTCGGAAAAGAAGGTCCACCTTTCGAGGTGGACCGCTTTTTCGGTTGGTCCGTTCTGATCGGAAGTTACTGTTCCATTCCAAAAAATTTCGGTTTGCAGTACCTCTCTGTCGTAAATTTCTGTCCAAAACTGAATGGAACGGCTCGGTCCACCCAGGCTGGTATAACCATCCGGAAAATTTCCCGATTTACTGTTCCATGTGCCACGTGAAATTTTCGAAATTTCAAGCCGTAATTTTTGGTCGAATGGAAAGCGCCGTAAGTGTCTTGACGTCCTGAAACAGACTGATGATGAAAACACAGACTATCGAATAAAACGGGACATCGTGGTGACAGTGTTGTCCCTTTGTTGCCCTTTTATCAGTAGATGTCGCACTCTTTTTCCCGTCTACCGTCGCACGTGCTTCTCTGACTAGGGAATATTTTTCTCTTTCTGCTGCCAGTTTGCGAACTATTTCCTGTGAGATCTGTAGCGCCATTGTCGCTTTCTTCAGATTCGCTTTGTGTGTGGCTTGATTCTAATGAGGAAAGCTCATCACTTATGTTTGATAATTCAGATTGACTGTCGCTAAAAACTCCATTTCGCTCGCCATTTTGGAATGAATGCGTAATTAAAGAAACAAGCGAGACCAAATTTTTGATTGGTCGAAATATGGAGGCGGGGTGGGGGCGTGTGAGGCTGTGTAACATTATCCCCGGAAAACCCATTCTAAAAATAATCCAAGGTGTTAATACGCTGCGACAAAGGGTGAACGTAGGAGATAGAGGCTCCGGGGTGATACGCTGCTGTGTGACCATAAAAAGTGTCCGTGTCAAGCAGGTGTCGGAAAAGGGGGGGGGGGGGGGATTTATACTTCCAGTCGAACCCCTCTTTACTGACACCTGCTTAACAGACACCTTTGGTCTCTACCCATTCATTTCTTGTAAATTAACCCGGTTCACCCTCAAAATCCAAGGGAAAGAACTTTCAGTATTCTTGTGTGTCGCGTCGGTTTTGTGAAATTCATCGTTTAACTATAGACACCACTATAAGGCTCTGGGAAAGTTTTAGACTAAATTTTAATGTATCGAAATAGAGCTGTTTTCCCGTTGTCAGCTTTCACTTCCTTCTATTTATGGTTGCTAAACAACTCTAGTCGGAAAAACGCGGGCTCAAGTCATAAGTCATGAGGTTGGAGACATGATGTCGAGGTTACCAACTTGGAATCCAGTCTCTCTCTAACGAAAGAAATGGCGGCCATCATAGAGGTGGGAATTTTGAACTGTTCTTTGCTTTCGATTATGCTTTTTATCCTCTTATAAGTCTATCATGTAGGCTCTTTTACCATCTTTTGTTGCCCCCAAGGAAGCACAGCAAACAATTGCATAGAACGTCGCTAAACTGTTCAAACTGTCTTGAAACGAACCCGACGACATGCCACAGGAGTAGCGCATAAATCATCTTAACTAACAGATGTCTTGTGTGTTCTTTCCCAAGGTTTCTCGGTTTATAAAGGAGTGACATCGCGTTGCAGTGGAGAAGAATACGATAAGAAGCTAAGAGGCAAATGGTCAGTCAATGGTAAATACGAGATTTAAAGAGTCTAAGCAAAGATTAATTTAACATGATGTGCCCACGATGAAAGCAGACAGCTGTATACAGAGTCGATACAGAGGTTTTTGAATTGTTTGCTCTGGATGACATACCGGTAAGTTTTAGAAGGCTGATGAACTTGTCAAAAAATCGCGCGTTTCAAGCTTAGCTCAAGTTCTTTTCTACTGACAAGTAATCAACCAGTTCATAAAGTTCTAATTATATCAGCCCTGAATTTATGCAAGACGAAGTTTGTGCATTTTTAGTGATTTGGGGAGGGGCCGGAAGCAGCCAATACCCAGGGGAATTAACCGTGCAGGGCTTTAGAAATGGAACTGAAGAAGAATCTTATGTCAACTGCATAACCAAGGTTTAACAATAACTTTTGACGTCGCTTACCAATTCGAAACTTTATTCTCCAAGATGGGTTACAGTATCATCATCATCAGAGGCATAGTATGGGAACTATAAAATCTCAATTCTTAACCCTTTCCACTTTGAGGCCCTCTGTAATTTTATTCAATTTAATGCGTTTGCCACAAATTTAAAATTATTATCATAAATAATACTATTATGATCACAAATGCAATAAAACACACTCAATATAAATACCATAAATATACACTGGGCTGAAAAAACGTTGTCATAAGAAAAGTATAATCCCTTAACAATGAGTCCTAATGGAGTTTTGGCTAGATGTGTATTAGCATTTACATATTCAAAATAAAAGATTGTTCTCTTGTGACTGATGTTGATTGCAGTGAGTTGCATGTGGTAGTGGAAGCAGTGCGAGCCTTTTTGACCAATAAGGGCCAATTTGAGCGCTATACAGTGCAAAATTTGCAAAAGTTTGCATCCTTTTATGAGCTATTTAAACAGTTTTAGCTGGAAAACTATTCAGAAATAAGGAAATACTGCATTGTTCCAGCACTGTTTGAAAACAATCCCTCTCTGATTATGCCCTGGGGATTATGCAAATACAGTTATTGTGGGAACACTTCCCAGAAAGCCCTTGGGTCTCACATCTTATGGTTTATACTTATCATACGACAACGTTTTTTCAATCGAGTGTATAAATAAAACCATACTAAGAAAAGCATGGTTAAACAAGAAAGTGGCAGGAGAAAGGAACAGACCTTTCGTTTCACTTGATACCTAACTCCCAAACAAAACAAAAGAAAAAAGCAGATAAAACATACGTATATTATACATATACAACACAGTCAATATTTGGTCAATTTCAGTGAAACTTTGCCACCAAAATCTTGGTGAGGTGTATTTATTAAAGGAAGAAATCTCTACCCCCCCCCCCCCCCATCTCATATATCTGGTAGGGTTGACCACCCCTAAAACTTGTTAAATTTTTTTGTCCTATAAAAGTAGTCTATCTATCTGCCTCTTGTTCTTCTTTGCATTGAGAGCTGCAAAATAAGTCATGGTTTGGGTGTATACCTACTACAGCTGAAGAGAAGGTTATTTTGACCTTTTTTTTTTTTTATTTGAACATGTTATACCCATTTTTATGAAAGCCAAACCTTCTTTCATTTCATTTGATATGAATTATAATTTACACTCATCAGGCCCTTTAAAATGGTACATAACCGTGGTCACTGAGTTTGTATTTACGAGTTTGGAAAAAAGCTTTTCATAATTCAACGTGTAAAGGGTTTTATATAAACTGCAAATTTTATGTTAACTTTAAGGTCTTTAAGTACTAGGCCAAAGTCCTTAGTGGTCCAATTTGAAGTGGAGTGTGCTGGAAAGCTAGCAGCTGTAATTTACTTTTTATGATACATTTGTCTGCAAACTCCCCCAGACGAATTTACAGACTGATGTATTGAAACTTAAAATTGTCAAAAGTCGCAGAATTAAAAATTAACGAGAGAATTTACTAAAAATATTGTTTGTTGTTTGTTTTTGATGCAAACACTGTATTTCGTGCCATGTTTTCATCCCCACCAATATGGCGAAAAAAAGCTTGAAAAGGTCAAAAAATAGACGTGCCCCCCCGTCACGATTTAACGCCCCCACTGAAAGGTTTTCGAGTGTGGGGCGTTTATTGGAGTGGACTGGGCTTGTGAGTCAAGTTCTGCCTTCATTTGGCGAAAGGGACGCATTCTAGCACGTTTTATTTCAGATAATTTGTCTCGCTGATGTAAGCATGCCTAGTGCTTTGTCTCGTCCAGGTTTTTCAATGTAAAACAATTGTTTAATGATTATAAAGAGCTTTCAGCCGAATATTCTCGAATGGAAACTGGATCAAATAATAATATATCCAGGCTCAGTTTAACTCTCTCTCTCTCTCTCTCTCTCTCTCGTGCTCGACCGGTTTGCGTGTAGCTTTACATCTTTATTTAACTTCCTATTCCTATTTGTGTCCTGGGCAACGAGAACACGCGTACAAGCACTTGTTTGTCACGTTTTTGAACGCGTTTTGCTGACAGCTTAATTAACTGGGGTTTCTTGATGATTCATGGCTACAGCTTTGATATGCAACATCATCGTTAGCATGTTATCGCCCGAAAAAGCTTAAACTGCCTGCTTTCGGGCGCGGGTTGTAAACTCTCGTGCGATAAGATAAGGGGGAAAAGCTACATTTGTTCGTGCTTTCATTATTTTGGAAATAGTGAAAGATACCATCGTTGGAAAGCACTCATTTGAAAAAAATTCCTGCAATTAGGCTTGGACTAAGTAGCCTCGCGAAATATGAAATCTTTTTTAATATTGCAACCAACAGGTGACCTGTCAAGGGGAATTGTTTACGAGTGTTTACGATTAAAATTACGTGCATTCTCATTTTTAAGCAACCTTCATTAAATATGACAGAAAAAATCATGAAAATAGGAAAGTTTCGTTGCCATTTTTGGAAACGTTTTGCAGTACATTTTAAAGCATTTTTTCGTACCTTCTCTATTGCACTCAGTTAAAAGAAAGACGTCACAGTTTGGAAACTAAATTATATGACTTTGCGCAAATATTTCATACTTGTTATGTAACAATTCCGCCGCAATTCGCCACAAACGCAAACGTCTGTAAAAACTGCGAATTTCACTGGCCTGTAAATTTTGCCGGAGAAACAACGAGAGGTCTTGGAAATGATATTCACAATTCTCCAGAGTACCACTTCGAAATGTTTATCGCACTTAACTAGCAAATATTTCGTTGTTTCTGTCTGACAAGTGTTCAAGGCAGATGATAGTTCAGTTTAGCGAAAAAATGAAATAATGTTTACATCAGTTGCTCCGAAGTTTTGGTCTAGTGACGTAAATTGCAACACTGTTTTTACTGGCGCGAAAAACATGGATCAATGTGTTCCCGCTGGGGAAACAGAGACCCTTTCTATTTTATTTGATTTCTTCCATCCAATTCTTCCAGCTTTCTCTTTATCTTACGTAGGCCTAGTTATTTTAAGAGAGTGTATGGTGGTTTGTAATTTGACGACCACGGTTTCAGTATCAACCACAATTTCTAGTGGAAACATGTGGCTAGTAATGACTTTATCGCTCTGGGATCGAGGTTCCTGCAAGCAGAACTTTCTTGGTCGCCCTATGTTCCAGCGGGCGAATGAAACCGCCATTACTGAATTTAGTTTCTTGTCGGTGTTTTCAGACGCCAAGTCTCCTTTCTTACTTAACTGATCCGCCCCTATAAAATCTTGTTAATACGTTTTTCTTTCGGCTATTTCGGTTCCTTGGAGGAATTTCCATCTAGGCTGTATATAGCTAGAAAAGAATTGTTTTGGTGTACACAAAGTGTGAATAATCCATCAGGCGTTTGAGGAGCTCTAGGATTGAACGGCAAGACATAAAGAAAACGCCTTTTGGGCTACAATGAAACGGAAATTCTAGAATATGAAAAACGTATAGAAGGAAGTCTAAATGAAAGCAAAAAAAAACTTTTAAGTTCCAAATTTGATAACATTTGTCAGTTAATTTTGATAATTTATGCACAAGGGAAGTTCTTACAGCTATAACAATTTATTTTCTCATGATTCGACAACTTCCCTAATTTGTCAATGTTTTGTCAGGTAAATAAGATAGCAAAAGCTGTCGTTTATCCAATAAGCTTTCACCAGCAGAGAGCAGAGTTTACTTAGCCGCCAAATACTCATTTTCGTCGAGAATCGGTGTTTGTGGTAAACCTCTGAGGTTTTTCACTCCGGCCTTTCGTCTTGTATGATCCTTCGATCATATAAGCCCACGTAGAGAAGAAAGGGCAATATTAACGGACCAAAAATTCACTGACACTGTTTTCTATATTGAACTCATTTTGATTGTCAGTTGTTTTGCAATTTCGTCTTTATATTTCTAAAATTGCTGAATTTGAAACCGGTAGAAATACTGACTCTTTCTATAGCAATGAATAAAATACTATGTTTATTATAGATTTATTTAAGCTGCAAAGAAAACTCAAGCCTGTTAAAGCTGTTTTGTCTAATAATGAATAAGGTTTGTCAAGGATCGTGTTGTTTATTATCTTAGTTTTCTAAAATAATTTCGTTCCTAATGTATATGAGTTATTTCGCAATACGTCAAGGGCTTTACAGAGAAATGTAGTTGACAAGGGACATCCAATCAACTTCCTTCATTTCGTTGCCTTCATAAAACATTCATTGCTTATAACACAGCATTATTGGCCATCCTTGAGTACAGGTGAATTCGATCAAGAAACACATCGATTCCATTTTTTTCTTCGCTTTTTAACACCGTGCGTTTTTTCTGGCTTCATTGGTTGATTGGTAAGCATAAGTGTTTTGCTATTTCCCTCCCTGGAACTTGAAGGGTCTCGTTATTATTTTAACACGATAAAATTTTTCCACATCAATTTTCCTGTTTAGCACTTCTCAAGGTTTCCTTTCATGTGTTCTTTTCCAACCAATAGGACGAGGACTGTTAAAGATTTATTAATCGTAACAGTAATAGGCAAAAATTACAAAATTGTGCTTCTAATTTTCTACATCGTAAAAACCAATTTGACAGGATAGATATCTTCGTTTGACGTTTTTACAAACTGCGGTATACATTTTTGGATTCAATTCAGTGTTTCGTAAATTTTCCTCCATCACCGTAACTATAGAAACTTCAATTAAAGCATGGATGATTGGCATATTTTGTTTCATTTGCGTAGGACATGAAATATGCATGACATTATCTGCGAACATTTGAAAACTCACATTGATCGATCTGCATTTAGGGCAAGTCGGGACTAATACGCAGTCCCTTGTAAATTCTCGCTGTAAAACTAGCGGTTACGGGACTAAATTTCCTCTTTTTATATTAAAAAGGTCCTAACACATCGCAAACATGAGCGGATCGGCTAAGCGCCGAAACAGAAGTGGTCTTGGCTCTCAAGCCAGCCTCGGCATGAACATGAATGATGAGCTGGAAATGCACGAGAAGAGTCGTCCCCCGTCTTCGCATTCTCGCAACGCTTGGTCGGATGACTTGCTTAGCGGTGGGCATGATGAGATAGATTTCTCTCCGCGAGCGCCAGCTTCTGCTGCCGTCGATCTTCCTTCTGCTATGACTCACGAACCCGTGAGCCATCAAGGCCGTGTCCCCACGGACGTTCGAGCTCCGGGAACGAAGAACGTTCCTGTTGGTTGCTGGACGCGGTTTAAAAGGATCATTCGAGGTAAGAATAGTGTTATCGCGGGACAAACTACAGTTTAACATTCCTAGGTATCTAGAATAACTTGTCAGTAACTCTACCGCGAGTTCTCCGGTGTTGTTGTTCTGTAAAAAGTGTCACGTAATTCGAATGGTAATTTTCTATGGGTCAGTTCTTCGAATTGTCTGGCCTAGTGGGAGCAATTGTCTTTGATGTACGCTAGGATGATTTCGTTAATTGTAGTCTTCAAATCCCGAAGGAAGGATATGCAAAGAGAACGAGCTGTAATTTAACCACTGCACAGAATTCCGAGTCATTTTCGCAGCGCGCTCCAATTAATAGATTGGTAGATTTCAAAGTGACGTGTTGTCGGTTTCACGTTCTATTATTAGAGATTGTACTGTTTATTTCAATTTGGTCGATTTTGGGCCTCTCTCTCGAACAGAATTCGCGAGGATCTAACTTATTTCACCACACATTCGGTTTGCCAGAACGTAAAAATTTAATGAAGGTTGAGGCAGGTGTTTTGTCTCCGAATAAGAGATTATGTTTTATGCGCCAATATTTACTATGTAGAAGCTAAGAAACATACGTTTTTCCCATAATCGAACCTAATCTCTTCGAGAGAACTATCTAGTATGAAATTTTTGAATTCCCAAAGGCGTATCTGGTAATTTTCAATTTTCAAAAGAAGAAATTCACAGCTTGCCATCTTGAAGAATCGAGAACCCCACAACAGATATTTTGCTGTTGTGTTTGTTTTCTTAGTCCAGCGGCAACTTTCCCCCTCGATAAATTATTTATGTCTCTAGATTTGCAGTGCAATCGTTAACGTTTGGGCAAATTTTGGGGCTGTTCTTTGAAACGTTTTTATCCAATTGCAAGGGCTGTAAAAATTGTTACTGACTGTTTCGGTGACTGTTCAAGGTATTGGTTCCAGGCGGGTTGCATTGAATTGGCTTTCCTTTGCTGTTAGGCAACCGTGCGATTAGTCAGCGATAGATTTGAAGGGTTAACTCAGAAATAGCCGTCATTTGCCCTCCTGATAATAGTTTATTTAAAATTTCATGAAGTTTTATTTTAACCGGGGTTTGTAATTTGCCTTGCGATGGTTAGAATGCGGGTAATGCTCCCAAATGGAAACCAAAATAAACATCGGGAGACCGAAAGTTACAGAAGGGCTAGTTTTCATTTACATATTTTATTAACAATTCAAGGATCGCACTCAGTTTTGAAACCTTATTACTCTAAGGGGAGACCATTTAAAGAAGTATTTAACAGAAATGGTTTTTCTATTTCCATTGTCTTTCAACACAAAGGTAGTAATTTATGTGGCTAGTCAAATTGGATTTAGTCAAATTTATGTTGGTTGCTGTTTATTTCTACTAAGTCGTCAAAACAATAATGAATTGAAAGCGACTTCAGAAAAAATGAAAATCAAAATATTCAACTGAAGATAACTCATTTTTGCCCTTTTTTGAAAAAAAAAGCATTTCCATGGGAGAAAAAATAGGTTTCCACTTTATTTATGTTAGTCTTCCTTGCATATTGTTTGGTGCCAGCTGTCTTCACGTTGCTTTGTTTTTTCAAAACCTTACAATAGTCACCCTGCTCTGTAATCATTAGGTTTAATACAAATGATTGCTCTTGAATTTTTTATTGTTTCTCACTCTGCTAGATTTTATTTCTTCATACATAATGCTTTATTGTCAGGGGGAAATTCTTAAATTTTTTAACTTATGTTATCTTTTTAACACTGACGTCAAGATAAAATAGAAGAAATTTGACAGTATTTGTTTTCCAAGATATTCTTTAGTTTCCATAGATGTTTAGAAATAAAAAAGGTGCTAATTAATGCAAGATGCAACGATTATTTCTTTCTTTCTTTCTTTCTTTCTTTCTTTCTTTCTTTCTTTCTTTCTTTCTTTCTTTCTTTCTTTCTTTCTTTCTTTCTTTCTTTCTTTCTTTCTTTCTTTCTTTCTTTCTTTCTTTTTTTCTTTCTTTCTTACTTTCTTATTTGCTCCTACAACAGTGCTCTTAATCTATCGGATGTGACAATTTGTATCTTTATATTCATTCATTACAGAGAACAATGATCTAAGTTTTTCTTATTTATTACTGGCACTTTTGAGACCTGGAAAGTAACAACGAATATCATTTGAGTGTTTTGAGTCTAGTAATCAGTTTCTTAATCCCCATTTCAAATATCCTACAAAATTATTACAATAGATTAGCATGATCTTATCTCAAATCTAAAGCATTACTCTGTCCATTAAAATGACACAACAACACATTTGACCTAGATTAGGAAGGGTCAACAACGTAGACAGGGGAGGGAAAAAAGTGAAAAAGCAGATGGAATACATTGAATATCACACAGATTTAATTTTTGACATTTTATTTTAGATGGATAATTTTTGGACTAATTTCTTGTTGATTTTGGAAAAAATTCAGACAAAATTTTGAACCTTGCAATGTGTACTAGAGACTTGAGATAAACAATATTAAAAACAAAATTTAACAGAAGACAACTGTGAAGATGATGTAGATCTGATCATAACCTCAGTAATGACTGTGGATTTTGTCCCTATTTTTGGACAAGGCCTTTGCTTCGCAGCAAAAGCTTTTGCAGGCAGCGGCACTTGGCATGGCATCCAATTTCATCATAAGGCAAAAAGCAGGATTATTCGGTCATAAGCTGTGTCTATTGAACCAGTAAGAAAACTAGAAATTCAAAAGCTAAGATTTAGAATTTAGTAATGGCTGATATTTGAGGTCTTTGCTGTATTTTGTTACTTTTGCTGAATTGACGTTAAATAAATGTGAAGAAAAATTCATTTTATTTTGTTTTGGTTGGTAGGTCTGTGGAGGACACGTCAGACAGAGGACACTGACTCAGATCCTGAGACACACGTAAAGACCACTTTGCGGGAGCTGGTCATCTATCTGGTGTTCATTACCATCCTCTGCATCTGTGAGTATTGAAAGAATACTGTAAAACCTTTATTAACCCACTTCCTTCTTTAATTAACCCTTTCACTCCCAAGAGTCCCTGAAATCAAAATTCAAGACGAAACCTAAATTTCATTTTGTAAAATATTAAATATAAAAAGTACCATGTGAAAGTACTGTTGGCAAGGTTTCATCTGAATGGTCACACTGAAGGATTTCATCCATAGACTCAGAAGATAGAATCAATGTAATGTCTACATAACTGACTCTGGGAATGAAAGGGTTAAATGGGTCCCCCTTCTTTAGATGTCACCTTTTGACTCAAGCCCCTTCCCTCTTCCTCCTCCCCCCCCTGTCACCCCCTCCCCCCCCCCCCACACACACACCTTGTAACTGGTTGTGATCCTCAGTAATAAACAGGATTTCTGTGGACAGAAAGAAAAATTCAGCCAGTTATTTGATGGTTAAGGTAATCATTTGTTTCATGGTGCAGTCACTTTGACATGAATCCCGATGTTTTTTCTGCTACACTGCTGGTCTTCATCACGCAGTGGTGTCGACTGGTTGTGTCACTGTATCCTAATTAGTAGCACCATGGTTGTTGGGGATTGGTGTATTTTGTTCTTCACTGTGGTTGTTAATGGTTGGAGGATTTCAATTCTCATTGTTCTGACTAGACGCTGTCCCCTTTGCGGTCCGCAGTGTACTGGTCGAAGTGTCCTGATCCACATGAAATTGACTAAATCATGAGACAAACAATTAGCCAGTAAGCTATCGTTACAAACCATGATGAATAACATCTTTCATGACATGGATCTCATTTTTTTTTCCTTCAGTGACATTTGGAATGACAAACTCCACGATGTACTACTACACCAAAGTCATGAGAGGTGAGCAGTTTGTATGGTGTATAATTTTTTAGGGGCTTTCTTGATGTAGCTTTCCACTTATATGCTTGCATGGTATAATTTTCCTACATTTATCAGTCAAAAATTACTTATGCAGATTTGTTTGTGGAGACAACAATGGAGAACAGGAATACATTCAAGGACATAACTACAATGAAAGAGTTTTGGATGGTGAGTAAACTGGGCAAACTGTAGGAACACGCTGTTGATGATGTAAGGTCCTGAATGTTATACAAAGCAGTAAAATTGGCTGTAACATGGGGGCTGGGGGGGGGGTACTCCTTACAGTGGGTTATATGGGAAGGCTTTACCCAAAAGGGGTGCCTTTTTGCACTGCAGAATACGAAGGGGCAGGGAAATTTACTATTTGATTACGTGAAAGGTAGCCGAAATACACCTTAAACTAAAGAGATGGCAGTTAATACTAAGTGCTAAAAAATCGTTTGCAAAATTTTGGCAGAAAATCACAACTCAAAAATGTACTAAAACTTGGTGCCTTTGAGCGACTAAAACCTGCGATGATCTACTGTTTTTCATTTGGGTTTTCTTTTGAGGTGTAAAAGAGGTGCAATTTATGTTCTAGGTATTTGGAGGGGTACTATTTTGATAAAGAGTACATTAAAGGGTAAGGGATTGAACCTCAGAGCAGAGCCCTCCCATAGGAAACTTTAGTGAGAATCCCAAGGGGAGGGGGGGGGGCTGTAATAGTGCAGTTCATGAAATCTTTTAAGTATGTTTGAATCGGCCACTGGTTCATTAAAATCTTAGCACTTATTGCTTGGTAAGAAACAGCTAATAATGAGGTTTACAGATTTTTAACTCTTCTCTTCACTGATTTTTGCAGTATGCCAATGGTCCTCTGTCTGATGGCTTGTACTGGGAGCAGTATTACAATGATAAGAATGTATCAGAAGAAGATCTTGGCTTCATTTACTTTGAAAACAAAATTCTTGGACGGCCACGCATGAGGCAACTGCGAGTCACGAATACTTCCTGCGTGTAAGTGAATGTTATGGAATATTTTACTTCATTTTGCAAGTAATGAAAAACAGGTAAAAATAAGCCATAGGCACTTTTAAGCAGATTGTTAAAACTCATTCCAGCTACATAAGAGCTGTATGTAGTTGGGATATAGTAATTCTTCCGTTAACCCTTTGACCTTTAATAGTGACAAGCATCTTACCTGTATTTCTCCCTACAATAACACTACTTGTTCAAATTATCACCAAAGATAGAATCTCTTGATGTTTAGGTAAATTCTCCCAACTAGTACCATAAGAAATGTAAGGAGAACAGTGAGGAGAATATGCATGTTGATACGGGGGCTTGAAGATTTAAAGACATGTAAAGGATCACTTCATTGGACAGGGTTACCCACTCTTTAAAAAATTTGCCACTGTTAATCACGTGGTGTAGAAATGCGCATTACTTTTACTAAGTACTTGCAAGTTTGATAATTGAATTGTGTTTTATTTCTCAATTTAGTGTACATGATGACTTCAAGAGTGTGATCAAAGAGTGCTATGCACCATATTCCCCCGGAGCTGAAGACACAGAGCCATTTGGTGTAAAGAATGGATCTGCGTAAGTGTTAACCCTTAAATCCTATGCAATCATGATCAATTCCCAATTTCTCTTTACCTGGCTGTTTATAACAAGTCCAAGTAAGCATGGAAGTGAGAATTAAGGAATCGGTCATGACTTGTTGCAAAATCTTTCCAAAGCCCAGCATGCATAGAAGTCACCTTGCCAGAGTATTCGAACAAAGAAGGAGCCTGAAACTGTTAAGTTGTTTTCTTTTCTGTACATGCACCTATGCAAGCTAGGTAAAATAATGAAATATGTATGAAAAATATTAGGGAGGGGTCATTGTTTGTGTGTGTTGATAGGGTGTCAAGGATGGTTAAGAGCATGTCAGAGATACTTCCAATGAAAGGTGTTATAAGTGTGTAACAATTCAGGAGAGAGGGGTGGGTGGACCATTTGGGCTGAAATAAGATTTCTTTGCCCACTGGTCTGAAAAAAGGGGCAATGGTTTGCCGTTTTGACTCAAAAGGGGCCATATATTATTATTGGCTAATTCTGAAAAAGGTCACTTAAATTATGTTATATGTTAAAAAGTTCCTCCTTCAATGCTCACTCTTTCCTTGTGTAAGCAGTTGACTTGTTATTGCAACACTGTTTGCCTGAAAGTTGCTGTTTGAGACATGATTTCAAAAATCAAAACTGGCACTCTCACAATGGCCTGTTAAGAAGACTGGCAGTGGTGCTAGGAGAAAGAATTGAGGGGAGGGGGGAGGGGGGAGGAGCAAGGACCTGTGATGGACTAGAATGCTATTGAGGAGAATGGGCACAGTACCAGAGAATACCATAAGTTGCAGGGTTTAAAATAGCAGCCGGTTGCTGGCGATAGCCGACACTTTGACCATGCTTGCCGGTGATTTTTCACTGTAGAAATAGAAAAAATGAGATGCCCTAATCGGCGAAATCAACGTCGCTGGAACAAGTACACTTACACTTGCACACAAACATGTAACTAAAGTGAATTGGATGATGTTTTAAAAGCTTTCTAACTTTCTAAATTTCTAAAACATTATCAATCAGTCTCAGTTCTTGTAAATCACGTCATCGTTCTAGCAACAATCTCTATTTGCTGGCATTCTTTTTTCCGACATGGCATCATACGTGTTCAGTAACTCGACCTAATCGAGGAAATGGAGCAGGCATAGGATTCATTGCAGTGCCGCAGCAATTCAGTTCTCTTTTAGAAACTGAGCAAATTTTCATTCACGATTTTCTTTGTTACCACTGAGTGTTTGATCCTGTTCCTGTTAGCACCTTGTCACTTTTGTGTGTACTTTCGCCTTCTCGTCCAGTAGTTTAATTTGCTGGAGACCCAAGTAAAAGTTTTTCACGGTGGTGGCATTTGTTTTTTTTGCAAAAGACTGACTTAATTTGCAAATTGACAAACAAACTAAAACATTGAAACTTCGGGCAGGAGAGAATCATTAAATTCCGATCAGGATTTGATTTTTTTCAGTCAAGTGAAAAGCGTTTTCGTTCCGGAGAAGGCAAGTTCTACAATCTCAGTTTTAAAAAAAAAAAAAACTAGGATGCTATCAGATTAGATTTCGTGCACAGTTCATCTCGGGCAAAGTGTTTTCACAGCAAACTTTCGAAGAAATTGTGAACCTTCACAAGAAATTACTCACTCTACAATTAAAAACAGTACAGAAACGTGGGAGTTTCATAAAGGAACTCGTTAAAGATTGGAAACATTTTATTCCAATGTAGTTAATTGTGTCACACAACGTGAGACAAAAAACTGTTGAAAATGCCAACAGTTTCAGGCTTAAAGGGACTGTGTCACGAATTTTAGCCAAATTTAGGCAAGGGAAATGACCATCAAAATCGGTGAAATAAAAAAGATAACCTCTTAAAACAGTGAAGGAACATTTCAAAAACACAGCAAATACAAAAGATGGTACGGATGGCCAAAAGTGACGAAGATTCAAACGGATTGAGATTTGGGTTTTTGAAATATTGTCGGGCTGAACAGTTTTCAAAGTTAATCTCGTTTGCTTGTAGCTTTAATTTAAAACGCCCGGGAGACACATTTGGCTGCAATGAAGCTATGGATTTGTCATTTAGATCCATAGAAGTAATTTTTTTGCAAACATCAAGTTTCATAGCTAGTATTTGGCAAAACTTAATAAAATAAACTTAACTCAGCCGTGACACAGTCCCTTTAAAGCTCTGATTTTATTTTGAACCCTGAAGTTGAGTTATGCATTAACATGTAACGTGGGATGCTGACTAAGGAAATCAAAGTCAACCATTCTGTTTTCTGATGCAGTTGGAATTACAAGACTGAGAAAGAGCTAGAAGGAATGTCACACTGGGGAAGGATCACAACTTACAGTGGAGGAGGTTTCCCCTTCCTTCTTCAACCCAGAAGGGAACAAACCAAGGCTATAATAGACAGTTTGAAGGCAAGTACAGTGTTTAAAATCAGTTGAACCTACTCGTAACCTGCTACACCCATATAGGTATTAAAAGATGCCAGTGTTACGACATCACAGTGCTGTATTACGTCAGCTATTTCTAGCAATGCCTATCCCACACCCAGTGCCTTGCAAAATGATAATAACCCATTCAGACCAAGCTTTTTTGGTCCTCCCAGCCAGGGGGGAGGGGAGGTTGGGAGCTAATTTGGCTTCCCTCTGTGTCCTTCAAGAACATTAAAGCTCTGACAATGAAACTTATTGTGGCATGTCCCAGACCTCCAGTTTTTTCGCGTGGCCAAACAAATACTTGCCGCGTCTTTCGCTGCACAGGCTAGGGCTCGTATCTTGAGTGACCGTAACATATTTTGCACCCTAGGGAGGGACAACAACCGCGGGGTCTTACGACCCTGGGGCTTTTCTTGTTCCTTATTGAGACCATTGGAACAATTACAAAAAAGGAAATGCTGTAGATGTTGCAAATATCTGGTGTAATATATATATGTTATTCACCGACCTAGGCCGGTGAATAACGTGTCTATTTTTTTCTGCAATTTTGGAGTTGAAACGAGGCGAATTTATTTGAGAACTGTTTGTAAACGGTCTTTCTACATGCGCTAGTTCCCACGATCAAAGTTAAGTTAAGATTTTTAAGCTTATGAAAAAGAGCCGCTAGCAAACCATAGGGATAAAGGATAGACTAACGATAAAAGAATTTAAAATATATCATAAAACAATAAACGTTAAGAACAAACCCCGACGTCTCATAGCAAAGAATAAAGAAATAAGCTTTGTCCTGTTGAAAATGAAATCACACGTTTAAATTTGGTTTTCAGTACCGAAACATCTTTAAAACAAGTAAGACTTAGTGAAAACTAAGGCTCACACTCCACAAGCTCCACTGAATATCTTAGTATTTTAAACATTTTTGTTCGTTCTTGGTCAAGATATTCGCAAATCGATACTTTGAGAAAACTAAACTGTATAAAAAAACCTGTTGGCATGCAGCAGTTGTTGTCGAAGACACAGCGTTGCGAGGTTTCTTGTTTGACTATTTTAGCTAACATTCATTAATAATCATTTTTGTCTTGAATGAAGCTAAATGGAACAAGATTAGAAAAGAGATCTCTAAGGAAAATAACGAAATTTCAACCGAGAAACGGAGGTCAAATTGGAGAAAAGACTACCTTGCATTTAACCCATGTTAAATCAAATGGCATGTCAACAACTCTAAAAAAGCAAGCCAGCAAAATTTTCTCAACAAAAACACAGGAATACTCGCCTTTTTTGGAGAATGGCCAGGCCCTTTATTCCATTGCTGATTGTTCCTTTCACTTTACCGTGGTTAGTGAGAGAGAAGTTCCATTTTAATAAGAAAAATCCAATGTTTCATTGTGCAGGAGTAACATGATTTTACTTCAAGTTTTCCTGCGGATTGGAGTGGTCCGTACAGGGGTCTGGATGGGGAAATCCAGACCGCTGGAGCGTGCATCATTAGCCAATCAGATTCAAGGATTTAGAATTCCGGACCGCTGAGATGCTTCAGAAAAAAATTAATTTATTTATTTACGTATCTATTTTATTTATTGCCATTTCAGGAAAACCTGTGGTTAGACCGCGGCACCAGGGCAGTGTTCATTGACTTTACAGTTTACAATGCCAACATCAACTTGTTCTGTATTGTCAGGTATGCTTCGTCAATACATACTTGGGAGATTTTACCTATTCTGACCCACAACTTGGCCCCAATGGTGGGGAATTCAAAGTGAATTATTCACAGAGGTTGAGTGCCTCTCATCTGGCTTTCCTACTGCCCTACTTGGGTTTAGCATTGATATGTGCACTTGAAGTAACCTCCCCCCCAGGGTTATCTCTGTATTTGAAATTGTTAATAGCTAATAGCAGGTTTCATTTGTCTAATATTATTGGAGATTTTAACTGACTTCTTGGCAGATGGCTTGCTAAATTTGGCCAAATTGGAACATTTTGATGTCACTTGATCCATTCTTTGCGAGGGCCTTCTCTCGTGCAATTTTGAAAAACAAGAAGTCCCTTGGGAGGCATTGAGAAATCCATGAGTTTGAGTTTGAGTTTGGGTTTGAGTTCGGGTGGACCTTCAAGTTAAGTTTGATTTGAGTTTGAATTAACTCCTAGAAAGATGGTAAGCAGTGACACTATCACCCTATCTGAAAGTTAACCATTAAAATTCTGCCTAACTCTAAATTTCCAAAGTACTTATTACCAAAATCAGTAGGTGTTTTTCATAACTCAAACCCCAACTCTAGTGAACTTGAACTCGAGTCATAAATTCCCTGCCCCCTCGCCCCCCCACCTCCCCACTGGGGTCAAGGTTTGACTTGAGCTGAGTTCTATTTCTCTCCCCAGACTCCTCTTTGAGTACCCAGCCACTGGAGGTTGCATCCCATCATTCAACTTCCGGACAGTGAAACTGATCCGTTACGTCACCACCTTGGACCACTTCGTGATGGCATGCGAGGGTATCTTCATTGTCTTCATCGTCTACTACACCATTGAAGAGATCTTGGAAATAAAGAAGCACAAACTAAAGTACTTCAAGAGCTTCTGGAACATCCTGGACATCATTGTGATCTTCCTTGGATATGTGGCTATTGCATTCAATGTGTACCGCACAATCACCGTCAGTGATTTGCTGAAAGGCCTCTTGGCAGACAACAGCCAGTATGCAAACTTTGATTCTCTGGGCTATTGGCAGACCCAGTTTAACAACATGGTGGCAGTCGCAGTGTTTTTTGCATGGATCAAGGTAAAAAGGCCAAATCCTAATTCCTTTATAGCCCCAATATTGTCCAACATTTAAGTTCTCCCTATGATATTACAACATGATCAAACAAACAAGTCATGAAAATGAATAGGCAAATGGACAGGTCATGAACAAGAACATGTCATGAAAATGAAAATGGGCAAGGAAAGCTGTGGTCAGACAGATGTGTGAGGCTGCCGAGTCCGTTTCCGCCTGGATCTGGGGGAGCCACGACAGGCGCGCAGGGCCTGTGACTAGTTAATGTTTCAACTCATTTTTTTTTACCTGGTACCCCCCCTGGTGGCTGCCTTTTGGCACTGCTGAGGCTGCCCATCCATTAACTCCTCATAGGCCCTGAAAGGAGGCATGGATTCCAGCTGATGATGGGGGTACTGAGCAATGTTCCATTCACCGTATACTTGTTCCTGAAGATAAAATGTCCTGATGTTTAAACATATTCTGCTAAATCGCATCACAAGAAATTTTGGAAGCCCATTAAGGAGAGTATGCATGATAATTCATCACCCCTGTATTACTCCTTTAAACCAGTACAAACAAAATTATGAATTGTTTGATCTGTGTTTCCAGGTGTTCAAGTACATCAGCTTCAACAAGACCATGACCCAGCTTTCAGCCACCCTCAACAATGTAATGTATCGCCTTCCTTCATTTTAATAATTTTTTAACTGCTATGAATTCTTTTTTTGTTGTTGTTGTTGTTGTTCTTGGGTGTAAATACAGTTGACCATCTCCTAATAGACAGCTCCCTTTGACATCTTTCCTGGGTGAACATGCTGTCATGTCCCCCAAACAATGTGTTAACATTACATGTTTAACCTTCCATAAGTGGACCTATTTCCTAAGCGGATGCTCAGTCATGGTCCCAGGAACATACAAACACTACAATTTTATCTTCCCATAAACAGACACCTTGCCTAAGCAGACACTAGGTCGTGTCCGAACAACGAGCAAACACTACATTTTTAACCTCTCATAGGTGAACACCTCATCTTTACAGAGACTCAATCATGGTCCCAGCAACATACAAACAATAATTTTTAACCTCCCATCAATGGATAGCTCCACTAAACGGACTCGCAGTCATTGCCCCAGCAAATGCAAACGCTACATTTTTAACCTTCCATAAGCGGACACCTTTCCTAAGGAGACACTCAGTCATGTTCAAAGCGACTAAACCTTCCATAAGTGGACACTTTTCCTAAGGAGACACTCAGTCGTGTTCAAAGCCATTAAACCTTCCATAAGTGGACACCTTTCCTAAGGAGACACTCAGTCGTGTTCCAATCCATTTAACCTTCCATAAGTAGACACCTCTGATTCAGGTATGATAACCCTAAACCGTCCGGATCTCAACTTCTGTGGGGACGCTGTGGTGTAGTGGTTAGCGCGTTGGACTTCAGATCTGAAGGTCGGTGTTTCGAGACCCAGTCCCTGTCATCGTGTTGTTTCCTTAGACAAGAAACTTTACCCACATTGTCTCTCTCCACCCAGGTGTATAAAATGGGTACTAGGGGGGAGCAGCAATACTCGCAGTTGCTTCATGCTACAGAAACCGGGTTAAGCTCCGGCCGTGTAGGCCTCCTCGGCACGTGTGCGACTTTTACCTACAAAGACACTCAGTTGTGTTCCCAAGGGAGTCCACTCACTAGCTAACCCTCAGAATACTGTCATGTATGGGGGTCACCAGTTAAAATAAATCTTTCTTTTCTAGTGCGCAAAAGACGTGGGTGGTTTCGCGGTTATGTTCTTCATCATCTTTTTGGCGTATGCACAGCTGGGTTACCTTGTGTTTGGCACACAGGTCCGCGACTTTAGCACCTTTGAGGACGCCATGTAAGTTCTGGACTTCTTTCGTTTCATTTTAGCGCGGCCAATAAATGGCAATCCTCTCGCAAATGCGCAAACGCAAACACATTGCGTTCAGTGTTGTCCCGTGAACAAATCTTCCTTAAGTTCAGATTAATGTCTTCTCACACTTCCACACTTTTTACCGCCTTGCAGTGCTCAGTATTGTTTGGCGGTCAGGTTATCAACTTCGTCCTTCATGTAGTTGTCGTGATTACGATGTAGCATGGATAAGAATTAACCTGTTGATTTTGCGGATTTCAAGTTTTGAGAGACCAATTTTGGTCAACTCGAAGTCGTGTGGGGATCGTGCGAGTATGCCCTTCGCTTCCCTCCCCAGCACTAAAACTTTAATATCTTGGACTCGTTTTCCTGCTCACAAATACATGCAAACTCAATTAGCGATCACGCGTACTTTTCGCGCGAATACAGCAAAGAGATATCCCCCACGTGTAAATTCGCAGCCTCTCACGCGGGCACGCCCATGTTTTGGTGTCCTTTTGTGCGGAAGCGCGTTTGTCCATATTTTCTCACCATTAATTTGTTTTGTATTTTCCGCTGTTTTGTTTTTCTCAGCTTCACCCTATTCCGAATCATCCTGGGTGATTTCGACTTCCACGCCTTGGAGTCTGCCAACCGCGTTCTCGGGCCGATATTCTTCATCACGTATGTGTTCTTCGTGTTCTTTGTGTTGCTTAACATGTTCCTGGCCATCATCAACGATACCTACGCGGAGGTCAAGTCCAACATCGCCCAGCAGAAGAGCGAGTTTGAAATCGGAGACTACTTCAAGAGGGTAAGCCTTGAAATCTTTCAAATTCTCGTCAAGCAACGATTAGTATGTGTAATCAAATGGTGACGAGTGAAATAATTTCACGCGCGTTTTGTCAAAAGGCTCGGGAAATTATTAGAATTTTGACAAAACACAAGTGAAATTATTTCCTAATTTCACGAGTATACTATTTGATTACCTATTAATATCATGGGTGACAAATTACGCTTACAATCGTCAGGGTTTTGACTTGTTTATCGCGTCGAGAACTCCAAGCATTGAAAAGTTTAAAGCACACAGATTTGCTAAAGTTCACATTTTTCTGAGTGAAATAATGAAAAAATCTTGTGCGAAGTTTTTACCACGCTTTGACGATTTCGTGTATTTGTAACCGACAGCAAAATACACCAGACTCTGAATTTTTACTTGAAAAGTACCAAAGTAAATCGTCTGGCAAAGGTTATCCGCGTTTTATCCGGCAAATTCACTGAATCGAGCACCACGTTGCTCCATCGAGCAAGGCTCAGAAGGCTTCACAAATGCATTCAAAATACGCACAGAAAACTTGTTTTATCGAAAGTAAACTTCGGAAGCAAATTTGTATTTAAAACTGACCTTTATTTCATTCGAAGAAGTGCCCAAACCCACTGAATTACTTCTCTGAGTTCGCGGTCAATCACTCGATCAGCAACTGGCTCGCCGTTGAAAAACTTTCGCTGTCACACTATCACAAATAATCTCTTCTTTTTGACTCGTAGTTGATTTCTGAGAAGTTCAGTCAATTAAAAGTCAAAATTTACAGATTATCGATTGAGTCCTCAATGAGTATTTCCAGAATAGCTTTAGTTCTGCGCGAAACATCTTCATCAATGACCTCGACGCCATCTTGGCGCTGAGCTATAGACCCGTTGCCTTTAGATAGCAATTTTGTAATTTCACATGTGAAATTATAAATTAACGCTGAAATTTCGCGCCAAAATTAAGGAGTAATTTGTCACCCATGATATTAGACCGTAAAACAACTGGGTGGTTTCTCAAAACACGATTGAGGTATTTTGAGTTTGCCGATCCAATTTAAGGTAACATCAAATAAGTGCTTTTAAAAAAACGCCAGAAGGAATAATAACCATAATGGAACAAAGGTAGTTATAGTTTGAGGAAGGGGGATTACGTAATAGGATCTTGAAAAAGGTAGTAACTGCCACATTTGGCTTTGGAAATCAATTTCTGTAATCTTACGTTTAATAATAATAATAATTTAATGCTTATTCGGCGCAAATTAACATATGGATATGATCAAATTAGAAGAAGACGAAAGGGAACATGAAGAAAATTACTTTTCGTGCCAAATTGCGACTTGTTTACAAGCTTAGTTTGTCTGTTGGTGAGGTTTTCAGACAGCTTTGTTAATAATAAATAAACTTGTCGAATTTTGCTTTTAAAAAAGAATTTATTGCACTTTGCTATTGTGTTTTCGGCGTCTTTGTGTTAATCGCCGTGAGATATTTGGAACTGAAAAATATTTCTGTATTGGGTAACAAATTTCAAACAGACTCTCTCCCATCACATCTGAAATTGTAAATTAAAGATAATTATCCGGAAATGTAATATTTTTCTTCATGTTTTTAAGTTGCTCTGACATATAAATAGTGCCGTTATGGAAGTCTGCAACATAAGTAATTTTTTTCAATGCGAAACCCAGCTAGAGATAAGACATTCAGCGAAATTAACAGAAAAAAAGCAGGTGTTTGGACAAATAACTTTTGTATTCTAGAAATTATGTTTTATGCTGGTTTCTCGTCCGTATATTGTAATTTAACTCGGCAAAGCGTTGCCAGGTAACCATATAAAGGGCATCCTTTAATTGGTTTCTTTTGAGTAAAAGGTTGAATGTACTGGCGATGTTATTGGACTTGAAACTGTCTCCGCCCAAACGCTCTAGGTCTTCCCCATTAGGAGACTTTTATTTGGCCGGTGGCCCATTTTCGTCTGAAATTATGCGCGTGTAGGCAGCTACTTCGCGAGCGACGATTTCATTTGGCTGTTCTTGGCAAATCATGTCACCTTGAAAACGAGCATCACGCAATTAAAGCCTGCATCAAAGGCAAAAAGTAATGTGCGAGAGGTAATTTTCTCCTATAGGGATACCAGAAGATGTTGGATCGACTTTCTTTCAAGCGTGAGAAAATTGTTGACATCCAGAAGGCTCTGAAGACTGCCGATGTGAACCAGGACAACAAACTTGACTTTGAAGAATGGAGGGCAAACCTGAAGTCGTAAGTTTTACTTCCGCTTTTAATCTTCAAAATATTTATTTTGAAACTCTGTTGAAAAAATTGCTATCGATATTGGTTGTCGGTTGTTAGAAGCGAAACTCGTGTTAAAATCCATTGACGATCCCAATTGCCTATTATTTAAATATTGCTTTCAAATGTCTGTTTGAATAAATAAGAAGCGAGCAAGATAGGGCGCCACTTACGTAACATTTTGAAGCTGAAAAAAGGTGTTTCGTGCGTCGACTTAGCTGTACAACTCCCAAAATATTCTTAAAATCAGTATTCCCGCCGAAACTAGATAGCCATTTCCTCAAAAACAAGTTTAAATTTTAAATAGCAAAGGCTTTTATCAAAAAGTCATTTCAATATATTAATGCTTCAACATGGATACAATCTTCATTCGCCGATCAAAATATCAATGTAAATTTCGTAAATAAATCATGTATATCCTGGTAGAAAAAAAATCATTTTCGGTCAAACAGATCAGAGTCTGTGTGAATATTCAGATTACAAGCTTTTGAGCATTAGTTTTCTTTGTTTTGCTATTAGATGTTTTGCTATTGGGACAGTTAAAAAAATTGTCAATCTATAACCAACATTTCATGACTGTGCTTTAAGAGATGAACGAAGGAAATTGAGAATATATTGGTGATCTTGTTAGGCGTGGCCATGCAGATGCAGAGATTGAAGCGGTCTTCGCCAAGTACGATTTAGATGGCGACAGAATTTTGGATGAGGAGGAACAAAGAAAGATGCAGGAAGACTTGGAAGGACAGAAGGTGAGTTTTAAAAACTGCTGTTGTCTAACAGTTGTAATCCTAGGGTTTTGCTGAAAGCATTATTATTATTTATGAATGAAGTGTTTAAACATAAAAATGACAGCTTATTTACACTCATATATATTACGGTAGAATCTTGAAAACTCGACCGTCTTGTTTCTTTCCTCTAGCGCGGTCTGATACTTAACGTGTTTTTCCTACTTTTTGTAGGCTGAACTGAACGATGAAATTGAAGAAATGGAGCGAGCTAAGGAGACAAAGAGCGCACGCCCCAAGAGCGCCAACAGTTTCGCGGGCAGCGATGACAGTGATGATGACGGGGAATCCACTGGCGGACTCAGTGCGCGCGCGGGCTCAGCTATGGCTCGTCCCAGTGCTGGCGGAGGAGGAGTCTCCTATGAGGAGTTCAATGTGTAAGTCAGTTCGCCCGTGGGCGAAAGTTAAAGATGGTAATCTAGAAACCTGTCCATTCACCCAGACTTTCTCAGAATGCTGAGCGGTAACCCTGCGATTGACTAGCTTCCCGTTCAGAGGGGAATAGTGATGCTCCTAGTCTCGTGATGATTTAACACCATCTTGATGATCTGTCTGTCTCGTTTAGTCCAGCGATTGGACGCAAAACTTGACCTTACCTTTAACTTTTGAGGCTATAGATAAAACCCTCACGTGTTGTTTGTTACGCTGTACAAGGGGTTCTATCTTTTGAGTCTGTGGGTGAAATCCCAAAGTGAAGCCATTCTAAAGAAAGCTACGGAGCAGTTCTTTCCTGTGGTGCTGTTTATTATGCTGTACGTGGTGGCTCTAACTTTTGAGTCTAGGGACGAAATCCTAAAGTGTGACCATTCAAACAAGAGCTACTGAGCATTACTTTCCTGGAATGCTGTCTGTTGTTTCAACTAATAAAAATTTTTTTGTCAAAATAGCACTTAGCCTCTCAGGAGGCGAAAAGTTAACACGCGTTATTTGTATTTCAGTCTCAGTCGCCGCGTGGACCGCATGGAACACTCCATCGGCAGCATCGTTTCCAAGATTGACGCCGTGCTTGTTAAACTGGAGGCCATGGAGAAAGCTAAACTCAAGCGGCGGGAGACCATGGCTAGACTTCTGGACTCCATCGCTGATGTGAGTAGATAAAAAGCAAAACATAATAGTAATTAAGGCAACTTTGCTCCACGGAGCCGACTGACTTACTGTCTCAAAGCGCTCTTGTTAGTGAGTGGCAATTCATCAGTCTGTGCTGGGATCTCCCAAGTCAACGGGCAGTTGATTGTTTGTTAAGTCAATGACGTGATCTTGTCGCTTAATCGTCATGTTATTGGGGGTAAAGACTCGAAGGAGTGATCTCTCAGTTTCGATCCATTTGTTGGAGTATTGTTCGCACAAAGGCGTGAGCGGCAAAAAGCGGCGTGGACGCCGCGTTGGGGACGGAGAGCTGAATAGTTCCCTTCCGCAAGTTGAATGGTTTCTTTCCTCGCGGTTTCACTTACTGTGCTCTTCTTTTCACAAATACCTGCCTTCGCGTGGCTTCTACAGCTTCTTCTAACAATTTATTTTCCCTCAACAGAGTGACCGAAGTGATCGCGGCGATCGTGATCTGAAACGAGACCAGATGGAGAAACTGGTGCGAGAGGAGTTGGAACGCTGGGATAGTGAGACCTCTATGAACCGCGGGGAAGCCAGTCCCGCTGGTTCCCGGGCTGCCACGGCCAAATCTAGCCGCGGATCCCCGTCCCGAGCGTCCCAGGCCTCTGCCGCCTCGGCTAGGATGTCTGTAAGTACCCTAGTCTACAAGCAGTTTTTCAGAATATTTCTTTTCATTTTCTTTAGTCGCTGCATAGCTGCCTTTCAGATTAGAAAACTGAATGCAGATACCTGTTTCGTGTCATGTTACAGTAGTTTTCAGTGATCATGGGGATTCAACTGATACAAGCCACACAACGAACCAATCAGAACTCGACGCAAATACATGTACTACGATTTTCAGTTGAGTAAGGCACGAGAGAAGTTTGGTCACAAAGTTTTAACGTTCAAATTACCATGTTGTTAAGGCAACTTGCTCCGTTCCTAAGGGAGACTGCGTGAATCGCTTTGTTGTATGACGTGACCTGATCGCCGGATTCATGCAGTCTCCCTTGCAAACGGAGCAAGTTGCCCTTGACAACATGGTAATTTGAACGTTAAAACTTTGTGACCTAACTTCTCTCGTGCCTAACTCAACTGAAAATCGTAGATAAATGACGTCAAACTCGGGGGGATGCGTTTGCCAAATCCCAGTTGGTTTTTGCTTTTGTTCTAATTGGACAAGAGAGTGGCGTTGTTTTTATTTTCTACTAATGAAAGATTCCAGGAAAACAAAACCAAAGCAAACGCAAATCAATTACTTTCGACACCCTGTTGCAAACCATTTGCATGGTTGGAAAAGTGACATAGGCCTTTGACGACTCCTGGTAGATCAAGATTGAATATCAGGGCTGTTTTTGCAAACTTTTTCTTGAACGTCGTTTCTGAGAATTTCGTCGCCTATCGAATCATAACCCTCGTAGTGAATAATAAAGTTTCTTTATTCTTGTTCGCTCTCTGTTCGGCAATGTATTGATATTATAAAGAGAATTAAACCATTGATCACTCATTTCCTTGTGGTTTTTCCTTGCAGGATCGTGACGGAGTCCCCCCTGTGTTCAACGAGCACACGAACGTTTAGTTGTCACGGCGTCGTCCACTGCCAATGGAGCTTACTAAGGAACACTTAATTAAACAGACATTTAGATGTAGATTTAATTTATTGCCACACTTATATTCGTCCATTTGTCAGGCGTAGATTACTTTCTTCATGCTGCGAGCAGTTTCTCTTTCCCCGCGTGGATCGTGGAGCGATAAATGGGACACACGCGTGGCCGCACAAAAATTTGTCGAATGCTGGAAATCCACGCGAGGGAGCGCTCGTTGTCTTAGGCCTCGGCCGAACGAAATGGTACATTTTTACTCGGCACCGTTCAACGTTGTTGAATTGCGTTTGGGCGCCATGTCGAATGATGTTAATTAATTCCTAAGGATATTGAATGGTGTTAAACAAAGTTTGATTGCCATCAAGCATTCGTGCAACAAAGTTGTATTCAACAATATTGGATGATGTTGTTCACCAATGTTGGATGATATTGTTCACCAATGTTGGATGATATTGTTCACCAATGTTGGATGATGTTGATCCCGTTTTACCGAGGCCTTGCTCTAGGTTTACGTCCATATTGGACACTAGAGGTTCTGTCATAAAATCCCGTTTGATTTTTCTTGGATCTGTGCATGTTAAAATTAGTCATATTTTCACACGCTGTCTTAGGCTGTCATTAATGACTTTAACACAGTTTGGATGTAGAGTTGTTTTAGTCTGAAAAATGTCGATCATGTGTTATTTATTTATCAACTTCCACTTCAAATGTCATCGCTGGGGCTTTCTCCAACCTGATCTTTACCTTTCTCCGGGTGAATGATAGACGTGTGAAATTATGACTATAGTATATCTTAACGAAACATTTTCGGTGTAGCTTCGCCGACTAGTATTATTCGGAGGGTAATTTATTGCAGTAGATTTGTAAATAGTAAATTTAGAGAAAGTGTCACGTGGTCTCATGTCACGCGGGTCTTAGACAAATGGCACGCATGTTACGTTATCATCACGTGGATCTTAGATGTATATCACGCGGTTTGCACGTGCTCAAAAGCTTCTGTAGACAAACTTCTAATAAGGAAGTGACTTGTGAATAATCGTAATTTGACAAATAAGTTAACTACTCACGTGAGTTGAAAGCTTCGGTTTACATTACATTTAGTTTTTGAATGAGTTAAGGTTCGCCAAGGCCCGTGTTCAAAGTTAAACTTGAGTGTTCATCAGTCGAGCTAGCAGATTTTTTACCAGGCGGCAAGTTTTGAGAGAAAGTTTAAATAGAAAAATGTATTTTCGGAGGTGTTTTTACGGTGAAGGAGAAGTTATGTATTGGTGATGGCTTCGAAGCTGTTAGAGATCGGTTTATTAATCCCTATTAATCAAATGATAATTATTGATGAAACCACTTGTCTACTTGTTGCAACCGACTGCTGGCAGTTCAGGAGTAGTATTTATAGTACTGGGGTCGGCTGCTCTTGTTTACTCGAACTTAATGCATGTTACATTGCTTATTAAAGGAGCTTTTAATGTTGTTGTGTCGTTTGATCGTAACAACCCTCCTCAATCGTAAGTGTCGCGCTGTTTTCAACTGAGTTGTAGACTTTAAGGGTGATGAATAGCTCTGTGACGTGAATGACGCGCGAGAGTTATCCGAGTTTCTCGTGCACCCTAGTGTTGTAAGGGGGCGGGGCATCAGAACGTTAGTGTCAGCTGAAAATGTTTTTCAGAACTTCTGAAATCGTGCATTAGAAATGGTAATTGGACTGAGTGGAGTACAATTCAGGGAGTAATCGGGCAAGTAATTTGCGCGAGGACGACTTGAAATTACGAGCACGATTATCCCTGAATTGTATCTATATCAAAATGCGAGATTAGAAAGTCTACGTGCCCTTCGGAGATGTATTTTCAATTATCAGTTTCGCAGGCAGTGGTGAAACAGCTATAAAAAGAACCCATTTCAGTGCACCTGATTGACGCGCGCGCAGTGTAACTGTCCGATTACAACTATCCAATTACAAAAAGTTCAAATTGGACAGCTGTAATTGGACACCCACATGATTACCCTCCAATTACGTATCAAATACGCTCTACGCTCTTACATCGATTAGAAGATAAAAACAAAGAAAAGAGAGACTAAGAGGGTCTGGGAGTAAGAATGTGTGACGCGTGATAATACCAAGCATGCGGAGGTTGAAAAAGCCGCACTCAACTTATACCCGATCCATCTGACTTTTTTGTGGGGAGGGGTGGGAGAGCTTTCCGAAGAAGGAATTAAAGATATCAGAAATATCTCGGAATAAACCGCACTCGGAAGATTGCGAGCTGGAATATTTCTTTCAACTGAATGTTGACGAGGGGTGACAGTTAATATAATGGTTTTCTTCCAACATGCAGGAAAATCTCGCACACTCTCCAAGGGCTGAGGAAAGACGATGCTCTTGTAGCCGATCAGATAATTCACGACGGTCACTGGGACAGGTAGTTTTCCTTTTTCTCTTTTTCTAAGATCTTTATTTACAGCGGCGTCTAAACACCTCTACATAACCTTTCCTATTAGGAAGAGAGCTAAAATATACATAATCAGCTTTCTATAATACTACTGCATCTCTATTCTACTTAAAGCGTTTCCTTCTTTGGTTTTTCAACACCATTTAATCCACGGTGGGCTATGTACAATTTGACAAAAATATTAACGAACTTTAAAAATACCTCTCTGCGCTCTAATATACTTCAAAATGCTTAATCTGCAAGTTCTCATTAATAAGACTAAACGTGGTTGACTGTCTTCTTCGCAACAGAAAATACACAACGTCATCGACGCGACATTAAGTAGGGAAGGTTTAGCCAAGATCAGACCTTTCAAACAAAAAAAAGGCTAATGCACTCGCAAAAAATCTTGTCAAAAAAGCAAGCAAAATGTTGATTACGACCTCTTTCGTACTTAATTATACTAATTTTATCGTTCGATTTAATAGTTGGTAAGTTGTTACAGGTCTAATAGAAATAGTTTGGGGGGGAGATAAAAAGCGCGGCTTCGTTTTGTCAACAAAAATGTTTGCATTCGGGTGAGAAGCCGCCATTTTTGACGAAGCCTCGTAAACCAGCCTCCGTAGCCTAAGGGTCCAATTCTTAATGGCCAATCAGAAACAACACGAGTAATCACGCAAGTTTTTGTTGCAGCTCGTGACCGTCAGGATCCGTCATGTTGCCTAGCAACCTCACTGCTGGAAATCACAGGTTCAGCAGGTAAAGCTTCCTTTCTCTGTCTGTTTCCATCCCTGCCATCATACACGCCAAATAAGGAGATGATTTGTACTGTCGTCACGTCCAGCGGATTCACTAGAGGAGCTTGCTCTGAAGTCCTCGTACCCATCTCCCCCGCTAATAATCAACACATCCCGGCCAGAATTAGCGCCAGACGGAAGAGGCGCGCTCGTAGTTGAAGGCGAAGTACCCGAACTTTTACCGTTGGTGTTGTCTTGAGTCCCTTCTTTTGGGACTTCGACGGCAGTGAGAAAACGCACATGCCCAGTGTGCCCGTGGAACGACGCTGTGGCCGACGGGCAGTTTCGTAGGGAAGCTGTGCTGGCGGTGATTGTAGGCAGCGGTAATGTTAACACTACGCCTGCGCTGGTGCCGATCCAAAGAAGATCTTTACAAGCGAGCAACGCGGTGACGCGTAAACACGCTGCCTTATGCTGACGGATGATTGCATCAGAGCCTAACGAAAAAAATAATAGCAATTTATTTGCACGTATTTCTCACAATCACACAGCATTGACAATCTCAATTCGCATTTTAAAAAAATCTCAATTCACATTTACGGAATTAACCACCAAAAGTTTTGACAGGGCTGTTCCAATCAGGAAAATTGGGTCATCTCTGGTTCCCGAAACGAGAAGCGACTATGAGTGTTCCTATCCCCGCCTCCTTTCCGGAGTGGTACAATAGACTATCAAAAGGTTACTTTTCAGAAACAAGATTTCTCAAAAGCTCGATCATTGGTACTCGTCTGCACGGGGTAGAAGAAGAGCACGTGACGGGGCCCTGGTATGTGACATGCATGAGCGCGTCACCGCATCTCACAGCATACAGTATACAGATAAGCATGTTGGGTTAATGACAAAACTGCGTTTCACTTTTGTGCTTCCTGTTGGCGAATATTTGTCTTGTTCACTTTTCTTCACAAACTTGCAACAAAAAAGAACTCGACTTAAGCTTCCAATACCTCAACCAAGACCTGAAGCTACTCTTCCTTTAATAATTTCTCTATCTGAAGGTCAAACATACAACCTAAACTTACTTGCGAGCATTTTATGCACGGGTGGAGCGACATCCACATCAGCCAAACACTCATATCGTGTGGCGTGGAACAACCTCACCGCAGCACAACTCTGAAGTGAAATCCATACACCCATGCCAGAGCTGGCCATGCGATAAACTGAACGGTCCTTATCCAAGCTGCAGTTAAACGACGTCTGCGGGTAAAAACAGGCGTGAGAGAGTGTTTTCTACAGGAGAAGGGAGGGGCGGGGATAAGGTATGTCTTGTTCTTTGTGCTTGGTTATAGTATGAGAGCTAATGGTGTTTTAGTCTATTAGTTGACAGAAAGGAAGCCTGGCGAGATAATACTATTTTCTATCAAATATGGCAATCTCCATCACATTCGTTGAAACACTTTCCCTGTACGTCTCTCCAATGTTGTAACAATGACATACAACAAACCAGAACTGTTTCACTAACATTGAGGGGAAGGGAGAGACGCGCATACAGATAGATAGGAGAATTATGACATGAATTGTGTTCCGACGCAAAGTGACGAGGATTCGGAGGTTGGTTGTAGTAATGGGGTGGACGTAAGGCGTGGCTCCACTGTATGCGAATTAATGACAAGCGGTGAAATTTTTGCGCATTGTGTTTGCTGTAAGCGCAAGAGGAGAAATTAGACGCTGATCTGATCTTGGTACGAGACAGCGTAAGTTCTTACCTCGACCTCTAAAGTGGTTGTGTTAACGATCACAGCATTACACCCCAGGCCACACCAGAGCCGACCGTGAATAGCTGTCATGCAGGAGACTGTTGCCGATTCACCAATGTGAAGCATCACGGGATTGCCTACTTCCCACGCGCAGCCTGGGTACAAAAGATATATATTGCTGAATGAGCTCGAGGAAAACCGTGGATGCCCATTCACTCTGACACTTTATTTTCGGCTTGTCAAATTCTAGTCATATTCGCGCATCGTTTTAAGGCTTGGGAAAGGTATTACTCGCCTGACATGACACAAATGTAGATGGGAATGTACCCTCGGCTAGCCGACAAAGATTTGTTTTCGATTTTGTCAAGGCATTATGTACCGGTCAAATTGAAGCTTCAACATCCCCCCCCCGGGGCTACCCCGGGCATTTGACTGTGGATCCTACCCGGGGAGGCGGGAATTTGAACGTTGCCTTGGAAGGGTGGGGAATTTGAACCAGATTTATCTCTTGTTCTAGCGTTATACGCCCGTGAGTTTTTTCGGTTTTTGCAGGTTTGTCGGATTTCCAAGATAGAATTTCGCCTTTGTTAGTTAATACCTCTCTCAAAAGGGTCTTTAAAAGAAATTTGAAGGTGTTATTGTGGCATATATCTCTCTGAAAATCGTGAGTAGTGTTTGATTGAAGACGAAATTTGTCTTTGAGGAGAGGCATTTCAGTACTTAAGGGTGGGGCATTTGAAGGGCTTTTTTGCCCCGAGGGGCGGGAATTTGAACAAGCCAATCTTCAAAAGTTCAAATGCCCGGTGGGTTGCCCGGGGGGTTGCCCGGGGGGGATGTTGAAGCTTCAATTTGACTGGTACATTAGCATCCGTATTCCTCCGGGTACCCGGCCTTGGACAATTCTCTTTTCTTTTGAACTTACAGGGCCCAACCGAAGAAAAAAAGATGCATCCAAAAAGGCTTGAAATCTCACCTGGTTGTCTTCTGTAAATGTACAAGTCGCCCGTTGATAGTGAAATAAAGACTTGATTATCCACGTACCTGAAAGGGAAGGTAAAAACAAAAAATCATCAGTATCCACGTTACTGAAAAAGAGACATCGATTTACATGAAAGAGAAACCAATCTCACAGCTAATCAAATAGGGAAATGATCCAACATAGTATTATCCCCCACCCTCCCCCCCCCCCCCCCCCACAGTTCAGGGTTAAAAGGTTGAACGGAAGTCTATGGAAAGCGTAGGAAAGATCGGATGAGGACACGTATATATGTTGTAGTTCAATTTTGTCCTTGGTTCAATTTTTATTTTCTTTTGTTCTTTTTTATACTAAAAAATGAATATGAAACAAAACAAAATGAAAATTGAACCAAGGATAAAATTGAACTACAGCACATACATCTTCATCTGAACTGGCATTGCTAAGATGATTGGAGTATTTTCTGCTGCAAATTTATTACCTAAATTGAACGTCTTCAAGTTTTCCTCAAAAAATAGGCATACTTACAAAATGCATTGAATCGACCCAGAATGTTGAATCTTTAACTTTGTTTTCTTCGTCTGCGCTTCATTCGCAGGGTACATAAAAATACTAGGACAGGAAAAGACCAAAAAATTATGAGTGGGAATTTTGGGGGGCAAAAAATAATGAGAATCAAGGAAAGTAATAACATCAATGACGTTGCAAAAGCACATATTTTTAGGCTTATGTCTTTAAAAAAGTTGAAGTTGAGCCAAAATATAAAGCTTCATAAAATTCGCACACGTGGTACGGATATGCTCGTTTAAAAAAAATTTTATAACGTAAAAAAAGGAAAATATAGCAGCAAAAACAAACCAAAAAAATAAAATAAAATAAAAAGTTACCATCCGTCTTCTGTACCAAGCCACACGGTGCAAGCTTCATCAGTCTCAAAATTCACAAGGTCTAAACTGTCTTTGCTTTGTGCGCGCGAAGAACCCATTCTCCGCTTGGAATGCTTCCGCGATCCTTTGCCCTTCATCTCGTCACAGCTCGAGTCATTTTCCTCATACTCAAACACATTCTCATCCGGACTACTATCCAATCCGTCCGCACTTCCGGTGGTACCCAGGCTACTACCTTCGGGACTGAGCCGGCCGTCGACGTCAAACGGCGAACTTCCGTCGAATTTCCCGCCAAGAAAGTTGTCTTGCCCCAGTCCCTCCTCGTCTTCTGAGCTGCTGTCAAACGCCATGATGTTTTGAGGTCCCGTTACGTCTTCGTCGCTTGTGTAACCGGAGCGAGAAATTTTCGGGTTTGTGTTCGTTTTGCTGCCCTTTTCGCTTCCCAGGGAGATGGACTGAGTGTCAGATTTGGTGTCGCTCTCAGATTGAAGCGCTTCCAAGCCGATGAATTTTGTTCCAGGGACAGGAGAAATACAAAGAATTCTTGACATGCAGACTGTTATGGAGCCACAGGGCTGAAACAGATTCAACGAAAACAAGTAAAATTGGTAAGACTGTAGTAAAGACTAGGTCACGCTAGTTAAAAGTTTGTCCTTTCACATAAAAGCTACTGAACAGTACTTTCCAGTGGTACTCTTTATTATGCTGTATATTGGTGATTGTAATTTTTGAGTCTGTGGATAAAGTCATAAAGTGTGACCACTCAAATAAAAGCCACTGAACAGTACTTTCCTGTGGTGCTGTTTATTGTGCTTCTGACCAGGACTATCCTGTGGTGGTTTTTATTTTTCCAATGTTAATTTTTATCCCACTTAGAAGGTAACTTGGAAGAAGGTAGATGTTTGTAACTTTCGGTATGTCTTTTATCGATCGAATAAACATTATTATAAAGATGATTATTATTAATTACTTATAAAGATTATTATTATTATTATTATTATTATTATTATCATCATTTTATCTGTTGTACAGTGTTCAATCTAGGTCGTGTCTTTGCATCATTGACGCGGTAAATTATATCCTGATGCAAAATGAAATTATCGTGATGTCATACTGACGCAAGAAAACAAGTTACCTCACATAGAAGTACTTACAAAGTAGCGGGCATTTGGCAATAAATAAAAGTAAAAACACGTGCTTACGAGTACTTTTTGTGTCAGGCGTTCCACACAATTCCGAAAGAGACTAGAGCCCCCGTAACAGCTAACACTTTTTAACGAAAAGAGAACGGCCGTTAAACCTCTTGAGAACAATGAGGAAGGACCAGAGAAGGATGGTGAAAGAAAGATCGGAAGAGAGTTCGATAAGTATCACTACAAGTCAACTTCACAAGCCAACAGCTTCAGCAACTACCACAACTGTTCATGACCCAGACCATTTTAAAATGACCCAATTTAAAATGACATGTGGACATATGACCCACTTTGACTAATTTCTAGATTGAACACTGATTGTAACATGCTTCTTACCTGAATCTGAGTGCCCATTCTGAGGATGCAAACTTGTCCCACATAGCCGTCGCTGTTACAAACCCACACGTCTCCTGATCCACAGTGGTTTCCTCTGTCAAGCATGTGTGGGACTTGACAGGGTGATGCACATGTGAACTAAAATGAGGACAAAATTTGTCACTACAAAGTCATTTCCTCTCTCTCTACCAAGATGTTTAATTGCATACTAACGAACTGTTAAAAAAGCACCTGACAAAGTGCTAGGTGAAACCTTACGATAAGCTAGAATCCAATCCAAGGGAATTCATAAACTTCCTAGATACTCCATATTGCAGAAACTGAAGTTAAGCACCACCTTTGTTGGCCACCTGTGCGCCAAAGCAACTTAACCTAAAAGCCCAAAATTGATAGGATTTATGGGAGCTACTTTTTTCTCAGAACCACTTTGCACCTGCCATGAAAATGTATTTGGTATTTCATATTGCTGCCGTGTGAGCAATAAAAACACCAGACAGCTCTTCACACATTACTCTTCACACATTACTCGGTCAAGAGTCTGTGCAAATTTTGCGTTTAGAGTAGTGCAAGTGCCATTGGTCACTGACTTTAAATGGTCAACCCTGTCAAAATGAAACTCTTTTACAGGCAACATAATAGAAGTAGCAGGCAGTAAACACTTGGTTTCTCAGTCTGCCAGGTTATTGCAGAACATCAATGTGAAGTCCACAGCGAAAAAATTGACCATAGGAAGGCAAATTTGGTGGCTGCTGGTAAATTTTGACAGGGGTCTAAGGTGGTTCTGAAATCAAAAGATCCCAGAGGGACTCTGAAAAGTAAAGATTTATAGGTTGACCAGTGATTCCTACCTGCATTCCACTTCTGGTCTTGTTGATAGGAATACAGTATTGAAACTCAGGTGGAAATGTGTCTTTGGCATATGCTGAAGATTAAAGAAAAACCCATTACAAGTACATGTAAGTCTGAGTAAAAAGAAAAATGTAAAAAAAATATTAGAGACTCACCAAGCTTTTGTTTTGCATCTTCAAAATATGCTTCCCAGGAATTCTTTATTTCTGTCTCCAAGAACAAAAACTGAAAAAGCTCCTCCCCTTCCCTACATAACAGAAACAACAAAAGCAATGTGAATGTATTGTGCTTTTCTGGCCCTATGTGCCTCTCACTTCGAGCTCTCTCCCAAACTCCTCCTTCCCACCCCTCCCCCCATAAAAAAGAATTCTATTCTTGTTTCCTTGATGAACCCAAATTTCTCTCAGTGTTTCTACTGACTCAATTTTAATAGGGCAAAGGATTGGGAACCCAGAGATTCTACTGAGATGGCCTAATGCTATATATAATTATGTTTGGTTTTGGTGAAAAATCAAGCCACCCAATGAGATGCTTCTGTGTTATTAATTTGAAATTAGTTTGAAAATTTTCCAACCAGTTTGATTTTATTTGTGATTGTCATACTCAGATTCTCAGAGAGGTCACAACATACAAAATCACTTAAAAGCATAATATTCTAACTGTGGACTGTATTGTTATTCATCTTGCAAAAGTTCATTGTGTTATGGTATTTGTCGGGAACAAGATTCCACTCCTTTCCATGCATCACAAGCTTCTCCAAGGCACGCTTGTCTCCCACGTATTTTACAAGTAACTTCAATTCATAAATAACCAACTGTCAAGTTTATTTCATTCATTAATTCAACAGTAATTTGTTTTCATTACAATGCTGTGCACCATACCTTTGCTACTGGCAACAAAGGTTTTTATGAGTTCTTGACAACTTTCTCACATGACCTCCATGTCAACTGAGGAATTAAACTGGGAAAAAGCTGCGAGATGTGGGATTGTCAAGTTTCATGTTTGAGCTCGCAACAATGTTGTCAAGAAGTTGCCAAAAGCTAGTAAACCATTTTCTGCAAGTAGCAACTGTACAATGCACAGCACTTTAAACAGCATGACTTACTCAGTCTGTGCATGAAGTTCTAGTTTTGTGGAAGTAGGAGGCTGCAGTGGAATTTGCTTCTCAGCAATCTGCCTGTTCACATCATTCATCAGCTCCCGGATAACTCCATCTAAATTCTAAGGGAAAAACAAAAACAACGCCATCATACAATATGTAGTCATTTAATTCCAACTGAAGTAGGTTTCATACTGAGTTATAAAATGAAGGTAGCCTAAAATATTAATTGAAAAACAATGCTCTATTTATGAGTTCTTTTACTGAAATAAAACCACATTAATATTAAATCTGTCAATTTAACAGCAGTTAAAAAAGAGAATTTTTACCATGTGTGTTACTGTTAGAGTGTCTGCTAAGGCACTGATTTTGCTAAGTGACGACATGTCATTGTCAAGTTTCTCCAACTGCTTTTCCAGACTGTTCCGTCTCTGTGCTTCAGGAGATGCTACACACGTAAATAGTTAAAAATAAGCAAAAAGTCAATAAAGATATACATCTCTTGTACATTGTTGATAAATAATTATTGATACCATGATTAAAAAATTTAATTACTCACATTTGTAAACTTCAACATAATCAAGGTGAAGTCTCCAAAGGAGTTTGTATTTGTTGAATTCCGTGCCTGAACCAGAAAATCTAACAAAGAAAAAAAAGAAATCAATGTCAATTTATGTTGCTGCCATACAAGTATATGTTAGTGGTCCAACTGATGTTCTTATTAGCTGTGGGCTCACAGCCAATGAGAAAAATTTATTTAGTACAATGTGAAGTATGCCTTTATACACCATAACAACCATTGTAGTAATTGTCAATGCCACGTCAACATACATGCTAAGTGAGCCTCTCCTGAGTGCATTAGCCTTCCGCTTGACAGTTGCACAAGCCAGCATGTCATTGAACAGGAAAAGGCAGCGATCTTTCTTGGTAATTGTTCCTTTCTGTTAAGATAAATACAACAACATGAATTAAAGTGAGCAGAAAGCTACTTACACAAAACCTGACAATTCAGTGAGACAGCTCTGAAAGTCTCTCAGCTCTCGACGGTAGCTTCTTAGCCAAGTAAAAAAGGGAACGCCTTGTGTGGAATTCATCAGATTGAAAGGGCCAATTGGCTCTTCAAGGGTGCTGGATCTTGTGTGCATTTCTCAAAAGCCTCAAAACTTTTCAGGCCGATTTTGGGCATGATAACTCACACTTTTAACTTGTAATCAGAGAAGTTTCTGAGCATGAAACTTTGCTAGAAGTCAAATACTTCTTATCTTACAGATATGTTAAAATAGCAGCTTTGTAGAATGAGATGTTCATATTTTTGCAAATGGCTTTTTGGGGCCGAAACACTTTCGGGACTTTCGAATGAAGTGACTATGAGCATTATTACTCTCCCCTGGACAAGATGCAACCCCTCCCCCCAGTATTTTGTCAGGACTCTTTAATAGAAAAGGATATTTTGTTTCAAATGTTTCTTTTTTTCCATTAAACCTGATAAATCAACCAAAATCTGTCTCAAAAGAGTAAGACTTGTCATGATAAATGATTTTAGATTGTTTGGTTAATGATTCATTGCTACATACACCTGGGTCAGGAGAGACAATATGGAGTAAAGTTCCTTGTGAAAGGAAACAATACAACATGATACCAAAACCATGCCTCACACCACCAGTCTTCTGAATTAAAGTTCAGCGTGCAAATCATTACACCACTGCACCCTATGCTAAGTCAAGAACTTATGAAAAATTGCTCAGATCCCCACAAATGCTTGCCCTGATCTGAATGCCCATGAGTAATGTTTTCTAGAGACATAGTGACTTGTTAACTCAATTCCATTTCTCCTTTTTGTGTAAGCTCTACTTTGAAATTTTGGCTTACAATTTTTACAGCTACTTACCACCTCGGCCACCAAGTCTTGCCGTATCAGTCGGCGAGTAGGAGTCACGAGCTGCCAACAGGAAAAACACATTTTTAAAACAGGTACATTTTAACCTATCCTATCACAAATGGGATGGAAAGTTGTCCTCAGGCTGTAGCCAAACAGAGACACAACTCAACACAATTTTGGAAATGGCAGCATGCATACAGACTAGCTGGGAGGCCAACAAACTTGCTAGTACAGGGTCCATGCACCAGCTTGCAAGCACAAAAAAAAGATCACACTCATATAGCCTTGTGCACAAAACCAATTTTAAAGAAAACAATTTAAAAACCTGGGTGGCCATACAATAAAAAATTGCATAGTTTGTATGCAAGTAAATTAACATGTGTTCAATCAAAGTAGACAAAACGTTTTGCAATTAAATGCTTGTGCATGCAAGTTGTAGCCGAGTGAAATTGCAAGCTGTGGCAAATCTCCAATAAATTATTTATATCAGCTTAATTAATTTGCCTTTTGATTGTCTGGCCCAGGTATAAAATTTACAAAATTACTGCCAAGGGTGAGGGTATGTGTAGCATTATAGCCTAAGCAAGGGGGGAGTACTTCTAGAAGATCTGGATGGGGGTGTACGGCGTGCTTCTGGAAACCCTTACCCTATTTCAGACCAAAATATGTGATTTTCCCTACCCTATTTCAGACCTGACCCAAAATTTGATACCCTTTTTCAGACCAGACCCTAACCCAATTTTTTTTTCTGTAAACATTTGAGAAGGGCTTCAAATTCCCAACATTAATCAAACCTCAGTTTTTTGGAGAAGAAAATTAATAAAAAGATAGCTTCTTGTAACAACCATACCAGATCCCATAACAGAGTGCACAAACCTCACCCTATTTCAGACCAAAAAGGCCAAAATCTAGGCCCTATTTCAGACCAGAAAGGCTCAGAAACCATACCCTTTGGCGCCGCACAAACTTATATAGCTAATGGAAGGGAGTCCCCCCCCCCCCCAGGAACACAAGAAATCCATTATCATTGTAATTTTTATGCAAAACTTAGTGAATGAACCTCGGTCATGCCCTCAATCGTTGACTCAAGATCGCGGAGCCTCTCAGCCTCCCTCTCAGCTTGATCAACTTCTTTCTCTCCTCTGTTCATTCTGTCTGCTAGAGTCTTGATCTCTCCTAGAGCAAGCTGAAGACTACCATGATCGGGGTGGTCATGAGGGGTGTGTTTTATCATGTCCTGAAAATAACGAGAAAAGAAAATAGATGTTCTGTTAGCCTACTTTCTTAACATGTTAAGTGTAACCACCAAACTTTACTGTAGAACCCATTGACTCTCAAGAGTTACCTAGTTTGACCCTTTAAGCCCTAACAGTGACGGAAATGAAATTTCTCTTCACATTATCAATACTTGTTCAAACATTCAAGTGATGAGAATAAAGAAAGTGATCACCAAGGATAAGATGTCTTGATGTTTAGACAAATTCTCCTTACCAGTTCCGTAAGAAATATATGGAGAACAGTAAGGAGAATATGCATTTTTATATCGGGGCTCAAAGGGTCAAGGGGTTGTGTTACCACGATTTTGCTGTTTATTTTTGGTTACATCTGTATTAAGATTTAAATTACCAATGCTTATGATGCTAACACAAACATGTAATAGCAAAGGGACTTAACAGAAAGTAAACTCCTGAAGGTAGAACAAACTATGGCCATTTTTTTCAGTTTAGCAGACAGAACAGAAGAAAATGATTGGCCAAATTTTTCAAGTTGCAATCTATTTCTGCTTAGTCATACCTTACTAAAGATACTTATACTTAATAATTTCAGTACCATACTAGTATGCTAATTTATTATGCACAAAACAGGACCACTTCTTGTGTTTACTTTTTATGAATACTGGATTTTCAAAGCTGACGTAGTCTCTTGCACATTAGAAGAATGTCATTTTTCAAAATGATGAAATGCAAGCATTGCCATAGAAGCACTTCAAATAGAGGTACACTGTACTAACCTTAAGTATTAACTCGTATCGTGGAATTCTTTGTACTGGCATGATCATTAAGTCTTGAAGAGTCAGTTTTTCTTTGTGATCCCGGGAACATTGCTGAAATAGACAAACACTTGTAAGATTCTTCTCCATTATATTTTATACCAAACATTTTAATTACTCTGAAGTTAAAAACCCAATTGATGATTGCATGTTACTTAGCTGTCAATCTTAATTACAATGACAACCACTGTACCCCTAAAACAGAAAGACAAAATGGATTGAAATGCAGCAATCACTAACCACAAAATGAACCATTGATCTAAACTGCTTATAAATTGTTTCCTGAGACCAGTCACTGACTAAAAACTGTATTGAATTCCAAATCATAAAAAGTTATAGTGCATTTGAACAAAACTTGAGCATAAAATTTAACTAAAGAGGTTAACGTTGTAGGCCACTGAAACAAGACTGCTTATTTTAAGAATACCTCCATATATCGGACAAAAGGTGGTCTGGACATCGTGGCTACTCTCACAGCAGCTCTGGCTTGCAGAAAGTGGTTAATAAAGGCACTGTAAGCATCCACTAGGAAACACTTGGTAAACTAAGAAACAAACAAAAACAATGAAATTAATATTTACAGGTTGTTTAAACAAGTTTCAAGTAAAATCTTGATTCCATAAACTTCAACGACAGTTTATTTTCCACAATAAAATTGTAGCTTTCCGTGAGTCTACCAGGAGCTTAGCGGTTAGAGCATCTGACCAGATTGTCAAGGGTCATGGGTTCAACTCCCAGGCAAGTGACATGCTGAATAATACATCTCTCATAAAAATACGTCTTTAGAAATGAATCATGAATATTTTGTGGGAAGTCAGGACCCTGGAAAAAAGGGGGACCAAAGAACTGAAGGAAGCAGAAACCGGGACAAATTTTCTTCATTCTTGAGATGGCAGGAAGTAGGAGATATAGAAAAAAAATAATAACAAAATAACAACAAAAGTGCAGAGGCAAAAACTACCAAGGCAAAGGTAGTGGAGGTTACTGGCAAGTTGAAATCCCCTGTCCAGGATGTCTTCTACTATTTCTGCTAAGCATTAGAACAAGGAGATGGGTGACATTTTCAGACTGGTGATGCTATAATTGACAATACTACTAAATGCACCTATCAATGTTAAGCCCAGGGTAGAGGGGGGGGGGGGGGTTATGTCAACTAGGTAGGGACTTTGACATTACTTGACTTCACCTAGGGTAGAGAATTCAACACTGACAAATAAACAGTTATCCTAGGGGCTGAAACTTGTCATTCACTAGTTTTCCAAGGGAAGGGGTCTATCCCTTCCCCATCACTCTGGGGATTAAGATTGATAGGGGCAAAAAAGCACTAACATCATCAACACAATCACCATCATCGTGATCATCAACAACATTAAATTAAAGCATAATCAGTTCTTACTGAAGAAACGAAGATGTCACCAATCTTTTGCTTGTCATGCCATTCACTGACTCTGGCCTGCAGCTGCTGGAGGAAAAACTCATGACAAAGGAGGATTTCAGGAATTTGATAAAACATTTCGTCCACTTGTGCAGCCTCCACAATCCCAGCATTTTCTTGCTTCTTCAGTGCCTTGTAATAATTCTGAAATTATTATACAGAGATAATTAGTACATGTATAAAACTCAAACCACCAGTGTAAAATTTTACTAACATCTGAAAAAGATAAATTGCTTGGCTTCCAAAAATGTGGACAGTTAGCTCAAATCTTGCAAGTAGCAAAATGTATGGGTGAAAACTTGAGATGTCTCCCTTGCAATACAGGTACACTTGATAACCCAGAGTTGTTTTATCTTAATTTTGCAATTTTGGAGGGGCATGATTTGGCCACAATAAATTGTTTTGAATGTGGAGAATTTGCTGAAACATCCTTCTAACAAAGGCCATGAAATAAGCAACTTTCTGCAAAATCACATTTTGCAAAAAACATGAGAAGTTGATGATGTCTAGAAAATTTCCCGTATTAAAATAATACAGTTGTTGAACAGATTTCTTATTATCATGACTTCATGAACTGTTTCAAGGTGAACAATATATCTTTCTCTTAACACCATGTGTACAGTTGTGAGCATAAAGATAATTGATTTATAAGCTACATAAAGGAGCCAAAATTTAACTGAATACTTGATGAAGACATTTTTTTTCATTGTGATGTGACTCAGCTTTCTTGTAAAATTTCTTACAATATTTAACAATTTTTTTTCTCACTGGATTTGCGAGTCAATTAGCGAAAAAATGCCGTGGAAAAGAAGTATGACATAAGCAAATAGAATTCCATTGATTGTATTATTTTAACAGGAAAATTTCATTGATCAACGTTTTTTTGTCACAAGTATTCAAAGCATGCAGCTAACAATGTGCATTTTGCATTACGGCTCTCAATGACAGCATGCATCAAATAGCAGTTCAATGAAGCATCTGAAGCCTATCAGAGTCTTCAACTATGCTTCAATCTGGCTATATTTTTTTTTCTTTGCATGAAACCCTTACATGTAAGTGATAAGCAATAATTTTCTATGACACTCAAATTTCTTTACCATCATGAAAAAATTTTGAAGACTGAGAGACTGTGTCAGTGGCTAATCAGTGGCTGAATTGAAATTTTTATTCAAAACAATTATTGACTTAACCATTTCCCAGCTTTCAAGATTTCTCCCAAATAATGACATGAAAACAATACAAAGTAAATTGGAGGTGGACCACTAATATAAACAGGAAATTAAAACACGTAAAAAAAAAAGCAGACAAAAGTCTCTTTCCTTCTGCAAATGGAAACAAATTAAAATAATACCAAAAGAGAAAAAGCAAGTCATGTTGATTTTACAGGCACATCCAAACCAAAGAATAAGTGAACTTCACAAACCCATGCATTTTTGGAAATAAATGTGAACATTGATCACCAGCAGAATGTTCACTGTTGACTGATCTGTGTAGGTGATACTTTGCTACATAAGTAGAGTTCTGCATTCTTTGTAGGTATAGAATGACCTCTTATGTAAAGAGAGCTTCAACTAATTGCCCTGCATATTATTGGTCTATTCAATTGGCACCCCATTTGCAATACAATACTGTTTTGCCTCCACATCCTGAAGTGTCTTATAATGTAAGGAATTTGCGGTATTTAAGTCCTACTGCAATCAATGAGGGAACAGCTTTTTTGTAAGATTTTGGTGCACATACAAAAACCTCTTTACCTTAAAGTTTATTAGTAGTACTTTTTTCATCAACCCCAGGGAACATTTTTTGGTTTTAATTTTGTAGTTCAAAACAGAGCAAGCCAAAACTAAGAATCCAAATTTTGAACTCATATCCTTAGTGTTGGGATTAGAACAATTAGAAATCTGTTATCTAAAAATAGGCTCAGACACTTAAAGCCCATCATGACCTTCTTACGAAAATGCCTGATGTCTCCAAAGATAAGACCAGTTGTACATGGCTATACTAAGGGCCGATTTAGACAGTACAATTTTTGGTCATGACTGTCCTATACGACTTTTGTGGAGTGCACTCCTCGTGTCAAACAAATATCGTATACAATTTGTAATTCTAACATTTTGATTGTGGCTACAACTGTCGTAGGGTTTTAAAACACGTTTCAAAATCCTACCACATTTTTCATGTTGTGTGCAACTGTCGTGAAGATGTTGTACCTCTGATGTAGACGACACAATTTGTGTTGTAGACATGATGTGAGCAAGTTGCATACTGCAGTCGTAAGGAAAAATCGTACGGTCTAAATCGGCCCTAAGAAAGTCCTTTACCCCATAAGAAAGCCTTGTAAAATAAACAACACCAGCAGAATGTACTGCCCCCCAGTAGCCTGCAAATGGTCATAGTCTGGGATTTTGGAGTTGCAAATTTCAAAGTCAAAACTTCCCTTCACATCATAACAAACAATGTGGCAGTAAAGGACTTCTTCAAGTTCAGCGTTCTTTTAAGTGGTCATTGTGTGGTTCCAGAAAATATCCATACCCCCACCACGGAGGGAATTGGAAATTCCGGAGGGGTGGGGGGGTCAAAAGCCCAGGAAAATCCAGAGGAGAGGGGGGGTTAAACGGATAAATTACTTTCCAGAGGGTCAACTTCGATTCATTCCGATGTAAGCTGCAGATAAAGTTCGAAAATTACTACTTACCGAATTTGTAGATCTTTATTGTGGAATTAAATTAGTTTAACTGCTAAGTAAACACTTTTGTTAAACGTAAAACAGGTATTCTTTCTCCCAAAGGCGCTTTGGAAGCGATATTGGGGCGGAAACGAAATAAACATCGTCGTTGCGTAGAAGTAGCCGCCATTACTCGTTACCAGTCTTCGAGAAGACAGCAACGTGTACCAGGAGTGGTTACATTTACTTATCGAGACCACGATCCTTCGACGAAATGCCTGCGTCGTCTAAAGAACCTAAATTTTAAGCTTGCCTTCGCGATTGACGTTAATTATAAGAGTTGTTAATGTTTACGAACAATCAGTCCGTCCTTTTTAACTTCCCTATGTGGCAACTGGCAAGCGAAGCGCGATCTCATTGACTCGTAGAAGTCGTGTTTTACTAAGCTTAGCAACGAGAGTATTTATCGCGAAGTACAAGTGTCGCCAAATACGTTTACGGGCTTTCTTGCTACTCTTGCATCTTCAAGTAACGGGCTCTTAACTGAGGGCTGGTATGCAGGGTAACGACTTTAGAGAACTCAATATTCGTTATTCTTTCTATTTTGATCATTTCCCCTTAATTTTGTTTGTGCGTTTTCTTTGTTCATGATCGCGTTCATGTTGAACTGAGTAACGTTTATCAGCAACACTGCGTCTTTTCAAGCGAATTCTTCAATTAAAACGAACGTTTTACATGCTTTTGTCAAGGTAATTTTACAGCTACCTAGTATATCTGTTTGACGTAGAGAAGAACAGTTTGGTATTGGTAAGATAATATGTTATGAGTAAGCTATGACTATGTACGTTATTTTAAACGCTAATAAATAGTATAAACACGTCCTACGATAATCGGAACGGCTTAGCTTCACTTAAATTTGGATCAGTTGCTTCATTTTTAACACTCTCGCTTCTTGAACTAAAACTTTCCAGAGGGGTTGGGGGGGTGTTTGACAAACTGTGGAAAATCCGGAGGGATGGGGGGGTTACAGCTTACTTCAAAAAACGGAAAATCCGGGGAGGAGGGGGGTCCTAAGTGAAATTCCCTCCGTGGTGGGGTATGGATATTTTCTGGAACCACACATTCTGTAGGAATTCATTCACAGACTTAATAGATATAAATGTGACCTTTTACCACAATAGTAAACAATACCACAGGAAAGGTAAATGTGCTTTCTTTCGCTTGGGATTTTATCCACATGTTCAATGGTAAAATTGTAAGTGTATACAGAGCCACACTGCAGAAGGGAAAGGGATATCTTTGAAATAGAATAGAGTTTATCTACTAGAACACAAAACTTTTGACATCTTGCAATCTTATCATATCTACATCCTTTTGAGTTTAAATTTCTGCTATTAAACTATCCTGGCCTTTTGCCACTTAATGAAAACCTTTTAATTGCAAGTATCACTCAAAAAGAATACTCAATCAACAAAATTCCATAAACAACCTATTTATGTACCTAATTGATTCCTTACTTAAGAATCAAATCCAATATCGTAGTAGTTAGCAATTTCAAAACTCATTAACCCTTTCGTTCATGAGGTCATCAATCCTTGGCTTTTGAGTCTGTTGAAGCTGTTTTACAAAGGTCTCTTTGGTGTGCCGTTAGTTTTCTAACTTTTTACGTAGTGGTCATGAACTGAACTGCACTTTTGATGTTCTTAAGGAAAGTAATATATTGCATAATGTTTGCAATTTTTTTTATTATTACAATTCATTAAACTGCCTGGACCCTTAAGCTCTCTTCTGCTTTGCATTCTTTCATTGAAGATGTCTCAGCTTACAGTTGCTAATTTTGGCTCTCATTACATGCACATGTAACTCAATCTCTGAATGGACCTTTTTTAAACTTTAAATAAATTCCAGCATGAGTCCAATATTCGTGCATCACTGCATGATACACATGTATATGTTGAGTGATGTGACAAGAAAAATTAATGACAAGATGTCATTTGATGTCAATGTGACAAGAATATGATAATGATGACCTGAAATCCCTGTAACTGCTCACATAGCCCTATCCATCTCATTTGGTGTTGTTTTTGGTCCTTTAATTGTTGCTGTAGTTCTTCTTATAACTTTAGGGCCCAGTGAAATTGGCTGGTGCTGCCAGATACCCTACATGTACCATATCAGTTTCCAGTTTTTATTGTCATTTCTTGTGCACCATGATATCTGAATATGTATTTTTCTTTCATCTGTCTTAGGTTGTAACGTACCGACAGTATTGTTCTGTTCATTTGCCACAGCAAATATAATAAAATGAAAACTAAGTTAGACAAGCAAAAACAAACAACAAAAATCAATGTTTTGGTGTCTTCATGATGCCAAAGGAAACCATTGTTCTGTTCATTTACCACAGCAAAGATAATAAAATAAAAACTAAGTTAGACAAGCAAAAACAAACAATAAAAATCAACGTTTTGGTGTCTTGATGATGCCAAAGGAAACCATTTGACTCCTGGCCCAAGTTAACCCTTAAAGCCCCAGCTGTGACAAGTACCTTACTTGTCCTCCTTTTCCTTCTCCTTATGTCACTGCATGGTTAAACATACAGATCAAGAGAGTGAAGGAACTGATCACCAAAGACGAAATTAATGTCTTGACGTTTAATCAAATTCTCCAAACATGTATCATAAAAAAGATATATAGGCTGGTGAGGAGAATATGCATGTTGATGTGGGGCCTAAAGTGTTAATGAAAGCTACTGAGCAGTACTCTCTGTTCAGCAATGGCCTCTGCATTGAATACTTGTCCCCTTATTTGGGGAACTAGTAAGGAAGATCATTTGTTCTTCTATCAGTTAAAATGACTCGTCAGCTAAAACTTACCGATACAAGAAACTGAAGATTCTGCACATACGACACCTCTGTGTCCAGCAAATTTTTCAGTACATGGGCCCTCAGATCCTAATGAGAATGGCAAACATCAAGGGTTATAATACTGGCAAATAGCATTTATGTATTGCAGTGCCATAAAATTATGTTCAAATGACATGTCAGCACATCACATGTCAGCATGTAAAGCCACACATGGCAGATGCTACCAGTGTAAGGGTCGATCTAGATGGTACGACTTTTGCTTACAACTGTCGTATGCGACTTTTGTAGTGCGCCCTGCTTGCATCAAGCAAAGATCATAAACTCATCATTCTTACATTTTGATTGTCACTACCACTGCCACTGGGTTTTAAAACAAGTTTCAAAACCCTACAACTTTTTTCGTGTTACGTGCAACTGTCATAAAGACGTTGTACGTCTGATTTAGACGACATGATTGGTGTTGCAGACGTGACATTAGCAAGTCACGTGCAAATGTTGTAGGCAAAAATCGTACCATCTAAATAGGCCCTAACGAATAAAAGTGCAAATTTCAAATAAATGTTGCAATGAGCTTTGTAATATAGGCTTGCGTTTGCATTCTGCTGGCAGGATGACAAGCAAAATAGGGCTGATAGGGATAATCAGGAGCAGAATAGGCCTTTTGCCACAAATCTAGCAGAATTTATCACTGCCTGGATTTTTTTAAACTCTGTCATATGAGGAGAGGGGAAAATGAAAAATTGCACACAAATTCACAATTTTCAAGCAAAAATGTATTTGTAAATTGGCATTACAAAAGAGGCTTTTAGCTCAGCTCTGGTACCTGATAAAACTTGCTCACTAAGTGGAGAAATTTTGTTTGGCTTCATTTGTTATGGCAGAAGGGGAACCCAAAGTGGAGCAATGATAATGTAATTATTTAACCCTTTCACTCCCAAGAGTGCCTTAAATCAAAATTTAAGATGAATTCCAAATTTCATTTTGTAAAATACTTATAAGTAAATAGTATCATGTGAAAGTACTGCAGAAGAGGTTTCATTTGAATGGTCACACCATGGGATTTCATCCACAGGATCAGAAGTTAGAATCAACTAAGTATCTCCATAACTGACTCATCATGAGCTATCAACAAACCAAGTGAATATCAAGTTTATGTTCGTAAAAATATCAAGAAGCTTTCCTTGTATCGCTTGTATGTACATGTACATTCATGACTTAAAGCAGTTCTTGTCGCATATGTTCACTTTTGGTCACACTGCTGCATAAAAACACTTGTTTCATTGCTGACTTGTTCTAACAATAAATTACACTGCCTATCTTAGATGTTTATACTACACAAGAGGAGGCATTTGAGGTTTTTTTGAGGAGTCATTTGGTTGAATAACAAAATTGGAGGAAATGTCTTGCCAGCTCAAGGGCATTTTTTTTTTGGTATGAAAGATGCCTCATTTCTTTAATACCCCACTGAATCGGCAGTCTTTCTTGAGCAGTCTAAGTGGAAATAAAAGCCTTGTGATCATAGTTTACAGGGAAGGCAAAAAGGTCTTGTGAATGTAACAATCTCTCTCATGGGTAACTTTTGTCCTTTTCTTTGTATGGAATAACCCCCCCCCCCCCCCCCTGCAAAGAAACTGAGTAAATAAACACCCCAGGCATTTTGTTAAAGTACGTAAGTTGTACATGATAACCAAAAGAGACATTTCATTCCCTCAATGATGGTTAATTAAACCTTTAAGCCCTAACAGTGACAAAAATGGCATTTCTCTTTACATTATCACTACTTGTTCAAACATACAAGTGATGAGAATAAAGGAAGTGATCACCAAGGATAAGATGTCTTGATATTTAAACAAATTCTCCTTACTAGTTCCATAAGAAATGTATGGAGAACAGTAAAGAGAATGTGCATTTTTATATCAGGGCTGAAAGGGTTGACATTTTCAACATAAACGAAGAAATGTTCCTGTGGTTTCCCAACAAAACATTTTTTTTGTTTTGAAACTGTTGTCAAGCATGAACAACCTTGACCTTGAATGTGGCCTGACAAAATCTCAACTTATGCATAGTTGCTCAAGATTTTGGTATGTACTTCATTGGTCCAATACACATGACCTGAATCTACCCTTTACACGTAATGTTCTGTTTCCAAGCAAAGGTTCCTTGTGGACTTTTGAAACATTCAAGCAAAGTGTAGTAGACATACTGAAAAAAGGTTTGGTTGATGAAAAATTTGAAAAAGATCAAAGCAAAGGTTTCTGCATTGCTGCACTGGACAATAATTTAATTCTTTTAAATTTATCTTAGAATTGCAGTAAATATTTGCATACAAGTAATTAAAGGTCTTAAGCCAAATGACAACAAAATCCCTTTGCAAGTAAACCGATGTAGATCAACCTTAGTTTTAAACAGTATTATTTCAATTGCGGTGGACATAACAAACAAACTACTTGACTATGAAGCACAGTAACAGACAGAATTTTTTATGGAAACAGCATTTTTTTAATCCACATTGTTTGCTGACAACAAAGAAACTAACCACAGACAGGAAATGTTATGAAATCAATGTCAACATCATCAATTAAAAAACATGTAATATTATGGTGACTTGGTTGCAAGAGAAAACAAACAGGCCAGATGGCAAACAAACCAACTTATCATGCTTAGCCATCTAATACACCCAAATAGGCCAAACCCACCCATCATTTAAAATCCATTTAACTTAGCCCACTTCTCACAGCCAGTGATATTGTAATTTAGCCTATTAACTGGTTAATTGGAGTGTGCAGGGAAATTGGTAAGCTAATTTTAGACAATCTATGCGTTCAGAGCTTTATTTCCCTTTACCGTTTTTTTAACTGTTTATTACATGCATGAAAGACTTTTGTTGATTTTTACCCCCTAGATTGTATTGAAAAGAGCTGTACAAAAAAAACAAATTTAAATTTCATCAAGCAAGCTAAAGTCATGAAATAGCAAGCATCATGGGTGTAAACATTCTCAACTACTTATTGCAGCTTTTAATCCCCATTAGAGACATTTTCTCATGGAAAATTCCAGTTTGGATTAAGAAAACACATTTTAAAGCAGCCATTTTAAATAATAAATCAATTGAACTATTTAAGCTTAAACTGTCATCAATTAATTATTTCAATACGCCAATCTAATCTTATCTCCGCAGATGACAAAATTACTCTAATCCACATCACGGTATATTTTTAAGTTAAGCTGCTTTCTTGGGTTTTTAACTCTAATCAGCTTTTAATAAGTGAATCCTATTAAATGATACACAAAAATGATGCAAACTGTGCATTTAGATAGAGCAAATGTTGGGAAAAAACCATGTTATCCCCTGCACTTTAAGAAAAACACATGTAATGTAGCGCTGACTTCTGAGTCCGTGAATGAAATTCTTTAGTGTGACTTTTCAAATGAAACATATTGAGGAAAACTTACCTTTAATGCTGTTTTTATTTTATTAATGTTTTTGCAATTTTACAGTTCAGATTTTTAGGCAGATTCAAACTAGGTGCTTTGAGGTGAGCATGGGTTAAACTGAATGCTTTTAGGTGAGAAAGTGTTAAACAGGAAATCTTTATTGCAGCAATGATTGTGGTTAATTCAAGTTATCCAGGAAGGTTGAAAGGTAAAAAATCTCTGATACATTTTTTTTTTCATTGTTTTCTGATCTTGAATTATCTGCACAGTTGTAAGCTAACCACAGTTGTCATAGAAACAGATAAACTAACAACAACACACACAGACACCCCCTGAGTGAACAAAAAAAAACCGGACATGCTCTTCTAAGGAAACATTCCAGTTACTGAAAATCAGAACACCACGGTATCATACGCATTTGCCTCTTCCAGTGCACAATGTGGGAAAATTTGGATTGGATATTTGCCCCTTTACCTTTTTTTGGCCAGTGTTAATGTCAAAAATAGGCCATTTCCACAATGGTGTCATTTGACTACAACGACTGTCCTTCCAGATTTGTTTTCTTCGTATGGATTCCATAAGGTTAACAAAATTTAACGAAAAATGAAATATGCAGAATCTAATGAATTTTGGCAGTTGCAGTGAAATGATGTCATCATGGAACTGGTCAGTTGGATCTTTTAGAGTGAAAAAAGTTTTTCTGTGAAATATTCAGAATTGGTGCATAAAAATACCCTAAGTAACAAATAAATAAAAGTACTTACATGTTTTGATTTCTGTGTTTTTCCGGGTTCTTTAGACACTGATAGCTTTCTCTTATCCTCTTTCACCACTCCACCTGCCGGTGGCGAGGTACAACTCCCTTCCAGTGTTGTGCTCCGCTTTTTCTCAATTTTTGGTTTTTCTGGTATCTGAGCCGACGGTTCCGCATTTGGCATTTCAATAATTGTCTCCATTGCCGCAAGTTTGTTGAGCTTAACTTGAGCCTTTTCAACAGCAAAGGAATTGGCTATCCTTTGACTCCTTGGTGATGTTAGTGTGGTTGGTGTCGGGGCAGATTTGGCTCTTTGCACTGGCTTACGGCGCTCAGGTTTGTCCAGCTCATAACAACCATCATCTGGGCTCAAATCGGCTAGCGAATTTTCCTTGTCATCATCGTCGTCATCAACATCATCATCCTCATTGGTTTTTAGAGAAGACTCTCCTTGGTTCCCACCGTTTACTCTTTTGGCCAGTTGTTCGGATTCTTCCTTCAATTTTTCACCAGTAAGGTTAGGTTCACTATTGCTGTTGCGGTGAGCCTGGAGCTCTGCAACGGCATTCTCCAACTGAATGCCATGACTTGGGTCACTCTGCGACCTCCAAGCATCACCCACAGATTTACCGTTAGCTGTGGCATCCATGTCTAAAAGGTCATAACCAACATTCAGATCCCCAGTACTGACTTGTTCCGAATGGGTTTCACTGAAACCACTTGTGGTCATTGACAATGCATCAAGACTAATTTGACTAGGACTCGGTGAAGGAGCAGACCCAGGCGGAGGGCTGCAGCTTTCCAAACTCTTATCATCTGGAAATGAAAACTCCTTGCCATGTTCACTGTCAACACCACTATATGGGATAACCTTCAGGTGGCGTTGAACCTGGTCTAAACTTAGATCATTAATAGTTTCTGCCTTCCTCAATGGCGATTTGGGAATCGCCTCTTGCTTAGGTGCATCTTCAAGTTTCTTAGCTTCTTCTTGGTAAAGTTCTGTTCTAATAACTGGAAGAGAAGCCCTCTTTTGCAATCTTCTCCTTGAGTGAATTTTTTGATTGTTTTCCTCATTGTTTTTGGTGTCATACAACGAATCATCTTGTTGCTCATGGCCTTCATACTGCAACTCATCAGGTCCTTGATTCTCCTCGGCATCTGAAGCTGCCCTAGGCGTGCTGTCCTCATCACTGTCATGAGCAATAATGGTGTCCCTGTTTGAGCCATCAAACATCCCTGAAATGTCTGTTAAGTATTAATGAAAATAATAAGTTAATACACACTGAATAGATGTCGAAACATAGGCATGGAGGTAAGGATTCCAAAAATTCTAAAAGTAGATATCCCCTTCTGGTAAACCATGAGAAAGTTTATCTCTCCAGAGTGTTAGTACAATTTTTGAAACTAAAATTAAGAAAAAAAAATTCTGCAGAAGAACATACGGCATCTCATTTGAGAGTCATACATGAGGTTAGCTCCCTTGCAAAACTTTAAGTGCCTACATTTACAATCCTGCTTTTGTTTTTCTTTCCTTTTCATCAAAGAGTGGGTGTTCACAGGATGCCTATATGCTTTTCTGGCAAAACGCCTAGCTAATTCCACAGAGCATACATGTAACACTAGGTCTGCTTCTTTGGAGAGGCAGTTTAAGTCTATAAACACAAGGTATCTAAAACAGAATAAAAACCTAATGGAAAAGTACTTACAATTTAGCTCTGAAACAAGCAAAAAATACTAAATCAGAGAGATGGAACAGCTTAGATTTATCTAAAAAAAAAAAGATACTAACTTAAAACCCAAGTTTCTCTGGATACATCATTTAAATGCAATTTACAGAAACCAGCCAGACAGCAACAGTTAATGTTTAATGTAAATCAATTTATAATGTGTTAACTTTAGCTTATCTTGGTATGCAGTGGGTAAATCTAAACTGGCCTTGGCTTAATAACTTGGTTCCTGTACATTTGTCAATTACAACAGCATTAAGAATGTATCTTGTCTACAAAAATGCAATTAAAAGAAAGGTCAGCCATTAAAAAAAATCCTACACTCTGTATAAATAGATTTATGCCTAAGGCATGTAAAACAAGTAAATTAAAATATGCTATAATGTTTTGAAGAGAAATAGAGGATATTGATAACACAAAAGGCCATTTATGGGATAAAATGTAATTATTTTGTTGTTACAAAATTGTACAAAAAGTAAATAGGAATTGGGCAAATGTTTGAAGCTCTTAGTAAGCTATTTAGACAGAACTGTTTTGTTTGCATTCTCCATATTTTACACAAAAACAACATCCTCTTTTGCTAAAATAACATCTACCTTATTTACCTAAAAAGTAGAACCATTTTATACATAAAATTTATGTTACATCTGCATTTATTTTAATCATTCTTTCTTTTCTCATTTTGCTGCCATTTTTGCTGTTATTTTAATTTTACCTCTAGGAACAAAACTTTGAAATGAAAATGATATGGTTTTTATTTGTTTTTAGACTCAGTATTTGGTGAAGAGCTATTTTTATACAGTAGCAAATGTTATATGCAGTAAAATACAAGTCAGAAATATTTGGCAAAGTCAAGGTGCAGATCCAGCCTTGTCCATGCTTGTGAGCAGCAGTAATGTAGTCTAAGGTCTTTATCAAATTAATGGTTCAACATTATCCAACAATGTTGAATACAATTTTGCTGTACATTGTTGAAATAACTGCTCAAATTAATTCAAAACTGTTTTTCACAGGTGAGAACAAAAGAAAATTGAATCAACATCATCTAACATATATAACTAATTAATCTGAGCATTGGAAACCATTCAGAATCAACATCTGGTTGTATATTATGGTGCCAAACAAAATCAATTTTGAAATTTGTCTTCCCTAGTTGCAGGTAAACACAGGTTATGCAAAGTACTGTCCCTTCTCAGTGCTCAAGCACAAAAAAGAAATAAAGAAATAAATGTTACTTGCCTTTGTCTTCCACGTTTCTTGTCTCATTCATCTCGTCTTCCCCACTCAGAATTGTTGGTATTTTTGGACGAACAATTCTTTTTGTTCTCTTTTTAACTGGTTCCTTCACCTCTCCATTCTCATCATCAAAACTTATCAAGTCGCCCTCGGCTACTGGCGAAGCCACTGTTCTCAGCATTTCATGAGGGTACATTGGATCAAACTCTTTAAGTACCCTTTTTGTGTCATCACTGGCTTCTCGTATGTACCCCCTTGATGGAGGATCCTCCACGACAGGTGAAAAGGATGGTGAGGAGTCCAAATTGGAATTGATGTCTAATGTCTGTTCCGTTATTTCTGGCATATGAAGAGGAAGCTCTGCTGAGTTTGTCTGAGCTTTCACGTAGGATAATCTCCTAAGTGTCGAAATGGAGGTTGTATCGTCCAAAGATGGTGGTGAAGCCCTCAACTCTTGAGAACCTCTAACAGGGGAGCTCCTAGTCAAATGTGATTTTTTAAAGGTTTTTTCAACATTACCATAACTATCATCCTCTTGTTTAATGTCCACAAACTCATCCGTTTCCTGGACAATAGACAAAGGTCGATTACCACGTCTTGGCAAAGGTCGTAACAAGGCATCTGCTGGTGTGGGAGCATTTTTGTCAGGCCCTGAGTCGGAAACGTATGTAACAGGTGCTACAATGGGTGGACTAGGTTCGTGATCATTAGTTCTTTTGTTAGGTTTTACAGGGACAAATGCACTTCGCGAAGAGAGCAGTGCACTGGTATCAGGCAAATTATGTTGTGACCTGGATTCTCTGGTCTCTATAGGCTGAGAAGCAGGTGGTGCAGAGTTGCACCTCTTTACCTGTTCCTGGTCAACTGGAATATCAAAGGTCGTATTATTATTATTACTCACATCTCCTTGATCAGGAGTATGATTGCATTCGCTGTCACTGAAAAGCGAATCTTTACTTTTTTGCCGTACAAATGCCTTTGATCTGAGACCAAATGGACTCTTTGATAGTGACGGAGATTCTGATCCTTGTCTTGTCAATGGGGGTCTGGATATTTCTTTAGGAGCTGTTTCAGCTCTCCCCCTGATTTTAAAGGGTTCCCTCTCTTCTGACGACCTTCGCCTTTGAGGCAGGTTTTCTTTATTATTCAGTTGAGTGTCAGCCAAAGAGGTAAACGACCGTATTTGGATCTTTTTTACTTTGGATATGCTACTGCCTTTGGGAGACAAAAACGGTGACTGAAGCCTCGCAGTAGAGTCGCCCGTTATTCCTACTCCTTCCAAAGAACTCACAGAAGTCAAACTGCTTGACCTGAGTCTGTTAGTAGCACTTCGATACTCCTTGAAGCTAACAAGAGACCCTAGATCGGATTCTTCAGGTGTAAACTGCGTCCTTCGTTTTCTGTGCGAGTGCGCGCTATCCGACGCGGACAGCTCGCTAACGCTCTGATTTTCGGATTCGCTGGTGTTGTCCTCGCCATACATACTTGAGCCAATCGACTTATTGGACGGCTTTCGCCTAATACGCCGTCTGCGTTTAAGAGACGTGTCAGACGAGCTAAAACTTTCCGATTCCGTAGACGAGCCCTGGCTGTCCGTGGGCGACTCGGAATAAGACGAAGTAGAAGTTGATCGCCGCGAAACATTTTGTCGGTTCGATCCCGAAAATTTGACATCATTGTAAACAACGTTGACGCCATCTTTACTGCGTCTTCCTCGCGATCGCGTGTAATGGAATTCGCTGGAGGCAGATCTGTTTCTCTGTTCGTCGCGAAGACGATAGTTATTTTCTTGGGTCACATTCCATTGCATTTCTGTTTCTGCTTGCCCCTTCACCCGCAATCCTTTTGCGTGTCTGTTCGCTGGGGATTTGTGGAAAACCAAATCGGTGGTGTCATTCGAGTCTCGGGACAAACCTTTTACGTCGGATGAAGGGTTCATAGGATAAGCAACATTTTGTCCATAGTTGCAGCCTGAAGGGGGCGGAAATGCTGCCCGGCCGGCTCGGTCACCTCGCTGAGCCAACTGCTCACTTGCTGGTATCCCTGGAATGTTATCCATAAACTTCGTTCTTTCCGAGTCTGCCATATGCAAGCTAGCGTAAAGATTCGATGTGGCTTTGGGAGAAAAGTTTTGAGTGTTTCTCGAGGCCGGGTCCTGCGCCGATGAGACATATTCCAGCGGCTGTCGCGAGCTCTCACCGCTTATCGCAGAAGCTGCATGAATTCGAGCTTTGGAGATTTTTAATGATTGAGCCTTTTCACTCGCCTTCCCGTGTGCTTTTTTATGCGAAAGGCTCACTTCCGCCGGTTCTGCATCATTAATTCCACTGCGAGATCTGTGACTCCCTCGCCCTTCTCTACCTTCGTACCGTCCTTCGCTACGCGAACGCGGCTGTGTCGCGGTTCGTGCAAGCGATCTCCCTGTTTCGGCGTCAAATTGAGTTATGCGCGCCGACATAATTGTCTAGAGTTTGTAGCAATTCAATTCCACCTTTAGACGTTCCTGGTAGTCCGTAGAAGTCGAAATAACCGCATACAAATCCGATCGAAAGCTGAAATGTTTACCAGTTACAATTCTGCGGCTCCATTCTCGCTGATTGAACGACCAATGCTCCAGATTCCACGACATCACACTTCCTTCCTTCGCATATTTACTGTGAATCAAACAGTTTTCAAACGCTTGGTGAGTCAACCAAACAAAATCTTTAAGTTCGAGGCTCCACTCTGGCTTGTGTCATGTAAATCGCCCTCGTCAACGTCAGGAACCTTTGAAGAAAACAAAAAAAATCTGTCACAATGTTTTATGGGCGAGAGGCAATCAGGCATACACAAATTTACCCTTCATAGTAAAGTTATCTACGCTAAAATTAGCCATAGGATAGTAACTTGACACCGTCCTGCTTTGTGATTGACAGGCGCGGGCAGATGGTACGTTTTGTATCCGATCAACGTCGCCGAAGATTCAGAAGTCTGCTGAATGGAACTTTAAGACTTCACAACTCAACAGATTTACCTAGTTAATGCTGTAAGTTTAATTACGCACCTGCGAATCATGAGTGCAAAGATTGACCGGAAATGAGAGCCTAAAATGCTTCCGAACTTTTGAGCCAGCTCAGCTAGTGAATTGGCGCCCGTTGGCAAACAAGAAGAAAGAATATTTCATCCGACTAAACAATGTTTTGACTGCACTGTTTTAGCAGGTCACTTGCAGTATCAAAGAGAGGTGTCAGGGCTATTCTTCTAGAGAAACAAAGGCATTTTGTTTTTATTGGGTCTCGGTTAAAAGGTACAGTATTGTTTTCCTAAAGCCAATCACGGCTAAGCCAAGACTGCAATCAGTGATAGCTTTGAGGGAAACCAAATTCTCATTACACCACAATTAAACCTTTATGCTGTATTATGGTTTAATTAAAGACGTATTCTTCGCCTCGATTGGTTAGTTGTATCAAAGCTAAGCTAATTAGTCGATTATTATTTATCAATCAAGTTCCTGGGTCGCCGGAAATTCTTTGCGGTTCCTTTCCCTGACTCTTTAACTAAGTGGCTTAGGCTGGACTCGTCTTGTTCGAAGAAAAATGACCCAGATTCAAAATAAAAACAAAGACAAGCCCCCTGCTTTGGATGTCTAAAAATTAGTGCATAAACACATTAAAAACACAACGCGAGAGAAAATTACGACAAAAAATACGTGCTAAACAGTTAAATCGATTACTTTTTTTCACAAGTGTGTGTTTATAAAAATATTGGTAAAGTAAAAATTGTTTTTGGCTGAGTGCACCGCTTCCGAGAGCTCAAGAGGTCATTACCCCCAAAAAACAAGTACACTCTTTTTTTTTTTTAATAAGAACGCGTAAAATTTGGCTGAGCCTGAGGATGTTCTTATTTTAGCCCATACATTTTCTTAAATTTGGGGGCAAATCTCAGCTTCGACGTTCTTATAAAAATTGTTCTTATAAAGAAAAAAGAGTGTATCTTAAGTAATAAAAGGCTACTTTATACTGGTTCTCGCTCTTTCCTCTCTCAACTTGTTAGACATGGAAATAACGTTGCCATAATCTTGTGTTTTCAGCTTTTCCATCCGTTCTTTTCTTTCAGTTTTACGTGCATTATCTGAAGTTAGCTACAACTTTTACTGGTTATATATTAACTTTGGGTTGTCATTAAGATACGCTCACAGTTCATTCCTCCTGTTCGGAGCTCGGGTCAGATTATGTTTCAAGTCGCAAATTTGACTTAGCAGATAAAAAGGAAGAAAACGAATACTAAAAGGTTAAAGAATCAGAATGTCAACTATACTTGTATCGTGACATCGACTTTATCGAAACACGGCACGATATTTCTCTTAGTCTGATGCCATTTATTTGTTTTGCAATGTTTGTTTTCCTTTAAACTTCCACCCTGTGGTTTTTCTTTGTTAATTTATTAACAAGAGGCTGAATAATTAAATCGCGGTATGACGTACAACATTTGGTTGATCCGTGACTTCAGCGCGCGAGGGCTGCCAGCACGACAGAGAGCCATTGAAAACGAAAACATGACAGGCATAACTGAAATGCCACTTTGTCACGCGCGACCCACGCGAATGCGCGAGTATCGCGCGCGAATTCGTCGCACTTTTGAAAAACACTATAGTGAATGACGAACATGCAAGCTTGTCGCACAGGGACCACGCGTGTGGCGCACACGACCATCACAGCTAGCAGCCACTCAAATCAGTAACAACTGAGAAACTTCGATAGGTTTACCGGTAAATGAACTGCCAGTTTGCTACCTGTGGAACACGCGCGTACCGCGCGCGATATCACACGCACTACTGACCCCCTTGATATCTCAGCAGGTATGGTTTGCCTTTTTCAACACAACAAAGAGATTGAGAGATGAATAAAAATTGCGTACAGCGAGGATTGCTTGTATCTTGACGTTTTGTCTCGAGGTGAGCCAGTATTTCAGTAACTTCTGGCAATTACTATTAGTACAGTGTCAGACAATGTAGTACTACAAACTTTCGAGACTCAAATGAACGTTATAGGCAGTGATTTCCTGTGGTACGGTACAAGGTGGTTCTAACTTTTGCCGGAGTCTGTGGTTAAAATCCTAAAGTAAAACCATTCAAATAAAAGCTTCACTTCTTGAAATTTTGTAACATTACTTTTTTTTCGTTCAGTTTTAAGGTTTTCTTTTTGTTTTGTTTTGTTTTGTTTTGTTTATTGACAGCCTTGGTAGAAAATGACTGAACTTTCTGCTAGGAACTCCATGAAAAACATAATAGGAGTAATCTAATGGGAGTGTGGCTGAAGCAAAGGTGATAAAGAGATAACGCATCAACGCAAACGGATCCTCTTTGAAAATCTGTGAACTGAGTGCGAATAGAAAAGCCGATAAATCGTTCAACGCCACAGAGGTGTGATGTAAACGTTTTTACACAATCATCAAATGTACTTTATTTCGTTTGTTCTCGTAAACAAATATATGGTTGGCAATCGGCTATCAGTTGCTGTATATTTGATAAACCGCCGGTTATCTCCAGTAGTACCTCAAATTTTACTTTACCTGGGCTTCTGACTTTGCCTAATATTGAGGGGAAAAAAACATTTTCTCATAAGAGCATTAATTGTTCAATAGCGTGTACACCATAACAAAGATCACTACAGTAAAGTACTGCTCGGTAGCCTGAACTTGAATGGTCACTTTTTAGAATTTCATCTACAAACTCAAAAGATAGAGTCAACACAGGAAAAACATATATCCTTTTTTATTATTATTTTTTTTTCATAAGAACTTTTTTTATAAGAACGTCGAGGCTGGGATTGGCCAAAATTTTGAGAACATACTAATCTTCCCAGGCTGAGATTTTGTCAAGAGCATCATTATCTCGTCTTCATATTTGTAGAGAATAAATAAGCTACGTGAGAATAAAATAAAGTGTAATAATTTGATCAGAGTAATTTAAAGCATTTTCCATTTTTAAAAAAACAAACACCTATACCTTTTACTGAGGAAATTGGTAGAACTTCAACTGTTTCTTCTTTCTTTCATTCAGAACTGCGATTTACTGAAAAACTACAAATTAATCTTAAGAGTATTATTAAGAACGGTTCAGGCTCAAATCGCCAAAAAATAAAAACATTCAGTTTCGGTTCAGCCTCAGCTAAAAAATTTGACGTTCTTATTAAAAAAGGGGGGGGGGGTGGAAAAAATAAAGGCACCAAAGAAACGTAGCTCAATAGCTTTCATTTGAATGGTCACATTAGACTTTCGCCCACACATGCAAACCTTAGAAAATCATGAACGCGAGATTTATATCTGATCAGTGTATTCAGGGAAATGGGGGTTAAAATAGTCGATCCTTTCCTCACATAGCTTCACATGCATCCTCATTGCTGTTTCTACACTTATGTCACTAGGTCCAGAGCATTCGCGGTTTTTAAAAGTAGAGTTAAGCAAACGCAGCAAATCCAGTCAAAGCTTAACCGACTGTGGATTCTTGTAAAGCTACAAATTCTCTTCATTCTACTTTTTGGCTTCGGTTGCTTTCAAACTGTATTTGCAGAGATTTATCAAGAGAACGGAAATCTTGGTTAACTTTTAAACCCGGCTTAACAATAATCCGCTTTTCAACAACCGGACCCAGGAGAATCACACCACTCCTGCCTTGTATCTCTCAATAGGCTTCTCCTGTCCTCCCTTTCAATACAGCCATCCCCCTCCTGGGGGGAGGGGAAGTTGCTCAAATATATGATACAAGTATTTGACAAAAAAATGAGATTCTTGAGGTACCCATGTCTTTGTCAACCCAAACAAAAGTCCTGCAAAATCTTTCTACCCAAAATAAGTCCACCAGAAAATTTCTAACCCAAAAACACCCAAACCGCTAATTTTAACCCAAAAACGGGCTTCTCACCACCCCGTAAATCAAATACCTGAATACCCCCCCGGGAAATGGAGGCATACGTGAGTTCATATAAGACGCAGGGTCTCAAAGAAGGGGGGGAGGGTCATTGGAGCCCTGGAGCCCTGAGAAATTTTTGCCGTGGAGCCCGAGCCCAAAGCCTTTTTCTACTCGGACCGCGGCCAAAAATGATGATTTTTGCTAAATGGGCCGTACAGTACAGCCATGGAGCACTAGAGCCCTAATTTTTCGGTCTTGGAGCCCTGGAACCCTACTTTTTTTAGCCCAGAGCCCTAGGGCCCTAAACCCCTTTGGGACCCTGAAGGCTGGTTTTCTTGCTAACAATACGGTTTATATAGAATAATATTGTACCTCCAAGAAGGGAACACTGTTTTCTGTTCCTTAGATGTTCGTATAAAGCGGTTCGAAAGGGTCAAACTACATGTACACCATGGCAGAGGTTCCTTTTGGCTGCAATTTGTGATGAGATCTAAGCCGGACACGAAGGTGGCAAGGTGGGAAAATATATTATCTCATATTAAACACCTTCTTATGAGCTAAGGTTATAGAATAGCGTCTAAAGAAGATTCTAGTTTGACTAGAACAATTTTGTTTCCAATCGTCGAAAATTCGTAGCATACCTCGATCGGTTTAACATGTAGAAGCACCGTTAGATACGCTTCTCCGGGTAAATTAATTCGACCGAACCGTGGAGAAATGAAATCTAAAAAGCACCAACCCCTGACTGGTACCTAAAATAGCCTCGCTAAAACTGATAAACGGTCTAAACTACAAAATCTAGATAATGTTACCTATAATTCCATTGATTACTAGAATTCCACTGATTACTTTCATCGAATCAATCCATCTGCCCTGAAGCAACAGTGCAATCGAGCACGCGGGCAGATTGAAATATTCCGCCGCTGATTGAAATAAGATCAAATTGTTGATAGCCCGGAAAAGTTTACAGGCACCAAAATAGCCACGAGTAATTACAAACTTGTGTTTGTTCCGTCGAGTGAATGATAATAAACTAATAATAGCAAACGCTAGATGAAAGTAAAGACTGATACACGTAGAGTTAAGCCGGAAGTAAGGGGAGAAAAAAATTGAAACTTAGACCCATTGCTACCCTAATACAAATGTAGCAAACACAATATAAGTTTGGCTGGTATGCTACCTAAATATCTGCGCTTAGGATTTGGCTCTTTCACTTCCGAGAATGGCAAAGTTTAAACCGCAATCGCATACCACGCTCAACGCTGGCGTTCATTTGAATACTGCCTGAGTATCAGTGGGATCTTTTCAGCGGGCCATCAGGTTGCACCAATGAATAAAAGTGGAGTTATCCCGGACAAGTTACTGTAGTCGAGGGAACACTGCTATACACTGCAGTTGATTCGAGTTCGAGAGAAGTTTGATTTGTGACCTCGCGGGTCCCGAGCGAGTATCGTAATTCCAGGCACGGTTCCAGATTTTCTTGTGGGGAGCAAAGAAAAGACGGTGCGAGGAAAATATTGTAAGAGGAAAGGTCCTCGCGCGCCATCTTCAGTTACTGTTCGCACCCCACAATATAAACGTTTGGCTGTGTATATATGTGAATTCCTTTTTACAAAAAGAAGCTTTTGAGTGCCTACACCATACGAACAGGGACAATTTTGTCATCGTAATGACAGTAAATACGCTAACCAAACTTTTCTCTGATTTGATTTATATACTTAACGTTTGGCTGTTAGTTGTATAGAGTCGGGCTGGATGTTAAGGGAGAATAAACATCAATTTTAGCGTGATTTCGCACAAGTTAAGCACTCACATGCCTAAATCTTAGGAAATCCAAATCATAGGAAACGTGACAGATTGAATTTAAAAAAAAAAAACTGAAAACGTTGGCAACTGAATGCCAGAAACCCATAAAGAAATGAGAGTGCTGACGACGACGAGTGTGAAAGTGGATCACAAGATGGCGGTTAAAATTGCGACGATAACTTGTTTACATAATACCCAACAATAATGACCAGTGAATTTGTAGAAAAGTACTTGACAAATGATAGGAAGTGATGACTTACGATGGAGAGGATGGAAATGGATTACCTTCTGCGACGCTAACTCCCGGCGCTAACTTGACCATACAAAACCAAACAACAATGGCTTCAAGTTATAGAGCGGAAGTACAAGCCATAAATAGAAGAAGGAGATAACCGAAAATGGTAATGGTACAGTGTGACAATTCCCAAATAATTATCGTTCTTCATTTGCAAAACTGCTTCCTATCGACTTTTCCCCCGTAATTCAAGGCATTATAAGTATTTTTCCAGTGAAACCCTGTGTTGGGTCATGTCTCATTTTACAGAGATAATGTAGATAAATAAAAAAATTAGTCTTAATATAGAATAAAATTCTCAAAATAATTGGCGAGACCGTAAAAAAAACACGTCACAAATTAATGAACGCCGAAGAAGAATGCGGATGATCAAGACACGACGAGATTCAAAAGGATTACGGAAGGCAAGTTTTTCTGTTGTCCGACCTACAGTCTAAACCGCTTGGTCAGTCACTTGAGAGACGCATTCTGGAATGCTCAGAAGCCCTCTTCGTTTGCCATATTTAATAACAATAATAATATTAATACACAATAAAAATTATAATAATAATAATTAATAATAATTTATTTATTTACTTATTTATTTATTTATTTCAACAATATTTAGACAGAGGTGCCCAGTTCAGCGAGGCTGGTTTGAATAATTATAATAATAATAATAATAATAATAATAATAATAATAATAATAATAATAATAATAATAATACACAATAATAATAGGCGGGTTCTTTCCGAACTGATATTAGTATGGGAATAGGCGGCAGATAATTATCTTTTTCTTCTGAGATGTATCCGTTCTGCCACCGATAGCCGAATTAACGAAATACTGTTTGCTCAGAATGGGAAGAATTGTGTTCTGCATGCTTTGGAAAAGGTTTTGGTTTACTCAGAATGGGTAGAATTAGAATAGGCAGAATTGCAGTGTGCAGCTCATAATAAAAACCATTATTTCTAAATTCCATTTCAAATGGAGATCTTGATCCGAAGGACCACACGTTTGTCAGTCTTTTAATAACTGTTAGTAAGACACTATTGCTATTAATTATAAAGCTCGATCTTTTTGGTAAACGCTCCTTTCTCTGTACTTTCAGTACTTTCCTTTATTACACTGTAAAAGCTGTTTCTTTAGTTTTGAGTCTGGATGAAAGTGTGATCATTCAAGTGAAGGCTGTTGAGTAGTACTTTATGAGGGTGTTGTTCACTTTGTTTTTTCCTTTTCCCCAAGGCAAGTGGTCAAATTTGATTTGGCCTTCTTGGGAGGTAAGGGATAAAAGAAATCAGGACAGGCGTGTCCTATCGCATTTAAAATGAACTTCCCTTCCTCAAACCTGACATTTGTTCAGTAGAGATCAAGATGTGTTGTAGCTGCAAGGACCTCGTTGAAAATAACCAGCTGCCAAGGTGAGATCAGTCCTAAATCTAACACGCTAGGAACTCTCGTACAGGCTACGAATCGACGTCAGTCGGCCACGTCACATGAATATAAAATGCCTTTGAAAGAGTGTCCGTGCCAGCCCTATGGCATGATGTAAGTAATCCTAAGTCTTGTTATCTTAGAAATTCTTCTTAAAAGAGCTATGTCACAATATTTTCATTCATTTTTCTGGTCTGACAAAATTACTTTCACATTGTGCGAAACCTCAAAATAATAGTTTTCCTAAGGTAGAAAAACACCAAAGAGGTAATTAAAAAAAAAAACAAACAAACAAAAGTAAACAAGGATGGTTATGACTGAGGGAGATTAAGATGGTTTATGAATGACAAACTTGAAAAAATTACGATTTTTTTTTAAGATACGTTATCCTTGACGTAGCTTCTTTAAACATGTTAACGAGTGATTGTGACCAGTTTGAAATAAAACAAAAAAATGATGGACGTAGACCGTTACAAACGGGAGGCATTACGGGGAAAGTTCAGCACCAGGGCCCGGCTGAGTACCAACTGTATTCGTTAATAATAATCATAAGGCAATCATAACCTGCCAAAATCCCATTAAGCTGGCACTTCAAATGCAAAACACAAGATTAAAATAAATAAGATAGATCTAAATTAAATCAAAATAATAAAAAGCAGTTTTTATTTGGAATTAGGCTTGTTTTGAAAAGGTGGGACCATGTTTTAGATGAAATGAAATGCATTGAAGGGGCTCTGTAACATATTTTTGGGATTGATTTAGAAAGTAAAAGACATATTGCAATCAAACGAAATTCAAAGATAATGGCTCAGTTTTGTTTTAAATTACTCTTCCAGTTTACTGAAATAATTATTGTGTTTGGCTGCGGACGGCTAGGATGGAAAATGGATTGCAACTTGTAAAAAATTTTCAAGTTTTTCCCCTGTTTCTTGAAAAAATCGATTCTCCCTTTGAGCAAATCATTCAGTTTCTTTCTCTTGATGTCCAAGGAGCATTTCATGTGCGGGAGAAAGTATTTAATCTTAGTTTCAGCACATTTTTCACCCCACAACGTGAAATCCCCGTCACGTAGCCCCTTTAAGTCAATTTGTTTTGACTGGTGTGAGTCGCGCCGGTTTAAAATGCAAGAATCTTGAAAATTAAATTAACAAAAAGACTTAAAAGAATTCATTTTGGAATAGGCCTACTGTTTCAAAGGCGATTCTTCAAAAAGATCCATTAATTTAGAGGTTAGATGAGATAATAATGAGCTTATATTTTCACTGAGCAAATCCATTTAAAATGTACGCACTACATTAGAAAATCTATAACTAAAATGTAGTCGAGAAAAGCTTTACTAAAATAAAATGTTTAAGCTTGGTCTTAAAATTAATGTAATGGAATTCTCATCCCTGATCTTCAGTGAAAGTAAATTGGTGTTGCACATGCAAAGAGTACCTGGGGCAGTCTAAGATTTAAGGCTAGGCTAAGTTATTAATATTGACTCGAATTGTCTGAATAGCGAGAGAGTAGTGAAAAGAGATCCAAATCAACTTTTCACGGAAAATAAATTGGTCTTTTCAGGGAAAGTCGAGTTCATCACCTTTCATGAAGTTTGGCTTTTCAGCTACAAAATTACACCTCAGGACAAAGTAAAAGCTCAATTCTTGCTTCACGGGAACGTGAAATAATCGTGGACAAGTTTCACAAGGGAACCAACTGCCATTTCATGTGCCACGCTAAAACATATGGTGATTCACCGTTTGCAAAATTACCTTGGATTATCTTTTAGTACGAGTCTCACAGGAATAAACTAGCCGGTCAAGATATGCAAATGACCAGCCAAACAACGGCGACGTAGGAGACTACGAGGCCTGTCTCAGACGTCGAATTTCTTATGCGCCGAATCTACATAGAATGCAAATGAGTGAAAGCAGTCAGGCCTTAGGTTTCTTTCTGCATGTCTTGCCAGCTGAAAGGGCACACTGGCAAATGCGACTTCTATACGCGTATGCTAAAATAAATCAACCCCGATAAACGCCCGATAAAAGATAAAAGGAAAGTTACATAAAATTCCCACGTCAACTTTTAGTGTTTAGGGGAATCTCCTTAGCACCAGGTTAACGGGATTAAAAGAACTTTCCATAATCGCTTTAAAACACGATGTCTGCATTCCGTAACGTATTCACTCAGTCTAGCGCAAAGTAATAAATATAATGGATAATGGCTTTAACTCTGGAATTTTTACATATCTTCTTGTCTCGAACGGCTTAATATAAGTTTCTATTCACTAACATTCTTCTCATAGTTTCAGCATGAGGAAATTTATAGTTCAAAAAATTGAAAGTGCTTTTGTAATTTAAATTATGACCGACTTGCACTAGACAGTCATCTTCACCAAAAAATCGATTTGGCCGTTGTTATCGTTGGTTAGAGTGAAGCAATATGAAGCCAAGAACTGCCTGTACTTACAAACATGGTGCTTGCTCAGAATTAGCAGATATGCCCTCCCCGGTCATTTGTTATTTGTTAGGCTACTATACAGTAGCTGCTGGGGTACTTTTCATTCACTTTTCCTCGTCTTACAAATAATTGACAAAATACGGTATTTCTAAATATGTTAAATCTTCAAATTATCAGTCTATTGATTTCGTCTTTCTCGGTTTAGAGCTTTCAGCACTTGACCTGCAGTTTTCATTTCAGTACTGTTTTTATTATTTTATTAAACAGTAATGAAATTCAGAGGTGAACTGAAAGGAAATAAACCTCAATTTGCACATAAGAAATATTTGTTCAGCATATTACCGGTACTTGACATTAAGGTTTGGAATTCCAGGAAGGGAAGTTAGGAGGGTAGTTTCACGGAATGTTGACCAGTGTAGTGCCACCCAGAGCAAAGATTGCCGACAAAAATATAATCTATTTTAGTCCCTACCCCCTTAACGATGGGCTTGCTTTATATGTAGGTTTACCAGAGCTTGCTTACAGTAACCAAGCGGGCAGTCAGACCACATAACATGACTTTTGTCCAAACCAATTTATTCACCGAACACAATCGAACGCAGTCCAATGGATTGAGTTCGACTGGGTTCGATTTGTACGATTAAATTCGATTGGTTCGTATATCGAACTCACACAAAGTTTGCTGTTCGATTTCGTTCGATTGCCGGAATCAATCGAACTAAATCCACGGATTGAGTTCGATTGAATTCGATTGAGTTCGATTTCCGAAAGTTCGATTGACTATGCCGGGCGTACCACGCAAGCAGAGATTTCTTGGTCGCCTTATGTTCTGGCGGGCGTCGCCTGCCGGAAATAGACTCAACATAGGGCGACCAAGAATACTTTGCTTGCAAGGTAAGCCCAACATAATAATTTAAAACAGAAGAATGCATCTTGTTGAACTCACCTGGCGTGGAATTTCCATGCACCACGAAGTTCCGTGGTTCGAGGGCTTGTCCTCTACCCGGCCCCTGGTCATACACCTATCGTTCCTCTAGACGCTTGTCTTGTGTCTTTTGTTTCTTGAGCTGCATCGGTGAATCAATTGTTTGTAAACAGGATTAGCGATCTGTGACGTGTCAGGGTGTGGGTGCTCGCAGATGTTTGCCGTATAGTACAATTTGGCTGAACCCGAGGATTTTCTTTTAGCCCATACATTTTCTTAAATTTTGGGGCAAATCTTAGCCTCAACGTTCTTATAAAAATGGTTCTTATATATATATAAAAAAGAGTGTGTAGTTCAGTAAAATTTGAAGATTTTGGGTCATTTCCCTCTCTGACATTTTTAGGCACATTCACAGACGTAATTTCCGACGATTTTAATTTTTGATCACTGAAACTCTTAAAAACAGAACAGACGTGGCAAACGAGCAATTTATTGATCGTAACATTGTCTACCAATTTTTAATACATGTATCCGCATATAAATCAAAAAAATATGTGTAACTAAATCGTTTTATTGATGTGATGTTCGATGTTCAGTTAATACCATTGCCAAATTTCTCTGTTGGAAAAGTTAGGACATTTTAAGTCTGGGATGCTTCATTGATCGGCCGTTTACTGAGTTTTGCCCGAAAATTTAACGTTCGAAATTTTCGAAGTTGATGTCACTATGAGCTGGTCCGAAATATGGTGAAGATTTTGATTGTTTTGTCTTGGAATAGGGAAGAGATGTTTGCCGTTTTGGCTTGAAAGGAGACGTTAAGGGGGTAGGGACTAAAATAGATTATATTTTTGTCGGCAATCTTTGCTCTGGGTGGCACTACACTGGTCAACATTCCGTGAAACTACCCTCCTAACTTCCCTTCCTGGAATTCCAAACCTTAATGTCAAGTACCGGTAATATGCTGAACAAATATTTCTTATGTGCAAATTGAGGTTTATTTCCTTTCAGTTCACCTCTGAATTTCATTACTGTTTAATAAAATAATAAAAACAGTACTGAAATGAAAACTGCAGGTCAAGTGCTGAAAGCTCTAAACCGAGAAAGACGAAATCAATAGACTGATAATTTGAAGATTTAACATATTTAGAAATACCGTATTTTGTCAATTATTTGTAAGACGAGGAAAAGTGAATGAAAAGTACCCCAGCAGCTACTGTATAGTAGCCTAACAAATAACAAATGACCGGGGAGGGCATATCTGCTAATTCTGAGCAAGCACCATGTTTGTAAGTACAGGCAGTTCTTGGCTTCATATTGCTTCACTCTAACCAACGATAACAACGGCCAAATCGATTTTTTGGTGAAGATGACTGTCTAGTGCAAGTCGGTCATAATTTAAATTACAAAAGCACTTTCAATTTTTTGAACTATAAATTTCCTCATGCTGAAACTATGAGAAGAATGTTAGTGAATAGAAACTTATATTAAGCCGTTCGAGACAAGAAGATATGTAAAAATTCCAGAGTTAAAGCCATTATCCATTATATTTATTACTTTGCGCTAGACTGAGTGAATACGTTACGGAATGCAGACATCGTGTTTTAAAGCGATTATGGAAAGTTCTTTTAATCCCGTTAACCTGGTGCTAAGGAGATTCCCCTAAACACTAAAAGTTGACGTGGGAATTTTATGTAACTTTCCTTTTATCTTTTATCGGGCGTTTATCGGGGTTGATTTATTTTAGCATACGCGTATAGAAGTCGCATTTGCCAGTGTGCCCTTTCAGCTGGCAAGACATGCAGAAAGAAACCTAAGGCCTGACTGCTTTCACTCATTTGCATTCTATGTAGATTCGGCGCATAAGAAATTCGACGTCTGAGACAGGCCTCGTAGTCTCCTACGTCACCGTTGTTTGGTTGGTCATTTGCATATCTTGACCGGCTAGTTTATTCCTGTGAGACTGGTACTAGAAGATAATCCAAGGTAATTTTGCAAACGGTGAATCACCATATGTTTTAGCGTGGCACATGAAATGGCAGTTGGTTCCCTTGTGAAACGTGTCCACGATTATTTCACGTTCCCGTGAAGCAAGAATTGAGCTTTTAATTTGTCCTGAGGTGTAATTTTGTAGCTGAAAAGCCAAACTTCATGAAAGGTGATGAACTCGACTTTCCCTGAAAAGACCAATTTATTTTCCGTGAAAAGTTGATTTGGATCTCTTTTCACTACTCTCTCGCTATTCAGACAATTCGAGTCAATATTAATAACTTAGCCTAGCCTTAAATCTTAGACTGCCCCAGGTACTCTTTGCATGTGCAACACCAATTTACTTTCACTGAAGATCAGGGATGAGAATTCCATTATATTAATTTTACGACCAAGCTTAAACATTTTATTTTAGTAAATTAAAGCTTTTCTCGACTACATTTTAGTTATAAATTTTCTAATGTAGTGCGTACATTTTAAATGGATTTGCTCAGTGAAAATATAAGCTCATTATTATCTCATCTAACCTCTAAATTAATGGATCTTTTTGAAGAATCGCCTTTGAAACAGTAGGCCTATTCCAAAATGAATTCTTTTAAGTCTTTTTGTTAATTTAATTTTCAAGATTCTTGCATTTTAAACCGGCGCGACTCACACCAGTCAAAACAAATTGACTTAAAGGGGCTACGTGACGGGGATTTTCACGTTGTGGGGTGAAAAATGTGCTGAAACTAAGATTAAATACTTTCTCCCGCACATGAAATGCTCCTTGGACATCAAGAGAAAGAAACTGAATGATTTTCTCAAAGGGAGAATCGATTTTTTCAAGAAACAGGGGAAAAACTTGAAAATTTTTTACAAGTTGCAATCCATTTTCCATCCTAGCCGTCCGCAGCCAAGGCATTGTTCTTGTCGAAAAAAAATAGAGCTCATTGAATTCTCTGGTACCTCACGCGGTTCCTCTATATGTTCAGTCACTGAATCTGCAGAAGTTCCGCGCTCATTTACAACTAGAAAAGCACGGCCTTTCTCGACTATTTTCTTTAAAACTTTGAACTCTTCGCCCTCCTTCACGTCAAAGCGGCACTCTTGGTAGCCTTTTACTACGCATTTAAAGCTAACAACCCACAGCGCATCTGAAACCATTTCTCCGGGAATTGTGCGGTTAAGAAAAACACGTGTTATACTGAAGTAACTCGAGCCTCCAAAACCTTGTTATTGATTTTCAACACCAGTTTTACAAAAATCAAGAGTTCGGAAATCGAACGTTCGATTGAGTTCGATTGTCCAATTTTTTTGTGTGAGTTCGATTTCGTTCGATTGCCGGAATCAATCGAACTCAATCCACCGACTGAGTTCGATTGAGTTCGATTGAGTTCGATTGAAAAACAGTTCGATTGGGTTCGATTGACTATGCCGGGGGTACGTTGTGCTTCACGTGCCAAAAATGTGACCTTAGCAAACAGCACCAAACGAAAGTACTGCTCGGTAGCTTTCAACGTTATGATAACACTTCAATAACGAAAGTGAAATTTCGCTTTACATTACCAGTACTTGTTCAAACATTCAAGTGATAGTGATTAGAATAAAGGGGGTGATCACCAAGGAGAAGATGTCTTGATATTTAAACAAATTCCTCTCACTAGTTCCTTAAGAAATTATGGAGAACCGTAAGGAGAATATGCATTTTTATGTCACACAGACTTTACTAGCAACGTCTACCACTCTAGAGAGGTTTTCACTCGCACAAGAATACGAATACTCTTTCATAGAACCTAAAATCACGTTTTTGTTTCTTTTTACACTGAATCTTGTGAATACCTTGACCGTCAGTGTATAAGTCTCAGTTGTATCCTACTACACGCAAAGTGCTGAAGTTGGTTTTGATAAACGATGGCCATTAATTTCGCAAGGGAGAGATCTCAGTTTTTTCCTCACCAAGGCAAACGTGAGACAACGGAAAAGAGACGTGTAAAGCATTACCAACTTACTTCCCATGGCACACGGTAGGTTGGCAATTTACCCTCGTAATTTTGCCCATCGCTATTGCACGTGTACGTGGTGAACACTACTATGTGTATTTTTGGAAGTCTTGTACTTTTCTCAGTGTTTGGACGTGGCTTATGGAAAATCACGGAAATTTTTACCAACCAATTTTGCACGATTTTCGAGTCGCGACTGATCATGACCTCGAAAAAATAAAGACCATTGGACCAGTCTATGTACACTGAACAGGAACCGTAATTATGGAGGGACGACCGACCGATGAAAAGTGTTCTAGTCGATTCTAGGTTTTCTACGGGCTAATTTACACGCCGCGATTTGTCGGCCACGATAAATCGGGAAGCGAATCGGTTTATGCACAGTGCAAGCACTGCACATGCATTTTTTATAGTCAAAACTTTTTTTAAAAAACAAAATGGTAGGTGATAGTTAGTTTGTTTTCAGCTAAAATACCGCAGATATAATTTGTGTTGCGCCAATTCCTTTGCAGGTTGCGTTTTCTTTCTTAAAATCGGGCCCGACACGCGAAAATCTGTGAAGCAGTCACAGATTTTTCTGAATCGGCCGACTTGTCGGATTGGAGTCGCGCGCCCATCGGATCGCCATTCATACGCGCCGATTCGCTCCCCGATTTGTCATGGCCGACAAATTGCAGCGTGTAAATTAGCCTTAAGTCTACCGCGGTCTACTTACCAGTACTAACAACCCAACCGTACTCACCGCTACATCGTGAACGTAGGGGCATTAGGATGTTCGTCCGCCTTCTATTTTCTCAAGAACATAGAAATCAGTGTTTTGAAACATGTGGCTCACTCCAGACGGTATCTTAAACTGCTTGAAATTTTTCGCTCTAATAGCTCTTGTTTTAACGATGACAGATAAGATATAGCACAGAAACTATTGTAATATAAACTTGTCACGTGATCAATTTGACCAGCAGAGGCCAAGCAAAATTAGGTACGTTATTCTCACTAATCTTCACACGTAAATTTCAGAGCCATAGCCCTACTCAAAAGTTGGAACCACATACATTTAACAGCATAAAAAGCAGCATAACAGGAGAGTATTGCATAACAAAATAAGTGGTAACAGTTTGAGTTTTTCTCTATATATTCTCAAAGTTAGAAAATCATTTTTGAAAATTTTTGCGGATTTAATGTTTGCGGACTTTTATTTTTTCAAAATTAAATAATCTCGAAATGGATGTTGCAGCACCTTGCAAATTACCAAATGAACGTCACTAATCACTTCATCACTCCAAACTTTTAAAACAAGACATCGTTGGAATTAATATTGTTTCACTTTTGAAATTGTGGCAAGTATCTTGTCATTACTGCCGTGATAGCGCCACATTTTCGCTGGTTTCAGTTGTTGCCATTCTTATTTTCGATCCGCAGAACTTGAATAGATACCGGAAAAAATTTTTACCGCGGAAACCTTAACCAAAAACGTTTACTCCACTATAAAATACCGTGTTAGTGTCATCAACTGAAGACTTTGGCTATAAGCAAACTCCAAAATCCCCTGTAAGCTCTTATAAACCGATCACTAAGGCTTAGATTCGGAAAACTTAAATCCCTCCAGAAATAATGGCAAAAATTTGATCCCCGCGTCACCTCCCCCCTAAACCGCAAACCCCAATTCGCAAAGGAAAACGCCCGCAAAAATTTCTTGCTAAAACGATATACCACGATAACGTAAAACATCAAATCTCACCATAAAGAGTATCAATCTTTGGGAATCGTCTAGTATACAATTCGCGCAAAACTTCGGACACCATTGAAAGTCCGGTGGTTAGTGCGCGGAATTATCTGAAGGTCGGCGCTTTAAACGTGGTCTCGGCCATTATGTTGTTTCCTTAGACAAGAAACTTTGCTTTCTTGTTCCACGTGACTCTCTCCACCCAGGTGTAAAAATGGGTGCCGGAAAACCATTATAGGAAAAACCTGACACAATTCTGGGGTAACCCGCCTGAGATGCTCTAGCATTTCAACCAGGAGAGAAGTTGCTCCGTGTTAATGAAACCGTTCTTTATCGTAGGCAGTTTGGGCCGCCTTTTAAATGCGACTTGATTTTACCATCAATCTTCCCCGCAATCTTCCTTCTCAAAACCGGCAAATGGTTTGGGTGCGAGTTACCCGCGCACGCTACTCGCGTTTATCCGCCCTTAGCGTAGCACCTGCGTTGCCCACGCGCGTTTCCGGTACAAAATAGAGACTGTTCCACATTCAAACGGGTTCAAGGTCAGCTAAGGATCCACCCTGTAACATGGCTCGCATTGTATCAGTATCGATCTTAAATGAAGTCATCACTTTCCGGCAAGTCTCTTTATCTCTGTTGTTATTGCTCTTCCATTTATTCCTCTAATTAAACTACGTGTAAATCAATTGATCAAATAGACTTCCTTAACGGCTTCTGTCTCTCGGGTTGTCGTGGGAAAAACACAGGAATGCCTCGCTTTTGTTAGGTAATAACCTCGGTAGTCGATTTCGCCCCTTCAGCTGACTCCAATGAAGGCTCTTCCAGGTAAGCAAACCGCCGTTGAGTTGGACCAGAATCTCAGAGCTTAGCTCAGTAAAATTACTTCATAGAGTCGTTCGTTGTCTCCATCGTTATTTTTCTAAGTCGACACCGTAACAACACGACGGTAAAATAGATACAAAGATACGTACCTGGTGAATCAATCAGACAAGTGAAACCACTCACAGTTCACGGGTTGTTATGGGCCATTGAAGACAAGCAATCCTGTTTTGAGATCACGACGTGGGACTACAGCACTCTGAGTTGCATTTATACTACAGCAAACTGAACAACTGGGTACTATAAGCACGATGCAGCCAGCTTTACAGTTGGACTAATTCGACTGAGAATTTACAGACACTTGACTTATGTCAAAATCCTGATGGCAAACTAATTGTGTCACGCGCGCGCGGTACATAAATGTAAATCAAAACTTGCGGTCTGTTCAGTACGATATGGATACCTTTAAAGCTTATCACGCTTACTATAATTAACCTGGTCTGGATACTCGTATTCTACTGTAAATACCGGTCGTGACAAGTCAATGTGTGTGCACGGAGCCGGGGGAAGGGTAACTCTCCTGTTAGTATGCATCACCCCAAAAGGATATGAAATAGGGTTTTCTTTGCCCACCGGGGTAAGATCATTAAGGGGGGGGGGGGGGGGGGTTGAGATCAGTGGAGGCGGGGTGGTGTAGTGGTTAGCGTGTTGGTCATCAGACCTGAAGGTCGGTGGTTCGATGCCCAGTCCCTGCCATCGTGTTGTTTCCGTAGACAAGATACTTTACCCCACATTGTCTCTCTCCACCCAGGTGTATAAATGGGCGATGTCGCAGCTCTAACAAGGTCTTCTCTGATTTGCTGAGAAAACAAATACACCAAACAACAAAACAATGGACCCTAGCCCCAAGAACAATAGAGCTGCGTGATACCAAGGTCCAATGAAATTAGAGGTTGTTAAGAGCTGCGGGGTTACTCGTATAAATGGGTACCGGCGACATACTGCTGGGGGTAACCCTGCGATGGACTAGCATCCTATCCAGGGTGGGGGTGGGGGGAGTAGTAATACTCTCAGTTGCTTCATGCTACAGAAACCGGGATAAGCTTTGGTCGTGTGGGCCTTGTTGGCTCGTGTCAGACTTTACCTACCTTTTTGCCCACCGGGGTGAGATCAGTAAGGTATACAGTAAACTCACTCTTACGGTTACCTCTCTAAGAAGGACACCTCTACAAAACGGACACCTTCCGTAATTGATTCCATCCTTTTACTGTAACTGAACTCTACCTCTCTAAAAAGGACAGTTGGTGTTGTACCGAAGGTACCTCTCTTAGTGACTGTTGACTATAGATTTTTGCGGCCGTTTTTGCCTCAAAGCTTTTATAGTTTTACGGGAGTTGGTATGAAAGAGACATATTTTGTTCTAAAAAGGCAACCTCCGATCCCAGGACTTAGAGTCCCGAGCTCAGCGCCGCACGCCTCTCCCCAAGAGGGACCACCCCCCCCCCCTCCCATCTTAGGTGCAAGCAGTACATACCACGTGTATAATTTAGCGTTACTTCTTCTGTATTAAAACGCGAAAGTGCCCGATCGAGAAAATCCTATTTGATTAATTCAACTATTTCCATGTGTTTCAAGTAAATTATCAATTAGTGCGCGTTTTCTCTGACAAGTTCGGTTTGGAAGTTACTAGTCGGTCAAAACGGATGACTTTAGGGGGTTTGTCACTTATTTTTAGGTGACAAAAAGCTTATCCCGGGTTCTGTAGCATGAAGCAACTGAGAGTATTGCTACTCCCCCCTGGATGGGATGCTAGTCCATCGCAGGGTTACACCCAGCAGTATGTCACCGGTACCCATTTATACAGCTGGATGGACAGAGACAACATGGGGAAAAGTTTCTTGTCTAAGGAAACAACACGACGGCAGCGCACCTGCTCCCCAACAAAGGTGGATTCCCATAAATTCCTATAAATTCTACGTTTTGGCTTTGGCTGCTTTCAAACTTTCACTTAAAATTAGCATTGGAAATGCTAAATTGACAAGAGACTCCGAAGAGATACAGTACATTAGATAACTCCGATATTCGTCGTTTGAACAACCGTGCCTTGGGGATGGTTTCTCAGAACTTCAGAAGCCAATTTTAAACTCAAGAAACTAATGCAAAAAAACCCCGAAAAACTGATGTCCATAGTGTTTCGGGCCCGTTATGTCTTAAGGAGGTCTGAAAAGCCTGAGGAGAATTGCTATTTTCGGAGCGTAGGATGAGAAGGGTCAAAAGTAAAGGTCAGCGCTTTTTCAACTATCGCAGTTTAACCTTTTCCTTTACGCTGCCTAGACAAGTAGACTAAGAGGCGGGCGATAGATCGTCAGAATTAATTGGTGAGCACAATTAAATGATCTACTTGAAGTCTTCAGGACAGATGCATTTTGTTAACAATAAATCAAGTCGAATTAAATGGCAACTTAAAACCTGATAAGAGGTATATAATAAGACCTCATCAATCACAGAAATGTCCAAAAATATATTGTCGAGTTCGTATGACTACCAAATGGTTCATTCACCTGCACGACGCAAGGTGTGAGAGTACATGTTAACAAGATCTCGCTGCCGAGGAAACTTGCCTTACGCTCTTTAATTTCCCGTAATCGCTCCAACCACAAAAATACACTCTTTTTTTTTATAAGAACCTTTTTTATAAGAACGTCGAGGCTGGAATTGGCCAAAATTTTAAGAACATACCAAGAACATACCCAGGCTGAGATTTTGTTAAGAACGTCTTTATCTTGTCTTCATATTTGTAGAATAAGCTATGTGGAAATAAAATTAAGTGTAATAATTTGGTCAGAGTAAGTTATCGCCTTTTTGAGCCCCAAATGCTAGAATTTTTGTGATGTCGCAAAACAAGAAAACACGTATAACTTTTAAGAAATTGGTAGAGCTTTGACCTATTTGTTTTTTCTTTCATTCAGAACTATGATTTATGAAATGCTGTTCAATTAATCTTAAGAACGTTGTTAAGAACGTCTGAGGCTCAAATCGCCAAAAAAAAAACGAGAACGTTCAGTTCCGGTTCAGCCTCAGCTTAAAAATTAGACGTTCTTATAAAAAAAAAAGAGTGTAAATTAAATTGCGCCATTAGATATAAATGTGAGACTGCTTGATAGCATCACAAGAGTTCAAAGGTCGCGTTAAACGCACCGTTCTAAAGCTTTATCTTGTAATCTCACGTTGGTGGAACTAATAACTGATAACTACGTTTCTAAAATCAGGATAGCGCGTTCTGAATCCCTTTATCCCGAGGTGTTTCTCGGAGAATTTATTGCTTCGAAGTAGTTTTAAATGATTTGAGAGCACTAAAAGGGTGTAAAACGCAAAACGATTTTTAAAAGCAATAAAACCTACCACACTATAAAGTTACTACATAGATTAAATGACAATTAAAATAGCTTCGTTGCTGTCAAGATATTTTAAAAATAGAGCAAGCGAACGAATGTCCGTGACGAGGCATATTTTTTCATCGCCGATACCATTTTTGTACCCAAATTGTGATCTCTGAACCAACAAGCGTGACCGTTGAATTTTGATCCCTGTTCACACGAAAACTGTATAACCGAATGCCTGATCCATGGAAAAACCGCTAATTCTGATCGTGTCCTTCGTAACCCATAACCCACACATGCACCTGGCTACAATGTACTTGAAACACTCATAGCCATACAAAGATTTTTGGATTTCAAAGATGGGCATGTCAAGTACAACGGGCATAAAAGCACCAACAGTACTATAGGGTTACTCTATACGTTCTTTTTTTCTTCAAAAGAAAACCGACACTTGAAAAACACCTGCTGTAGCAAGTTCTAAGTAAACATTTTTAACCCTGCCCCTTGTAGGGTCAAATCTCAAGGCATGATGAAGAATGTGGTGCTAAATTTTGAGTCTGTGACCATTCAAATCTACCAGACAGTGCAGTCAATACAAAAATTGAGTTTGTTTTAGCGTTGTTGGGTACATAAGGGCGATCACGACATTTCTTGTTAAGGAGTTGGGAATAACTAGCCATGCCCACTGGTCGAGACCTGACTCTAAAAACAAACAACTTTAGGCTTTTGAAGGAGCAAAAAAACAACCGAGAGCTGTTTCGTGAATCTAAGAACAAAAACAGAGAACATGTAGCCATTTTAGTACATTCGCTGTGAAATTCCTCGTTTATTTTTGCCTAACTGAATAATCCACCCAACATCACTGGCTATGTCCCTCTATTCTTTTTCTTTATTAAAGTTCTCTAGACTGAGCTTCGTCCTTCAAGACCTGACAAGGCATTTTCGATTCCTTGAAGCTTCGGAAGGGCTATAGATTAAAAAAGGTAAATGCTGACACGTCAGAAAAACAAGACAGTCAACCGGACTCCCCCCTTTATGAGAGATATTTAGTAGTTCATCTCGATAGTGTCAGCCAGGTTGGTAAACATTCCTCCGTGTCTAAATGCCTAGTGCTTTTGGACTAAAAGTTTCCTGCAGTTGTCTCAAACTGATGGCAGCTTCCTGAGAAAATACGTTGTATATTTTAACTTGAAGATAGCTAATAAATAGGACAAAACAAGCTAACATATCTCTTACGTGAAATAAAAAACAAAAAAAAAACACGATGATTTCACTAAACCGGCCACGATGATATCGACAATTTCCTTTCCAAAGCAAAGAAAATTTTACTCCTTTACCGACTAGAACGCAAGATGACCTTGGGAGTTAGTTGGTGCTAAACGTTAAGGTTGTTTCTGTAAGTCTTACTGAACTTAAACACAAAACAAAATAAACATCTTCGGCCATGAAATGCATACAGAAACTCTTTGGAAAGTTCACGCCCTTTGTCCTTGTGGGTGGGTTGCTCAGAGACTAATCTATAGGATCGTGATCGAATTAATCTATGGGATCGTGATCGAAGTTTTATTCCGCAAGCCGCCCCTTGTTCAACAGACTCTCCTTTGACACGCTGCATCACTCAACCGGAGGGGAAACTCCCATATAAAAGTTGCCGGTTTTTGCAAGAAATAGGCGTGGTTCAAATTCATTGCTCCCTGAAGAGCTTCTACTCTGAAAGATAAAATCACAATGGTTTTGGTGTTCATTGTAGATTTTAACCCCTAAAAGCCCTGTTACGTTCACACGGGAGCCCTGGTTGAGCATGAAAATAGAAGCAGATATGAAAAGAGCAAAAGACATAAATATTAAGCCGGAGGAAGCCCGAACCTTTAGACACTAGCGTTTAACATAGAAGCATTTTAATTGCCGAGTTCTCTTAAGTTTGTGACTGGTTACTTTCCGGCCCCTTCCTCACAAAAAAGTATCACCAGTAATTTAGAATTGACTAAAACACCACCAGGATCAGTGTCAGTTGGAGAATGGTGTCGCATTTGTTGGGGGAAATAATATTGGAGCGGCGTATAAGTAAACACTCTTATGTTCGATGTTGTAATCACTTTTCTTATTTTTGTAAAAAATTAACTGATAAACCCTCTCATCGTTTAAAACTCTGCTTTATTTCTGGGTAATCCACCTATAAAGGCTTAAGTACTTGAAGCCGGCAAGGCTCATAGTGTCTCATGCGTTGAAACAGCCGTACTAACTTAATAAATCATAAAATACAAAAAACAAAATTGAGATTGCTTTGTTAAGGAAATGCTCTTAATTAAAAAGCATTGCAACGTAGGCTTTTGCCGTCAATTTTCTGTATACCAATAAAAAAGTATTTATGTTATAACGTGATGAGCAGTATCTCAAACAAGAGAAAAAAAAAAGAAAGAAAAGTGAGTGATTACTGCAATATAGTTCACACTAGTCAGGGGCATTTTTAGATAATTTTATGACACTTGCTCACCCATTTGGTATCACTGATGACGGAAGCAGTGCCAATTTACAAATTTGTGCAAGTCGTTTTCACAAGATCAATAAACACTGATCACCGCATGAAATAGCAGCTCAACAGATTGAATTGCTCCACTTAGAGATTTTCTCCAGAAATTCAAACGTTATAACACCCTAGCCCTTATAGAGCATAACAAACAGCTCCACAAGAAAGTACAGCTCAGTAGCTTTTAATTGAATGGTCACACTTAAAGATTTAATCTACAGACTCAAAATTTAGAACCACTTTGCACGGCATAATAAACAGCACCACAGGAAAGTACAGCTCAGTAGCTTTCATTTGAATGGTCTTACTTTAGGATTTCATTCACAGACTCAAAATTTAGAACCACTTTGTACAGCATAATAAACAGCACCACAGGAAAGTATTGCTCAGTAGCTTTCATTTGAATGGTCACACTTTAGGATTACATCCACAGGCTCAAAAGTTAGAATCACCTTGTACAGCACAATAAACAGCACCACAGGAAAGTACTGCTCAGTAGCTTTCATTTGAATGGTTACACTTTAGGATTTCATCTACAGACTTAAAAGATAGAACCACCTTGTACAGCATAATAACCAGCACCACAGGAAAGTACTGCTCAATAGCTTTCACTTGAACGGTCACACTTTAGGTTTTCATTCACAGACTCAAAAGTTAGAGCCACCTTGTACAGCGTAATAAACAGTACCACAGGAAAGTACTGCTCAGTAGCTTTCATTTGAATGGTCACACTTTAGGATTTCATCCACAGACTCAAAAGTTAGAACCACCTTGTACAGCGTAATAAACAGCACCACAGGAAAGTACTGCTCAGTAGCTTTCATTTGAATGGTCACACTTTAGGATTTCATCCACAGACTCAAAAGTTAGAACCACCTTGTACAGCGTAATAAACAGCACCACAGGAAAGTACTGCTCAGTAGCTTTCATTTGAATGGTCACACTTTAGGATTTCATCCACAGACTCAACAGTTAGAACCACCTTGTACAGCATAATAAACAGCAACACAGGAAAGTACTGCTCAGTAGCTTTCATTTGAATGGTCACACTTTAGGATTTCATCTACAGACTCAAACATTAGAGTCACCTTATAAAGCATAGGAAACTGCGCACAGGGAAATGCTGCTCAACAGCTTTCATTTGGAAATTCCTCTCAAGGATTTCCTTCAAAGATATAAAAGTTAGACAGTGACAGTTAGGTAGTGACACTTGAGGATTTCATCCTTGCACTTAACTTGTACAACATAACAAACAAGCGCCATAGGAAAGTACTGCTTAACACTTCTGGTCAATATTCCACTGAAGGAATTCATCCAAAGACTCCCGAAAAGTGAAAAGCACATTACACGACTCGTAGTCTGACTAAATCTCTATGATTTATCGTCTTACATTACCTACCTTTGTGTTCACTGCGGGTTTTGCACCTGCATGACCTCAACAGAGTTCTTCATCCTTCGACTATCGAGGCCAAGATTCCGGGGAATTTGGAAAGAAAGAATTTAAAACTCTCCTAGCCTGTGAAATCGTCGCGGCAAATGGCAGCGAAACAAAACGCGCAAAAACCTAAAGAAGCATCCATAAACTAGCTCTTGAGAGCGCTTCTTCCAATGAGAAGAGAGAAACGCAGATATCGTCATTGTTTTTCATGTGAAGAGTTTCAGACAGCTTGGTTCTTGAGAGCATTAACCAAGTATTCCATAAAAATAACTTCTCATAAGCCTTTGCTACAGGCGCCCACTCGAGAACATCCACTCTTGTAGCCGAGAAACGAGATTCTACTTATGTTTGTCCTGACGGATGGCATGTGTTGGCAAGTGACTTAAATGGCAGTCATTCAGTTTCTAGGAGCGTAGAAGAGGAAATGACCTTCTTATGAAAAGTTTAATGCTGTTAGTTCTTTGTTTTTACAGTCGCTGGTCGGTAGCGGAAAAAGGTTACACGCTTTAATCCCTTTTCACTAAGGGTTTATCTCACTTGGTTGCAGCCTAAGATTTTAAGTGCTTTTGTTTTCTGATTATAGCCAATAAAATAAAATAAACCCTTGTCGTTTAGTAGAGTGACGGTCTTGTAGGTCTTGTACTCAAGTTACCTGACGGATCTTTTGCTTCCACCTTTTAACCCTTTAGTCCCAATAGTGACAAGCATCTAATTTCTCCTTACAGTATTACTACTTTATCAAACATACAGGTCATGAGAATAAAGAAAATGATCACCAATAATCAAATTCTCCCAACTAGTAATATAAGAAATATAAGGAGAATAGTGAGGAGAATATGGATGTTAACATTGGGCGTTAACGGGTTGACCAAAGTCTGTAGATGAATTTCTCAAGTTTGACCATTCAAACGAAAGCTTTATTGAGGCTTCCCTTTGAAGTGTTGCAGTTTTTCTCCCAAGAGTTTGCAAACTGAATTTTGAAATTTGTTTTCCTTTCTGAACTAGTAGGATACTAGCGGAGAATGAAAGGGCCAAGAATAGTAAAACATTCTCACTGCATACAATTGCCCTGACACGGGAAACTAAGTTATGGGAGGATACCCGCGACTGCCAGGGCAAAAGGCGTGTCAAATGTTGGATACACCATCGACCGCCACCAGGGGAGGTGGGAGAGGCGAAACTTTACCGTAACTTCAGCAAACTCCGTTGAACTGACCACGAGATGACTGAAACTGTGATATTTGAGGCGAAGGTCGCAATGCATGATGCTACTAGCGCGCAGGCGCTGAACGCCGGAATTTGAAGAACTCAAACCTTTCCCGCGTGACGGGCTAATTATGTATGCAGTGAGAATAGTTAATCCGAAGAAATATGCTGAACTTTTTCAATGGAAAATCACCAATAGCTACTTATCGACTGAGTTATGACGAAAACGTAGTTACACAAACATTTGACTTCCTTCATTTAGTCGATGAGTATGCCTAACAAACTTTCGGCTGGCCAAAAAAGAACACTGAGTGCTGGTTGAGTAAGATCTTTTTGTGCAGGTGCAGCTTTGTTGCATGCTAGATTATATTTCCGAGCAAAGACTCAGAGATAAACCGAAAATACGATCCGGCTTTGCCTTGTTTCTCTTCATGGCATGCAATACGGCATTTAACAGCACTCAAGGAAACGTTTCCTGATGATGATTAGTCTTGAGGGAAGAGACGGTTGCCAGACAATTGGTATTATGTACTAAAATAGAGTGGTAAAGCGTTGATGTCACCAGAAAATATTTCAGAAATTTTCTATTCTTCACGAGCAAAAATTTGTGCTCAGTAAGTCACTGTTGACTTGAAGTCTTTGTTAGTGCTGGTAGTTGTTTTCCGTTATGTTTTGAATCAGTACGCTGTAGGGATAATATCAGAGTCTACTAACGTGATTTATGTCAAAATAAGTACAAGTTCTTCTGGATCCCGTCGTAACCTAAACTATTTGAGAATAGTAAAACCACTTATCAGAGTGCTGGGTAGGTGGACACATGCTTATTGTCGCCATACGTAATCCCGGCTACGGTCGCTACTGGTAACGACCGTAGTTTTTGTGTAGCCATCCACTGAAACACCAGATAAACTATGTAACACGCTTTGAGCGGACGATAATGTAAGTCATCTCACTTCATTTCTACGACATGCATGTCTACGGGTACTGGGTATATAAGTATACAAGTATAGGGTCTGTAGGCTGCGAACAGGCTCACTTGTTTGATTTCCGGTGTTATGCAGCCGCGAGTTCTGAAGACAGCTTGTAAATCGCGGACGCGAACGCACGACGTTTTGAAAGAGCAGTCACCAGATATTTGCGAAAATGCTCGCGGTTACATGTACAGTAGCATGGTAGACCGCGTATTTTGGAAGTCTTAGATACGCAAATTGTGGAATGTTTTTCCGCTATTTGTGGAAGTGTCTCAGTACGTTATTTTAAGACAATCGTGTAATTGCTGAAACGCGGTGAGGTGAATTCGTTTATTGACAGGTACGCCTGGTGAATATTCCGTACCCTAAGCATAAAAGAAATGATTTTTGTTTTGTTTTTCTTTGCATTTTTTTCCATTTTTGTTTTTGTTCTGTTTTCTACAAAACCTTAACTAAATTTAGTACTAATAAAGGGAACATTCAAACGCATAGCATGCAGGAGTAATCTGTGCCAAATACTTGACAGCATAGTCAGTGTTTTTGGCTCGGTACACAATAAAATGTGTTATTGACGTGAATTTCAACTACGTCAACCGGAATGAGAGCACAAGTGCTGTTTTTCCGTGTTTCTGGCGCGCTCTCCATTTAACGTCAGTAAACGATGCCATAGTTGGGCAGAACGATACATTGATCTCCTATGTCAATGAACAGAGGTCATCAATTGAGGTTTGACGTTAAATGAAGAAGGAGGCTTCTGATATTTTCACCGAATGTTTATACAGCATTTAGTAGCCCACTTGGCAATTATGCTACGAGAACGTAAATTACTTAACCCTAAAGACCCTTTTATAATCCCCAATTTCAACACGCATGTTCTCCTGGCATCCATATCTTTCGTATGATACAAGTAGGAGAATTCGTGTAAACTTCAATAAATTTTATCTTTTGTGATCATGTTGTCCATTCTCATGACCTGTCTGCTGCATCGTGCAGCCGATATAAATTGTAAGGAAAAGTTCGGTACTGGCGTGCGTTTCTCAAAAGCCCTGAAACTTTTTGGGCCGATTCCGGGCCATATAATTCACACTGTAACTTGTAAACAAAGACGTTTCTAGGCATAAAACTTTGTTATAAGTTAAAATTTCTAAAGCACTATTTACAAGGCTAAAAAGGTTAAAAAAAGGAAAAAAACCGAACGTTTTCGACTAATTAAAAGTCATCTTCAGTCATCTTTTTTCCCCCTGAAGATGACTTTTAATTGGTCGAAAACGTTCGGTTGTTTCCTTTTTTTTCAACCTGTTTTTTAGGCCTGTAAATGGTGTTCTTAAATCATAAGCGAATATTATGGATATTAAAATTTTCTGGTCTTAAACACATTTTAAAATGACAGCCTTGAAGAATGAGTGGTTCATGTTTGCACAAATGGCTTTTCCGAGCCAAAAAGTTTTCGGGGCTTTCGAGAAACGCACACCTGGTCGAGGGTTACCTCTTTGACTCCCGTATCCATTTTGTGTCTCGTGTGATGTGGTTCTAACTTTTGAGTCTGCGGATGAAACCTAAAGTGTGCTCATTTAATTGAAGGTTATTGAACAGTACTTTCCTGTGGTGCTGTTTGTTATGCTGTACAAGGTGATTCTAACTTTTGAGTCTGTGGATGAAATCCTAAAGTGTGACCATTCAAATGAAAGCTACTGAGCAGTACTTTCCTGTGGTACTGTTTACTATGCTGTACAAGGTGGTTCAAACTTTTGAGTCTGTGGATGAAATCCTAAAGGCGACCGTTCAATTGAAAGCCACAGCACAGTACTTTCCTTTAGTGCTGTTTATTATGTTGTACAAGGTTATTCTATTAACGTTGGAGTCTGTGAATGAAATCCCACACAACTGAACAGTATTCCGCAGTGGTGCTTGTGTTTTTCAGAATTTTACAGAATATAATTTGGACTTTTTCTTGAATTTTTATTTCCCGTAAACCGTTTTCCTAATGGTGAAACTGGCTTAGAATCCGCGAAACTACTCATGGCTAGAGGCTGATGACAGGAGCTTACGCATGGGATGACCTCTTCCCGGATACATCATTAAATATTTGCTTGTTGTGCGATAAGTGGTCTTATCTCTCTAAATGACATCACGAACTTTAGTATTTCCGTATTTTCTATGAGTTTCTTATTTAAAAATAAAAGTGACAAATTCCAATTAATTAAATCCCAGATGCCGAAGACTCAGACGCGTTAAGAGATTTCTGAGCATCACAGTGCACTGAAGCAAGTTTTCATTTCATTCTCGTGCAGGATTGACCGTCCTTACTTCCTAGGCATTTCCTATTTTGTGGCTTGATTACATGGCGTATTTCTTGTAATTCGCACTAATCCACTACAGTCTTAAATTCCCTTTACTAGGTTTTCTCTGGTACTTGAAGATGTTTGAGGTAATGTTCCACTTTTCTTTTCATTAGCAATTCAGTTGGTTAGCACAGTGAAACGTTAACTGTTGTCACCCATTCTATATTGGAAGACCCAGGGTTAGATTACCAAGCGGAGTTTCGCTCAACTTTTTCCTTTTATTGTTGTAATTCTAATGTTTCAAAAGACGGCCTCCTCTCCAGTCTTGGTACGGAAACCAATCACTGCATGGGGACGAAACGAATACTGGCTGTGATTTACCACAGTGACTCAATTCATCTGTGGTTGTTCTTGTTCCTATAATTGTCTGTAGCTTGTCTGTAAAATGCCGCGAGACTTGAGGGGAGGCCAAAAAAGAACAAGAAACGACGAGAGTTTTAATACGATTTCTAGCGCATGAGAGTTGATGGGAGTTAGAGGCCACACAAAAGCAGGAGATTGAATTTGCTTTGATTCTAATTCAAATTTGAGCAGATTCGAAGTCTTCAGCTGAGAACACAAGTTGAGTCGCCGATAGCACACGCGAGTTTCAGGCAAATCGTCAGCGAGCGTTTGAAATCTCCCCAACTCCAATTCTCGTTCGGGCAAAATTTCTTCGGCATTCTGGGTTGTATCTAGCTAAATAACCTAATCAACACTTACAAACTCCTGTGTAAGGCAAGTAAAACAGCTGCTATAAGTGGGTAAATGTAGAACCGCCCAGTAGTGATAACAAAGTCTTATAATGGTAACTCCCGCCCCATATAGATAAAATAGTCAAACAGCAACTTACCTAAAATGTACTGCGAAGGAGAAACTAAAACAGCGTCAGTTTTCTTAAGGAGGTATGAACCCTATTAAAGCAAAGAAAAAATGTTTGAGTAGCTTGAAGGACTTCCCTTTTAGTTTATCCAGAGATGACCCGCCCTTTAACTTGACTGATAAAAATTTGGCACGGTCCAACCAAGAGAGGAATACTCGAGAAACGTGACGCGACAAAAGTAACATGCCTGCACATAAAGTCGTTTTCCGTACTTAACCCTTTACCCCAATATCCACATGTATATTCTCCTCACCGTTCTCCATACTTTCTTATTTCACTAGTTGGGAGAATTCGATCAAACATCAACACATTTCATGTCTGGGGATCATTTCCTTTATTCTCGTGACGTGTATATTTGATTAACTAGTGATATTGTAAGGAGAAATCAGATGCTTGTCAGTCTTGGGGCTTAATTAAAGGGTTAATGACGGGAAGAAGACACTCCATTTAACAATGTAATTGTGTAACTAATGATATTTTCATAAGCTTTAAAGTGAAATACAAAATAATTGCGCAAAGTAGAAACCTCGTACCCAAGTGACAGTCAGTATCCTTGTCTTAAGACGCTTATTGACATTAAAGATGCCTTTTTTTTAGTTTTTGATGCGAATCGTCAACTATCAGGGCATTACAATTTAAGAATTGAAACTGGAATGCTTTGTCTTTGCGTAATCTCGAAAAAATTAGAGGAACCCTTCTCCTCATTTCCCAATCTGGTATCTAGAGCCGGCGTACCTGAGGACCAGCAGTTGAACGTAGTGGTATTAAATTAAAGGAAGTGATATACGTCGGAAAGGGAGAAGCAATCTCGTTGCCAGTATCCCTTTAATCGAGGGATGGAGAGAAAACGGTTAAAAAAAAAATCGGAAAACGTTTGGTCTGGGCGGAACCCATGACACAATGACACACCTCACAATAATGTCGCACACCACAGTAGGAAAAGAGTAAAGTGCTGTTATTTTACTGATAAGAGAAAATGTTGTTTACTTCCATTGAACCAGGTTCTTTATCGCCTCCCACGCAAAAATGCTCAAACAACTACTTGATCTCAAGTATTTTCACATGAATCAGTGGCGTCATGAAAACCACACGTTAAACCACCTTTCAGAAACCTGATAAGTCTGCTTTCGTCTTAGAAGCACATGTTTCGTCACTTGCAAAATTACATTTTGTAAAATATTGAACGGCTATAATTGGCAGAGCATGGTAGCGTTGCTTTTATGTGAGTTGTCACACTTTAGGATTTCCAGGACAGAGACTCAATACGTAAGAAGCAACTTCAACAGCATATAGGAAACAGCACCACAGGAGAGTACTACTCAATACCGCCCATTTGAATGGTGACACTTTAGGATTTTCCACAGACTCAAAAGTTAGAACCACCTTGTACAGCATAATAAACAGCACCACAGGAAAGTACTGCTCATTTGTGTTCATTTGAGTAGTCACACTTAAGGTTTTCATCCACAGAATCACAAGTCCTTGTACAGAATGATAAACAACACCACAGGACTAAAACAACTGTTCAACAGCATATTTTTGTCTGGTAAAATTGGTGTCACTTTAGATTTCACCCAGATACTCAAAAGTTAGAATCGGGTTACAGCGGATCAGTATCGAGGTTTAGATTCTCCAGTTTTAAGACTTCCTCTTTTTGCTACAACTATCAACTTCTTCGTTTTGTGGTACTGATCATGAGCATTAACCAAACAGATCACTGATCGAGACAAGATCTCCTCGATAGTATACACTTAGGCGAATGAGAAATTTGAGCTTATCAACTTGGTTGAGCACTAAATCATATTGGAGAGTCAGTGGAGGGCAAGTATTAAAGTGACATAAACTTGAAACAAAAGGTTTACCATCTAACAGCCAAAGATAACAATGCAACGAGAAACGCAGAATGCTTGCATGTAGAGGAGTGTAAAATAGACGGCAAACAAGTGAGATAAACTAGAAACGAAAGAGTAGCTCTCAGCCAATAATAACAATGATTGCCCTTTAATGTCTGGTAGTAGCTGATGTTATGTTACCTCATTCAAAAGAATTTTGATCTTTTTTCCAAAATGGCCACAGTTGAAACGAAATCCAAATGTTACCACTTCCACATAACAAATAGCACCACAGGAAGGTCCTGCTCAGTAGCTTTCATTTGAATGGTCACACTTAAGGATTTCATCCACAGACTCAAAAGTAAGAACCACCTTGTACAGCATAATAAACAGCACCACAGGAAAGTACTGCTCAGTAGCTTTCATTTGAATGGTCACACTTAAGGATTTCATCCACAGACTCAAAAGTAAGCACCACCTTGTACAGCATAATAAACAGCACCACAGGAAAGTACTGCTCAGTAGCTTTCATTTGAATGGTCACACTTAAGGATTTCATCCACAGACTCAAAAGTAAGAACCACCTTGTACAGCATAATAAACAGCACCACAGGAAAGTACGGCTCAATAGCTTTCACTTGAATGGTCACACTTTAGGATATCATCCTCAGACGCAAAAGTTAGAAACACCTTGTATAGCATAAGAAACAGCACCACAGGAAAGTACTGCTTATTAGCTTAATTTGAATGGTCACACTTTAGGATTTTATTCACAGACTCAGAAGCTACAACCACCTTGTACAGCATAATAAACAGCACCACAGGAAAGTACTGCTCAGTGGCTTATATTTAACATTTTAGGATTAATCCAAAGACTCGAGGTTGGAACCACCTTGTACTACATATAACCAACAGTAACACGGGAAGGTTTTGCTCGGTAGTGTCATTAAAAGGTCACACTTTAGGGATTCGTTCCAAACTCAAAACTGATTCGAACCACCTTGTACAGCGTAATAAACAGTAACCCGCAGGAAAGTACTGCTCAGTAGCTTTCATTTGAATGGTCACACTTGAGGATTTCGCTCATAGACTACATGCTTCGGTCAATGTGAAAGTAAAAAAGTAACAATTAGGTTTGAAAAATTGCACTAAAAGCAATTTATTTTTATCCTTTTTTCTTCGTGAATACCATTATCTGTTAAGGCAACTTGCTTTCCATATGTTACTTTGATGTTTCTCTGCTTTGTCTTTGATTATCGGAATTGAAAGTTTGTTTAATGTTAAGAAGCTGATAAAGCAATTCATGATATTGAAAATGTCAGTGAAAGTTCAAAACCAAGAACAAGCGTGCCACAAGTCACACAGTTTCCTCCACTGAATCATGACTGCTAGATAAAATGGAAAGAATTTCTCTGCCGTGAATTAGCTCGAAACTCGTCAGGAGTTCACATTTTTCCTGTCTAGTTTATTGGATGACATCTTTGCCTAATTAACCAGAATGTCATATCTCACCATGACTAACTACTACTCCCTCCCACTGCGGTCTTGAGATAAGATTACCTGAAGAAAAACTGGCGCTGCCTTCTCTTGAAGACAGGGCTAATTACTTCACATTTGGTGATTGTATTTGCGATCAAACAGCTTCAGTTTGGAGTACTCAGAGTACTAGGTGATACCGTAATAGCATGAAAATAAACTGTACGTGCTTTACGCTCGCACGAATTACCTGACGTAAGCCATTAATCGGATCACTGTAAGTGTTTTCGTTGTATTCATTTCGTGGAGGAATTGAAAAATACAATTTTTCAAAAATGTGCAGTTTCAACCCGGGTTTCGCTCGCAGGGCAAGCACTAGAGTTTGTGACAATGGCAAAAAAGACAGAAGCACAAGGACAAATTGAAATTTTCTTTGTTTCATGACATATGGACCTATGTGAATTTACTTTGCTCAGTTGAAAGCCAAATCTAATCAGCTGCCAAAGGGCACATTAATTACCCTTTTTGTAAAGAAAAATGTTGTCCCACGTTGCATACTTTGGGTTGACCCTAGGCCTTAAGTTCGGTAAAATCAATTCTTGTTTGCCTGATAACCACACTGTAGGTATACCAGTATACACTACCGGAGTGCATACATAGACAGATTTTTAACACCGGCGTAGCTATCTGGTTCAGTAGTAGGGATATTAACTAATAGATAAAGGGCAAGTCAGGAGCTAGTCATCAATACTATAGCGGACACCTGTAGGTTTCGTTTTCAAGTCAACTAACCAAGGCTAAACAATGTAACTCGATTATAGTCTAATGGGGTCGCACAGAAATCGACCTGGCGAACTTAAGCGTAACCGCGGATGTATATCTCGACGTATGTAGGAGTTAGTGCCTCTTGTGTACTTTACAAAAGAAACTGACAAATAAAAGGAAAAGCGTTTTACACCGCATGAGGGCAGAAGAGAACAGTGAAAAAGTTTAAGCTTCACCAGTTTTCAGTTCCCGTTTGCGATTTTCAGTTTACGGCGATTTGTTAGAGAAAACTTCCATGAAATGCGTGGCGTATGCCCTGCAGCTGACCACACAGCTATCGATATAAACAGCGTCAAAGATCCTTGTTAAGGCTGTCAGCGAGTCCACAGGAATCTAGCTAGCTAAGGCTAAGTTTTGGTGGAACGCTTGAAACTCAATGCATGATTGTTGCTCACCTTGAAAGGCAAAACTCCAGTGGTGAATAAATCTTTTCCTTTCCCTTAAAAGACCGGTTAGCATGGAATAGACGTCATGTAGACGGTAGTAGTCAGTAGCTTTGAGCTGAAAGCAGACAAGATATGTGAAGTCTCCTAAAACATACAGCTGTCAGTTACACTGCTGTACACGATAATGAACCGGAAATTGATTTCAAACAGTTCTTCAACAGATTTGAATAGAATGCATTTCCTGTTTATGGAAAATTCTAGGGTTTTAGTAACTTTGAAATACTTGTAAACGATCAAAGCATTTTTAGTCCTATAATTTGAATGCAGTCAGTGAAGTAAACGCTATTACGTACCTAGAATAGCCCACTGTACATTGGGTATTCGGAGCCGGGATTACATGTACCTCTCCATCTGCAGCCGAATTTTCTTAAAAGTTCACCCTGCTTGTCGTTTTAGATCATGACCGTAAACGGGAAAACGTAAAGCCTGCAAGAGCGGATGAACCAAGAGCCGAAAAAAGCCCGGATGTTTTATAACTGATGAGCTGGACTTAGATAGTGTTCTTTTGGAACAACTGAAAGTGTTTCAAGCTAAGTAAATTTTGGTTGATTTGGTTGAGGTGTTCTAACAAAACACAATTTCCAGCCCTTTTGGTTGAAACTGTTGATTGCGTCAGTTGAACAAATCTCAGTTGAATAATTCTCAATCAATTCACTGAACCGAGTTCGCTACCGGTAGAATCGTTTGATCAACCTAACTGTGACTGACCTTTCTACCAGAAGAGCAGGCACCGAAAAAATAAAACCAAATCAACAAACCTAAACGACTGGTTTCAATACAAGACGACACGATAGAACTCTACATTCTTACCTTGAAAATCCTGACGCTACTCACTGCACGAAACGTTTAAAGTACGAACAGAAAACATCACGATACGAAATGCACGCCTCGTGAGCATGAGGCAATGCATTTGCTTTACAAGGCAGAGTGAAAACTCTGTAAATGATGTCAGTATGACGATTAATTTGGCATTCCAGAGTAAATATTTGATAAGGATCGCCTTTGATAAGGAAAGCAAACGGACAGTGCGTTAGCTGAACGATATGCACACTGATACAAAATGGGCCGGAAAATACCAATCTTCTTTTGTAAAAATTTGGAAAACAAACATCATCCCTTTACGTACTGCACGAAAGCTGTCGTTCGAAAGACACGCTAAATGAACTCCTACAGAATAAGTAAGACAGAAAACAGCGGCACTAGAAAGTACTTCTCCGTAGACCAGACACAGCTTACAGACAGCATGAAACAGTACCACAAGAAAGTTTTGCTCGATAGCCGTCATTTACCTCAGAGATTTTATCTACGAGTCCACCTTGTACAGCATTAGACAGCACCACCAGAGTGTGCTGCTGAATAGCAGTCAATGGCTTTCATTTGGATGGTACTAACCTTAAGAATTTGATCCACTCTATATTTAAAAACACCTTGTTCAACATAATGAGTACACCAAAGAGAAGACTGCCCAAAAGCTCGTGTTTGAATTATCACTTGGATTTTATTCACAGCCACAAACTTAACAAAATTTGGAATACGTTTGTTTGTTACTCAATGTTAGCTTTCTAGGAGTGCAGCAGTTTGCAGCCAGAAAAAAAGTTACGAAAACACTGACTCGTATTATTACTTAGAGCAAGAGATCAAGACAACGGTTACAAAGAACAGGATGTATTGAAAACTTTGCCATTTCCTCTTTCGTTGTTGTTGTTCCTCTTTCGTCGAATTTGTTGTTGTTGTTTTTCTTCCCTACAAAATCTGCTGTTGTTGTAACTTTGACCTAATAGATTTCACCTGATAACTTGCCTAAAATGTAACCGCGTTATATCTTTTGTGTGTCACACCAGGCTGAGTGATTGATAAAGGCTTTAAGAAGGAGAGAGGTTAGAATGCAGGGCGTAGACAGCTTGACAGTAGAAGAGTTGATTTATAATAGGGCTTAGTTTTCGGAGCATATTAGTCCGTAACGGGGATGGAGCAGGGGAAACAGCAGCTGAAAATCGTCTTGAAACAGTTAGTCACGTTAGGTTAAGGGTGAAAAACGGAAGAACCAAACTCAATAACAACTCAACAGCGAACTCAATCCGTGAGTGTGTCACCTGGACGTCTGACGCCTGAGCCATATTGTAGGTGGGCCATGGAGCCTGGGCGCCTTCCCAGGTGATTCGGGTCAATCCACAAAAATTTAACCGTGGTCGCTCGATGGACTCGAAAAAAATTGTTTTTAGAAAAGGCGTTTGGATGGCGGCTGTATCAGAGCGTTGTTTGCTGAAACTAACTGACACTTCTCTTAGACTAGCCCTCTTAGGGCGAAGTGGGGAGGGGGAATTTCTTGCTTTAAAGTTTGGATAGGGTCTCCCGTCCGGAGCTAAAAGCCGTGGACCAGTGATTTTTTGCAATCTTATGCGGACTGCTAAAGTCTTCTCCCTTTTTTCAGGCAAAACAGGAAAAACCCACGTCACGTCCACCAAGGTCCAATGAAAAGGTAGGAGCGGCTGTTATATATGGAATGGTAGATTAAACGCTTCTGACTAAGTAACTATTAGACGGGTTATATTTTGCGTAAATACTATTTTAAGTAAGGTAACTTCATTCTTTTTCACATGTTACGAGGGGACATTTGATCCTTCAATCTCGAAACAAGCATGACAAATTTTTAATTATCATCATTACCAGCTTCTTCAGCAGTTCTGCGTGTGGTCTCGATAATACTGATGTAATCTTGTCTCAGATGCTCTGATAATCCTCTAACCCTTCTTCGCCACAATAATGATCAATTTCCTGTCTTTCTCGCTGTGGTTTTTTGGGGTTGAATAGTTGCCCTATAAAGTAATGAAAATGTTTGCTTTATTTACAACATTTGTTTATCACAGTGTATTTTGCTAACTAGATCCAGCAGGATCCGGCACCTGCGCACCTTTGCTTTGTCCGTCGGCCCTTGCAACATTTTCATGACTAATAAAGCGTTCATATTTGTGTAAGCTTAGGGACCGCTCATTTTTTATGAGGTAAGGGGGGGCTGGTGGGATTTGAGGGGGGGCCATGTGAAAAAATTTGGCTTCAAAGGGGGGGGGGGCCAGCCGAAAAAATATGGTGTGTAAAGGGGGGTCACCAAAAAAATGCCTTCAAGTTTAATAGTGACAGCATCTGTAATAATGCAAACATCAGTGCCAGAAGGCCAAAAATAGGGTTTCTAAGGTTCTGAAAATTCAAACTTTCCTGGGCCGGGGGAGAATGCCTCCGGACCCCCCTACTTTATTGTACACCCAACGGCAACTCTACCCCACCAACTGTTTCATTACAAAATACAGCCAGGGGAATGTCAACTCTTTTTTGGCCTCTGCTGGTCTGATTCTTAAACAGCTAATAACAGTGTCCGAAATAATGCTTTCAACCGGCATGAATTGTCTGTTTATGTACTTCAGAATAAGACATTTACTTCTGCAGGACTTGAGTGTTAACTGATTGACTGTTTAATTTAAGCTTCATAAGTTTTAGATTTGCTTTCTCACTTTTTCTTGTTTTCTCTTTTTTTTTGGGTGGGGGGGGGTCATCTCAAATATTTAGGACTACAAGGGGGGCCAGGTAAAAAATTTCTATTGTAGATGGGGGGTCATTATATTTTACAGGTACTACCCATCAAATCCCACCGGCCCCCTCCCCCCCCCCCCCCCCATCCCATAAAAAATGAACGGTCCCTTATACGGGTTGATCTGTTCGGCGTTTCCATCTGAAAAATTTTAAAAGGTGCAGAAAATTTCAGTTAGGAAACGGAATCCTATCCGCCGAATTTCCGAGGTGCTAATGGCTTTCCGAAAATGCTAGCTGACCTTATTTTACACTCTAAACGACATATTTGCCCCTCCGAAAGTAATAGGAATTGAGCAGTCACCTTTTTACGAAAGCCTGAGGCGATCAGTTTCGCCAAAAAATCTCTAGCCTTCACTACAATTAAAGCCGAATAACTCCGGCGATTTAGATCTGCCGAACGGATATTCCGCCGAAACGAACCGTTGTGCCCCTGATTCATCGAAAGGCCGTGTTGGGAACGCACTGTAAATGAGTGTGCACTCGATCACGGGTAAACTGAGAAGGAGCCAAAGAGAATTGACAACCGTACAGACTTGCTCATCTCGCAGTATGTGCGTCCGCCAAAATATCGGAATTTTGCTTGCCAAGCTTACATGTTATGATAAATGGCTAAATGCCACCAACCAAGGATACAACTTAGAAACTGGATAAAAAGATTCCAAAGAGAAGAGCATAAAGTAAGTTCAGGGATAACGCACAAGATCACAAGAGTAGAAAGTAGATTAAGTTCGTCAAAATTAGGCGATCCCGGCAGAAATCAAAATTGCCGTTCTAGTAGCCGGAACTTTGAGCTTAACTTTAAACCGTAATTTTCTCTCTCTAGTTAATGTTTCTTTAATTTCATCGCTTTCGGCGATTTTCTGTAGAGTTTCAAGGTAATACAGCAATTTCCTATCAGCCTATCAACCTGAAATCTTAATTTTGCCTCACGAATAACCTGAAACTGAAAGAAATAGCAGCTAAGCCTAAGTACTAAAAATTGTAGCGAAAATTTGGCAGAAATCACAGCACAAAAATATACGAAAGCTTGGAGCCTCCGAATGACTGAAAGCCTACAGTGATCTACTGTTTTATGCTTATTGTTGAGGTATAAAGAAGTGTGGAAATATTTATTCCTACATGGACAGAGTACAATTTCGACGGTTAAGGTTTGAACCTCGAGGCAGAGCCTCATCGCACGAAACTGTATTAAGTAACCCATCCCCCCCCCCCTTCAGATTTTTCATTAGACTCAATAGAATACGAGAGGCTCACTCTCCGAGTCAGTGGCCATTAAAGGGGCACAGTCACGAGGATTTTGCAGATTTCTTGTCAAAACTGTGCTGAAATTACCGGTAGCTAACTTTATCCATGCCCAATTGTGTTTGAACATTTAAAGGAACATATTAACTTAATTTCATTAAGAGAAAACAAACCATGACCATTTAATATCAATTTAATGTCAACACGCTGAAAGAATTTGAAAAGTTTAGCCTAATTTTTTCAAATTGCAATCCATTTCCATCCGTGCCATCCGTAGCAACAGACGACAGAAAATAGTTTCAGTGAAGTAATATAGTCTTTGGTAACAAAACTAGACCATTATTTGTGGGCGTACATTGGTGTGAGGACGTATTTTTTAATTTTTAAAGTGAACTCAAATAGCGTGACTATGCCCCATTAACATTCACGTGCTCTCGTTCGTTGCTCTCATTGGCCCAGACTTGTTATTTATTACACTGTGATTACGTTGCCACCTTCCGTTTTAAGTTAATGTTTTAATTAAGATTTTACAGGTTTTAAGTCGAAAAAATTGTCCTTTCAAAAGTTGAATTCGTTGTATCCCTGCGCAATCACAACCTGTCTGACCGGCTCTGACCAAGAAAAAGACTGCGAGTCTGTTTATTTGTCGTGTTCAGTGACATGAACCGGAACTTTTCATCTCTTCCGCAAAATATGCTTTGCATACACAGCATGCAAATAACGTCAGAGGTCCCATATGAGCACGAAGACAGGAAGTGTGACTGCGTGTTAGAAGTAGTGCACGGGACTCAGTGACTGATTGGACACATAATGAGGTTGTATATGCAGAGAGTACTGACGGAGAGGCGGAAGTGTTTCGAAGGTTTACAGCTATTTCAATTAACGTTGTCGGACCGACTCAGGCTTACGCAACACGCAACCTCGTACCCAGGGCCTTCTCCTCGTTCAAAATGGCGGTCGGAGAAACCCCTGGCCAAGGCTGCTGAAATACTCCAGGAATCGTGGAGTATTTTGTCACGTGATACACGATGAAATGGCTTTTTCGGAGGTTGTTTCCAGCGTATGGCGGCCCTGTTTGTTTTCTGCACTCGGAAACCGTTGTTCAAACGGAACGAAGACATTTCGTCGTGTTTACGTGACGAAATTCTAACGAATTTTTGGAGCCACTTTGGCAGCCTTGGCCAGAGGCGCTGGGGACGAGGTTGCGCAACAAGACCGAAGGGTAGTGTGGGTAGTTGCAAATCAGACTTAGTTTAACGGTTGTCAGAAGTTATCGGGAACTTTGAATTTCTTAGTATGAATTAATAGATAGGCACCATCCGATTATTGTCAGCGGCAATCCTGATTTGGCTTTCCATTTTCAGTTGTTAGTTTTTGTCATGAAGTGCAAAAATTCATGTTCCATATTTTTCATAATGCTGTTTTTCCTACTTCTAATTTACATACCAAGCACGTGCTCCACGTGTACCCGCATATTTTAAATTTGCATCCCGTTTTAATCCAGTAAACAAAAAGATGTGTGCGATTAAAAATTACGTTTTAAACGAAAACTCTATCTGGAAATAATTCTTGGCTTTTTGTTTAATTTTTACGCTTTAAAAACTCTTCCATATACTTGCTATTGTACGGCAAGCAAGGTACTGCTGATTATGTTGAACTTAGGTATGAAAAATCCCATATTACTCTGCGGTCTTGTCGCGTAGGCTTAAGCTCTCATCTGACAGAAATAGCTGTATATTAAGTTTTTGCGAGCCACGCTATTTCTAGCTTGTTTTATGAAAATGTTTATTCAGGAAAACAGACCGAGATAACTGGAGATATTCGCGCAATGTTTACTAATTGCTTCAACTACAACCGGTCCATTTAAAAATAGATTTCGTAAACAATGTGCTCTCCGTTGAGGAGACAGCAAAGGAGCATCCTACCAGCAGAAATTTGTGATCTTCTCTCGGGGTTAAGAGGAAACTGCCAGCGTCAAAAACACAGACGCGAACAGACTACGAAATACAGATTTCAGCCCCTGCTAGATGGGTACGGAAAGACAATCCGGTAGAGTGAAACACCAAATAGACGATATAAATTCGGTGACGGAAAATGACAACTGTATAAAGAATGAAAAAAATATGAATAGAATACGGCAATAAAAATAAGGAGGAGGACGATTCTTGATTGGCAAGGTTAATAATACTGATCAATGTGACGTGTGATTTTCACTGCACGTAAGCCCACAAGCACAGATCAAAAGCCAGCTGTTTGAACATTTTGTCTTTTTAAATGCCTCTTATTTTTGCGTGGGTTTTATTTTTATTTTCGCATATCGTTTTATGTTTACGAAAATGCTCAACCCTCGAAACATTCAATAGTTCCATAGTTCAAATGAAGGATAGCAATGTTATCGCATGTGTTTATGGCCAATGAAATAAAAAATATCCTGATTATTCGGACTGGAAGCCTTGTATTTTTGTTTCAATTTTTGTACGTGACTCATCGAATAAGGGTAATTTTCTTTACGTCAGTTGTAACGACCTCTGTAACAAGTATACTCCGCACAGATAATTGTAGCGTAGGGGGAAACCGATCCTCTATCGCCGCTAATAAGGATCTAACCGGGATGGAGGCGTTATGGAGAGGCGGGAGAATAGGTTAATGGGGGCATTTAGTGGTTTACTGTGATATGCCCCTCATACCCGCAGCCCCCGACCATCTCGCCCCGGTTATAAGCTCATCAGTCTGGCAGCCGTAAAAAACAAAATATTCCGGTTATATTGCCGCCCGCGTGTGACCAATCCCTTTACATAACCTCGCTATCTTAACACGGAATGTAATCCGTACGCATAGCTTGTTACCACGATTCCATGGACATACAGCGCAATTTTACCAAATTTAAACGACGTTTTATTATAGGACGTGACCACAGCCCCTAAAACGTGCTATAGATTCACCGTGATTGCTGTCACCAGACCATGCAACACGAATTATGTGCACGCTATCTTCACGTGTCCATCAAGCGAAACTAGGCCATAGGAGGCACTACTGAATATATTTTTGACGGAATCTGACGATTTTTTCTTTTTCCTCTCTGTCTCTCTCTCTCCCTTTGAACGCCGGACTTTTAACATGAAAGAAGTTTTTTAGCTACAAATTCTAGTGGTTTTTCCCAAGTTCTTTTCGAAATGCGTGACCTGCAGTTTCCCAAATTTATGAAAATTTATTCATTTGATTTTCGATTTGCAACGAAACAAGGTCAGGCTTGAAGGAAGGAAATTCTTATGGTCACGATATTTTTTCATATCATTTCTATTTATATTTCGTTGCAATTAAGGCATATTAATAAACGTTACAAAGGACTCTACGAATAACTGAACAGAAAATGCAATAAGGACTTGGTTCGCCCAGTGGCGTACGTTCATAGCGGGCTAAAAGAGACTATCTGCTCTGAAAGTCCCACGACTGACAAAAACTTTTCCACACAAAGGCCTCTTTTAAATTTTAATTAAAACCAAAACACTGCTATTCGTTCTATGTGATAAACTGAAATTATTTTTGACACAGTTCGCATGACAGTCATGTCAGGTTTTTAGGTGCTTTCAAATTCATGACGCAAGAGTTTGTCAGCTTCCCGTTTTCATGAGCTGATCATGGGTTTAAAGCACTTAGAGAAAATGTATATTTTTTTCGATTTTCGTTAACACTTTTTGATTTCTTTTCTGTTGTTTTTCGGACCAATACGACAACGCTATGGCAAAAATTTAACAAACTATGTCAGATATGTTAACGATTTTACACGACTTTATCTTTAATCGTTCTTTAACCCTTTACGCGTTGTGAGAAATGCACTCCAGTTAAGTATTGTTGCTGTTTGTTATTTATTTCCAGTTTATCTTTTATCAGACAAGAAGTCACTCCCTTAAACAACTGCTAAATGAACAAGCATTAAAGTGACTCCGCCTGAGTGAAAACAAGTTCAGCGAAAAAACATTGACATCATCTTTTTGACACAACTGAAATTCAATTTGTATGTTAATGCCTTTGTGTGAATTTACAAAGTGAATTCTTTTGGAAAGTTTCATTACCTTGTCACACACCAACAGGTTGTCACTTCTATGCTTGGAAATCGAAATTCGTGAAAATTGAGGAAGTCGTAGGCCAAGGCAAATGTCCATTGATTTTTTCTTCTGCATATTTTTAAACTTGTCATTTCATGACAACTTATTTTCAGCCATCGATTGAGCAATTCTTTAACGCATCCTTGCGTGCGTTTGCGTGAGTTCGCGCAGCAATTTAATAATTTAAATAACAAAACCTTCCGTAAAACCACTAGGTTCTTTGTGTTGAAAGAGTAGTTGGGTCCGCAGTGCTAATTTTAAAATGATTTCAGTCACGTCTAACCGAATAACAAAAACGTTCGCAATTTCTCTCAACAGTTTTTTAATGTTATTGGAAGAAAATATACAACTTTCCATAGCCTTAACATTCCTTTTCGTTTTTCCTTTCTTTGAAAAATTTACCCTATCGACCTTAGTATTTACACAGTTTTCAGATTAAAATTGTCATGCTATCAAAACTTATTATTAAATAAGAAGTCTTATTCCAAACGGCCTGCGGGGGATGTGAAAGGATTATTTACAAATCTTTTTACCTATTACGTTACCCCTCGATGACCCCTTTGTTTTTGAGGTGACTGCTGTTTGCGATTCAGTCACGTCTCAAATGGATGTCAACAACAGATGCAACCAGCTTTTAGTTCTAAGAAATCTTTCAAAAAATACAAACAAGTTAGGACTCAAACCGCACGTACAAAAATTTTAATCTTGACCTTTTTAAGCAGTGTTAAGTTTTATCTATGTACAGAAATTTTTGTCTTTTTATTCAAGTTCTTTGGTATGGCAGAAAAATTCAGTTTTTATACACCAAATAATTTACACTATATGCTTCGGCACTCAGCTCAAATGTATATATTAAAATCTCTGTTTTCGTTACTTAGAATTCTGTCTTCTGTTATAAATTATATTAATTAAAGATTGCCTTCTTTGGTTCTTTGGCAAAAATTCTTCAATATCTTCACCGACCCCCCGACCTGTCTTGTATTTCAGATGTCATATCGTTCATGTTGTTTTGTTCCTCTGGTATTAACCGTTCCAATTCCATTCATACTGGAATTAAACTTGATCTTCTTTGCTCCACAGCTCCTAACTCTTCGGAGCAACTTTCTTGGATAGCAGGCAGCATTCGACTGTTTCGGCTTGCTCTTCTGTTTATTTTCTTTACAGTTCTTTCGTCCGCACGTTCAAAGTCTCTCAAAACTCTCATCCATTCTTGTTTCTCCTTGGGGCTCTCCGCAGTGAAGCACAACAATCCAGTCGAAGTTCCAATACGTTCGCCTTGCGGCGTCAAAGTGAACGAAACGTCGCTGTTTTCTGTGATGACACAGGATTTCAATCGGAGAAAAGCACAATGCTTTTTCCACATCCATGCTGAATCGCTGTAAAACACAATGAACGGGTCTGATACCCTCGTGTACGCCACTGCCATAAGCCTGACATGACGATTTTTACTTTCATCCGGAGTGAGCACCAAATAACCAGATTTCGTCTCGGCCATGTTTTCGTTCATATTTACTCGGGTTGTTTATCTGGAGTGACTCTTTGCCGTTGTGGAGATTTTATAAGTTACGAAGCCAACAGATTAGCGAAGGCATGAAGCCAATATGAAAACTGAACTTTACATTGCCCTTACTTTCCTTTTATTTCCCGCTTTAGGAAATGACGTAAGGCGTAGATAAACAAACGGCTTAATCGGAATAAATTATAAAAATGATTCTTTATTTCCCTTTCATGACGTCAGTTCGTCGTTATGACGAATAAGCGATGATACGTGTTGCGTTACTTTGGCCAAATTCCTCGAGTATTTTCTAGAAACGTCAAGATTCATTTAAAATCGTCTGAGTTTTGGGGCGTTTTGGTGCTTGTTTCTATTTTTATAACGCTTCGCAGTGCTTTTGGCGAACTATTTTCGTCTCCGTATAAAGCCGCTCTTATGCTGCGATTGAACCGGAAAAAAACAGCGCAGTAAATTACCGGAAGTGCGATGAATAATTTATGTCATAATTTTACTGAATCGATATCGAAATAGATTTTCCGCTGTTTTTCAGTTTCACACTGCTTATTTGGTTACATCGCCTTCACGGTAAATGTTGTGGATGTGCTAACAAACAAGGAAGCCTGTTTTGAATTTTGGCAGCCGACGTTCCACGCATCCTATCAGTTTTCATCTTCTAGGGATGTTTTTCAACGATGAATTAGAAAAACAAAACAAGACGTGACATGCAGGTCATACAGTAAATAGAACACGCCTGAAAAGCACTGATGTTTTCTTTATGTTCTATTCAATAGCGCTGAAAAACACTTTGACTTATGTGAAAGCTGGAAAACATCCAGTAGAGGTACAAGTTGAGGAAAAATCCTCAACTTTCAGAAGAGCTAATTTTAACATTCTAAATCCTGTTAGGGCTTGTAGATCAGGGTTTGTCCACCGCGCTGAGTTCCATATAAGGGTATGTGATCCGTGGACAGATTTGCAAGCAGTCAGCTGATTTTGAAATAGTATGATATCAGTAGAAAGCTATTATTCAAAGAATGTTCTGCCTTAAACGTTTTTTTTTTTCAGTGAGCAGGCCGGAAGAAAATAAAGGACTTTAATTTTAGGATTTTTCGTTCATTCTATTTTTGTTAAGGGGAAAAACCGGGTGTGATGCGGAGGAGAAAAAGTTAGGCGCGACAGTTGACGAGATGAAACTACTTAAAGTGGTTTCTACAGAAATGAACCAAATTTAAAATGTGTTTACAAAAGGAAGCCCGAAAAAGATCTAGTGATCGTATTCACTATTTTTGAATCACGTTACAGGATAGCCTAGGCGTGTTTACATTAAGATTTGCGTAGTTTTTTCTTATTTTTGTAACAAGATGGTTTGAACGAAATAAGAGAGAAGAATGTCATTCGACGTATTTATTGGGATGTCCCGGCCAGTTAGGATAATATCGTTTTATACAAGCTCCTTCACTGAAACGCCGGGAAATTTAGTTGAAGAAAACTATGGCCCTCCTAACATTTGAAATTGTAAAAGCACGGTAAAGGTCTTGTAGCAGAACACGAGTAAATCGACTGAGAGTTCTAGCAGAAGTTTCCTTGCGGAACGCAGGGAGACCAAGAAACTTCTGCTTGCGGTGTAAGAGAGTTAGGCTGAACTTAGACTTTAATATACTACTGAGAGTACAAAGGTGTCTCAAAATCAGTATAATTTGCGTCAGTCGCGACCAGTTCCTGATATTGATTTTCGGCGAAGGTCCAGAGAGGTTGTTTCTGAACTCAAGAGATTTTGAGCCATCGATAGCCGTCACTTCATTGGAGCGAATGAAAAGGCTTTGGCGGTATTAATAGTTTCAGGTTTTCTTCATGTGGATTATTTTCCTAGGTCAGTTCAACTCTTTTTGAACATGTATCCATTCAATGTTAGTATATTGTCAGACATCAGCCGCTTCTGTAGGGAATTAATCATTGCAATATCGTTTGGTGACGAATAAAGTTTAAGAGATCCGGCTCAATTAATCATATTACGGAAAAATGTCGATAGTAATCGTCAAGTACTTTTGAATAAATCAGTTCATATTTTTCCACGTGCTTTGCAACTTTAAAAGGTATCTTTTTTCCCTCAATTGTGCCAACCCTCAAACGAAACATTTTTTTTTATTTTTGGAATTCTGAGGTGAAAAGTTAGTTTCCCTCGGTTTTTTCTTTAGACTTACATCCTCCAAAACATGGACGAAAATAGCACATGCATTAATCCTGCAAAACCTGAGATTTTGTTGAGTTCCAAAACGTTGTTGAGTCAGACTGTTGGAAAACAGTGACTCAAACTAACTTTCGGATAACAAGAAACAAACCTTGCTGTAGTTTGCAAAAAGGTCAACGACCCCCTGAGAAAGTACGTGCTAGTGGGCTAAGAAAATATTTTAGAGCCAAACACCGGAAAAATACACTGCAATGTTTTTGATGCGTTGTCATAGTGACGGAAAGGGTATGAACAAGACAGTTGGAGTGCGCATGCCCAAATGCCCGCGGAAAGACATAGTTCGACTGATTAAACGAGATTTAATCAAACAATTTTGGGGGTACATGTTTTAAACAACGCAATCAGATAATGAACAAAAATTCTAAGTTAGCAGCAAACCTTTGAAAAAAAAACAGAAAGCTTTTGAATTTTAAAATCATTTTCGTGACTTGACTTGATTGAGTACAATTAAAGAGTTAGTTTGTAGCAGAATTTAAAATGCACGCAAGTTAGCTTTATACTGCCTCAAAACGTATTGTAATTTGTGTTAGTTCCGACAATCCTATATTGGACTTCGGGAAGACAGCATAATATTCTTGATTTCGGTGATAGCCATCAGTCGTTTTTCCTATAATCCACGTACATTTATGCCCGTTTCAGTAAAGCGTCTATTTAAAACGCTTTTAGTCCTACAGATTCTTAAGCCATATTGAATGAAGTTTTTTTGCTTGACTCATCATAAACTTTCTTAGTTATGTTCAAGTTTAGGTTTAAAATTTTCTTTCAATTTAACTCATATATTGGCCTCTGACGGCATTCACTGTTCCGGTTTGATTGAGAACAATTAAAGAGTTACTTTGTAGAGGTGGGCGAAATTAAATATTTCTAATCCACGTAAGTTGGCTTAGAACTGTCTCAAAACTTATTGCGACGATCCTATATTGAACTTCGGGAAGATAGCACAATATTCTTCATTTCGGTGATAGTTAACTGCCGTTTTCCTAATCCACGTGCATTTATGCCCGTTTCAGTAAAGTGTTTATTTAGAACGCTCTTAGTCATAAAAAGCTTCCTAAGTCAGCTTGAATGAAGTTTTTGCTTGACTCATCATAAACTTTCTTAGTTCTGTTTAAGTTTATGTTTAAAATTTTCTGTCAACTTAACGTTAACAACACACGCATATTGGCCGCTGACGGCAGTTCAATGTTCCGGAGTACGAAGATGTTCAAGAGTTCCCACTTAACTGTTTTTTTGTTTCAAATTTGCACAATGTCTAAAAGGCGTTCCCCACAAGCTTTACAGAAGGACTTTAAATATGGCTTTACCTCGGTGTAAAAACCTGTGAAACTCACAGATGACGCAAAATAAAGGGGAAAAAAACATTTTAAACAATAGCGTACAACAAAACAAAAGCTAACAAACCAAAGAAAATCTTGTCAGGTTCTTACAAGAAGTGAACCCTTAAAAAGGCAGGTTTCAGCAGAGCACCGAAGAAAACCACAAGAATACACTCTTTATTTTAAATCTACATGTTTATTTTAACTGAAACATTCAAGCTTTCTCTCGTTGTAAGTTTATGTTTAAAATTCGCTTTCAATTTATTGTCATATGTTGGCCTCTGATAGCAGTCAATGTTCCGGTTACGGAAGAGGTCAAGAGCTCCTACTTGATTTATTTTGTTTAAAACTTGCACAATTTCTGAAAGGCGTTCCCTGCAAGTTTCACAGGTTTGTGCCGGTTTGTGTTAAACAGAAACTTGAACAGAACTAACAAAGTTTCTGAGGAGTCAAATAAGTAAGTAAATTTAGGTGTTGTCACATAAAGCTGAACATAAACAATACATTTTGCATTTGAAATGAATTGAGCTAGTCAAAGAAAACACAGAAGTACCAAAATAAAACTGACATTGAATCCTGTAATGTCGTTGCTTCACCGGAGAGAAATGTAAACATGGTCTTTTGTTGAGGAGAGTAGAAGACAAGTAGCACGCTAAGCCAATATTTCCACCCACAAACCCCGCAACACTTACATATGTTTGTACTCAACCAAGACGGTTGGTCACGTCCCAAAATGAAAACACGCCGTTCCAATACTCAGAACACAAATTTTGGGATAACGAAGCGATTTGTTGCATGGCAGGTCAAGGACACGAAACTACGTGTCGGTGGGCCGTGTATCGGAGAAAATGATTTGAGCGCCCAAAATAAATTTTACACTGCCATTGGGAAACACTGCAATATTCGAAACGTTGTATCCAGTAAACGCAAGGCACTTTTTAGCTTGACTGAGACATAGCTCTACGAGCTATGACTGAGACAAAAAGTTACGCAATCTCCAAAGACCACGCTCTTTTTAACCAGCGGTTGGGCTGGGTGCAGGCTTTAGCAGGTCATGTCTCGAGGCTAGCGAACTAAAATGAAAATGGATTTTCTATGATTTGCTGGCCGACACATCGGAACAAGAAATCAGTTTAGCTATAAATTTGATGATTAAAAATTGCTCACAACAACAGAGACGAATTTTCTTTCTGTTAGGTTTTGATGGTGCAGCCTGATTTAGCAATAACAAACACAACAACAGGTTTTTATTTACCATCTTTTGTATTTCATTTGATTTAAAAACAACATTACAACGCGGGACAACAAAAAGAAGTTCTTCGGTTGATTTTGTAGAACACAGGCCTACAGTTATCGATTTTCCGTACGCAGGAATCCGACACGGCGAACAGCAGATAGCTGGTGGTACAATGTAGCACGTACACATGTTTTGATGATAGACAGCGAATACTCTCTAACATACACAGAGCCGTTTGTCACCCTTAATCATTTCCTAGAACGAAAGCAACTACAATCATGACGAAAATACACTCGACTCATCGAGACTGCAGTATAGACTGAAAAATAAGCCAGTCATTGTCTGAGAAGTTATTATGTAATTGGCCGGTGTTTATCGTTGTTTTTGAAATTTCCTTTGTGCCTTTTACTACGACCCAATATAACACATAAATTCTAAGGCAAAGCACGTACGATTTCAAACCAAGATTCGACGATTTTGCAAACTCTCACTCAGTCTATAAGTAAGTTGGTTGTTCCGTTAGCTTTCGCTCCCATCAGTCAATTTGTTGGTAAACAAGTTTTCGGTGTCATGCGAATGAAACCCCAGAATGGAAGCCGTATTTTGTGTAATTGGTGCTTTTTGTTTCAGATTCAATATATATTTGCGGAAGAGAAATTTAGATTTAATTTTTCCACTTTTTTTCGTGGGACTTAAAAAGGGTTGGCCTTCAACAGATGTAGAATGCGTTTCTTGTATTTTGATTATTATCATCTTCTATGAGAGGAACGTTCTGGCATTGGTTCTGGCATTCAGCTGGAGAATAACTGAGTTTACAATGTACTGAATTTGGTTTTCATACGTCAACAGGTTGCGGTAAACAAGTTATATTTGTCTGCATATTTCTTAAGGTCAAGGCCATTTTTAATCCCTGCGGAACGGAAGAGAGTACAAAACAAAACACGTTTATTTAAGTGAGTTCAGAAACTAATGTTATCCACTCAATAAACCACTCGCCGTCGTCGGCACACGTACGCACTCAACTCTGGAGTGGAGATTACAAACCCATAATCTCGGATTTTTCTGAGTCTACGCGTGTGAGACGCCTCCACCTCAATTTCTGCACAACAAATCGGTCAAGGACAAAACAGGCGTGCATGTCTCGAAAGCCCCGAAAAGTTTTCGGCCCTCAAGGGCCATTTGTAGAAACGGGAAGTGCTCATTCTACGACGCTGTTATTTTAAGATGTCTCTAAGATAACAAATATTTAGCTTATAGCAAAGTCTCACGCTTAGAAACTTCTTTGTTTACAAGATACAGTGTGAATTATCGTGCCCGGAATCGACCCGAAAAGTTTCGAAGCTTTCGAGAGACCCACGCCAGATCTTAATCCGGCGGCCGCTATTTTGACGCCAAAACATGGACTGTTCTAGGATAATATGGCGTCAGAAAAAAGAAATGTGCACAGCCTTAGCTCGAGGAAATTTTTCCCAAAATTTTTCTATCGTCCTGTTCTTTTATCCCCAAACTAACAAAGGCATCTTTTAACCTTTCTCCAGCCTAAAAAGTTGCCCATATGAACTCACTGGCCGTGGGCTTTTGACGGCACCTTTTAATTAACCTCGCTGGGATAGCGATTCATAATTATTTTTGCTTTTGAAAATTATGAACCTATCATTCCCGTAATGCAGAATATTTGTCCCTATTATTGACATCTTGTCTTGTTCTATTCATATGTGACCTTTTTGTTTCAGAAAAACAGATGGTTTACTGTTCGTTTTATTGGAAGACTGAAGCTGTTCGTTTTAATTCCGTGTATTCAGGCATTTTTTCCACAACAGTCTCAAACGGAAATAGCGCAGGGAAAAAATTAACAAACCTCAAACTGTGTAAACCGTTACAACCCTGATCGACTGAATTTAATGCGTAATTCTCTATAGAATGTTGTTAGTTTTTACTCATCCTGTGAAAGATCACCAAAGTAAACACACGTCGCCAATGGCAACTCAAAGCACGATCATGCAACCGTTGCGCTGGAAAACGTTCCGGCCCGTGCCAAGCGCGGGAAAACATGTAACTGGTTGTATTAAACCACGGAAAACATGCGAAAGCGAGGTGACGACTGGTTTTGGTTTTGTTCCTGATCTCGGTTGTTTAACAAATAGATTCCATGTTCCCGTACGTCTGTTCAGTAATGTATCACAGATGACGTCAAAATGTGGTATAAAGAACAAGAAAATGGCATACGAGCCGATAGACGAGTGTGTCACTGATGTTCGTACCACATTTTGACGTCTTCTGTGATCTATTACTGAACAGACGCACGGCAACACGGAATCTATTTGTTTTATATGATAAAGAGACAGAAGTTGCCAATGATGGCGTCATCTATGCGTCTGTCTTCTTACAGATCATAGCTAAGCACAAATAAAAATGCACGTAGAATTTAGCATATTATATAATATAATATAGACTGAAAGCTGTGCGCGCTCTGATTGGCTAAAGACCCATGCCTCACCAGAGTATAAAGTATAGAAAAGGATGTTTGGTCGTTTCAGCTGTGCGTCTCGCAAGACGGAACTAAACCGTTAAAGCGTTTTTGACCTATAACTCTTTGCAGAAATTTTCGGTAGAATGTAAAAAGTGATTTGAGAAAAAGAAGAAGAAAAGAAAACACTGAGTGAAGAAATAAAGCTTCGAGGAGTCGTTTCATTTCAGTTTTCGCTTTGGCTTGAATTCTATATCATAAAACACAACGAGCATTTAAGAACACGAGAGAAATGTAGAAAGCTCGAGCCCACAGTTTCGCCTACTTTATTCCTTGGTGCAACCAAACTGTTCATCACAGTTTATTGAGCGATGACTTTTTGTCTTGTAGGTCGCATTTTTTGTGTGCTTCTACACGTGGTTGAAAACTAAGCCTTGGTTGTGGTTTGAATAAGCAGTAAACGCGGCATGCAAAAATAAGTAAATTTAATCTACATGTAAAGAAGGTGATCATTTTAACGAATTTTTTTATTGCTTTTGTTCCGTTTCGTTTTGACGGTCTTTGCACTGCTCACAGACGCTATAAACTCCTGCAGATATCTAATGGTTTAAAGCCGATAAATAAGATAAAAGAGAAATAAAATCAAAGACACTGGAATCTAAAATTACGAGTTACGTATGGAGTAAATTTTACATGCCTGGTACACTGTCACTAAAGTGTCGGAGAAAATAACCACGTTAATTGATCTTGAGGCGAGCTACCAATGCTTTTTCTGGGTTAACGTTTTTCGAACCTTTTCTTATTGCTTGTTCATGTTCCGTCTAATACTGTACTAATGTTTTGCAAAGCTGGCACACGCATTGCGGTGACAAACTCATGGTAAGTCTCTCTTTCTTTTCATCTGGCATTAAACTACCGAGACAGAAAATTGCTCTATAGTATTGTGTTATTACTTCCGTACGGCCTGGATATACCACTTCTCATGCCACTTGATGGCATAGTCCGAGCTCGCAAGTTTTCTGTGTCTGGACATCTGCTTTTTAGATTGCGTTGGCAACTTGAATTTCTTCTTACCTTGGTCCTCCTTGCTAACAAAATCGCGTCCCGCCTTTTTATTTCCCTGCTCCACCAGCGATGGCACCAAAGAGGGAAGTATGTCCGATTTCTCTAACTCGTCTCGTTTCCAATACGAAAAACTATCGAACCCGAAGATCGGACGATCGGGAATCCTGTCGGATACACCGAAGGAGGCTGTAAGCTCTTCGGCCTCCAAATGCATCATGTAATCAGGTCGCTCATAAGTTTTGGGTTTTTCCAGCGCCTTGTAGCTTCGTTTTCCATACGTTACTTTGTATCTCTTACGCATCTCCTCTTCGCTAAGTTCCTTTGCTTCTTTGCCTTCCTTATCGTGATGATAATACCATTCCGGCACTTTGTACGCCTTTGGTCCGCTATTTTTGCGTTCATTTTCCCGGTAGCAAAGCAGGTTTTTCCGCCCTCCAGTTTTGGCCAGCTTCACGTATTTGGAGTCCGTCTCTAGGACACGTCCTACGTTTTCATTTTTCTGCAGGTCGAAGCTTCCCCTTGCTGTCTCTTTGACTAGATCTGGCACTTGAGAAATTGGAATTTTCTGCGGTGGACTTGAATCTTGCTTTTTTCTATCCGGGACGTAATAACAATACCATATTTCTTCTCTCTCCGGTCTGTCCAACGGCTTATAGAATGGCTTCACCATTTTGGCAAAATGTCCTATACCTTAGCACGTTTGCTCAATGACCTGAGGAAATCGATTTATAAGAACGTGAAATCATTCAGCGAGTACTACGTGACTTAGTCCGTGCAAGATGAGCCAGTTAATCTATTGTGGAATAAAGTTTCCTCACTGGGTTTTTAGCTTGTTTTGTTTATTATAGTTCGACCAATGTATGTGCAATTATCCACCGCGATCTTATGAGCCCAGCACGCAATAACTGTAAACAAATCGTGTCTTGGGTGAAGCGATGTACAAAGCGTAACTAGCAGCTGCAGCTGTGGCCAGAACAATGCTATATGATTTACAAAAACACGATTTGAAAGATAATTCAACTAGCCAGAAGCCTATCGCACTAGCGGGCCATAAAACTATCACTTATCCAAATTGCTCATTAACACTCGACTGCAAGTAAGATTAAACATGCTGTTATCAATGAATAAATAAAAAGGGTTAGAGAAAAGAATTTTTACAATTAACTGAGGAAAAAACGTAATTTTTCTACGAAATTATTTGCCTCAAGAGATGTAAAGTGTAAATGTTGAGAACTAAACGTTTTCATAAACACTGCGCCAAATGTAAGACTTACATTATTTCAGTTTGTTCTTTTGTGAAAAACTTCACAACCTAAATTTCAACCTTACGGTATTCACGCACATGCGGCGATGAAAAAGTCCGTTTCTCAACCATTTCTCTGAAGGTGCTTAGTTTCGTCGTTTACCAAACTGATGAAACTTACTTTTCACCACCTTATAAACAAAAACTAATTATACCTGAAGCCTGACAACTTCTCTGTTCCAAGTTTTTTTCAGTATTTTTAGCCTTGTCCGTGTGCAAACTACAATAAGCTTTTTACTGTTTAAACAACGAGCCAGTGGAAACGTAGCCATAGTGTGAATGCAAAACGACAGACTTGAGCGCGGTTGTGATTCTTCTAGGATACATAGCGGTACCTCTGTTATCGCCTTAAAGTTTGGGAAGTTTTATAACGACTCCTTCGACTTATGTTTTCACTCACCTTCTTAAACACAGTGGCACAATGTTTTTCTCGTCATTAAATTAATTGTCGCACAGTAAATAGCACGCGCAAATTAGACTGGCTTTATTATTGATGAACTATGACGTATCACCTACTGCCGCGATAATGGACAACAATCTAAATTGCTTCCCTAATTGTAAATTAGTTAACTCACGAGAAAAGAATCACAAAGGTTATTTTGGTCAGCATAACCTCAAGCAATAATTTTCGGGTTTTGTCCTTAAGAACCGCCTAAATGATCAAACATTGTAAACCAATCACCATCCTTAACTGTCACGCATAATTACAAAGCAAGAGGTTTTGAAATTGGTGGATTAACGGCTGTTTACTCTTTTCTTCAATGAAACATGCGAACATGATTAACAATTAATCCTGACTTATTGAAGTTTACATGATAACCCCATTCATCAAGAGCTCGACAGAATTTTTTTGACACGAAACTGATGATAGAAGTAACTGCGAACTGTATTTCGTACTGTATATACATAGCAGCGCCGCCTCGTTTGGCTATGAGTTCATGGTCGACAAGATTGAGTGCCCTTATTGTTTTATTACAGAGCGGTTTTCAACTGAGTGTCGTAAAACCAAAGTAATCACTCTCACCAATTACACCATGCACAAAGAACACAATGAACCAATCAGAACTCGAAGCAAATGAATGTAACTAGCGTCAAGTGCGGGAAAACGCGTTCGAGCAATATGATTGGTTGAGACAATGGCGCGAGATGTTAAACCACTCACGGGGCATAGTAAATCGAAACCAAAGCAAACGCGAATTACTTTCGACACTCAATTGAAAACCACTTTTTATGTCTAAAGGACTTTGTTTCAGCCATCTATAATATTTTCGCGGCTTCTCTACTCACAGGATAAGAGAAGACAGCCTGTTTGTAACGTAGGGAGCCAATCAAAACGCACGCTTCATATCCAGGGGATGTTTAGATCATAACATCCCGGTTCCATTTCTTTTGGTTTAAAGCAAAAATTATTAATAACAGACATGATGAGGACACAAGTGACATGGGTGCAGGCCCTCTTTTCTTTCATACCACAGTTGGCCTAGGCTTTTTGGAAAAACAAACCTCTGACAATTAAATGACTGTTTTATTCCACCATTTAAATATCTCAGACACGTCAGATTTGTTCTGCTATTTACACAGTATACTGTCGGTGAAACCCTAAACTTATGTGACTTACAACCGCATCTCATCGCTGTACCTCCACAACGCCCAAGCGTCAGTGAGCGATTAAAGACGGGCCATACAGTTCCTTAGAACTACGACTTTTAACAATTTGAAAGATCCGGGGGGGGGGGGGGAGGAAGCAACTTTTTTGGGCAAAATCCTGCCTCCGATAATGAATTGATCCCGTGTTGTTCGTAAAGCGCTGCGGCCTTTCTGATGTGAAAACGTTCAGAGTACTGGTGAGTACTCGTGCTACCCTTTGATTAGATAACAAGCTTTGCTAACAACTCGGTTGCTGCAACGAAGATTTTTGGGGAAAGGAAACTTGTTCCACAGAATTTATTCGGAAACTACAACAAGACACATTGTAACGTAGTCACTACTGCATAGTTGGTGACCAGGGACCAAAGGAGACCCAAAAATGATAGTTCAGTATTGCTTTACATTCTGATTTTACTAGTTTTCTGAAACTATAAATAATAATAATAATAATAATAATAATAATAATAATAATAATAATAATAATAATAATACTCTATTTCTATAGTGCCATTTCTACTAATAAACCCTGAATAGCACTTAACGAAACTATTCAACAATATAAACTTAACGTTACTAATACGATAATTTACTAATATAAAGACAGATAAGAGGTAACAAAGATCTAAAAGGATGTGGCTAAATAAAAGAGTCTTCACTCTACTCTTAAAAGTACTTAAGCATGCTGCAGTTCTCACTTTACAGATCGTACTTTAAACTTAGAGACTACTAACAGTTCTTTATTGGCGGAGCGAAGTGTCTTTGCCTACGAAAGACCAGGATGGAAATGGTTTACGGGACAAACACGTGTGAAACATATTTTTACAATCTCTGCGAAGATTATTAATCTTTTCATATCCGTCCGTCCGTCCGTCTACCTCCAGATCAACCTGTTATCTCCGTGACGTGCTGGTCTTTGACGAGTAAAATCTGACCAATGCGACGGCCTCCATCTTGGGTCAGCTTCAGTTGTGAACCCGGGAATGTAGCGCGTGGAACGAGGATACACGCTAGCGTCTGTCTCGTCCGCGCGCGGCTTAGGAGGCGTCCCCTTGTAGCACAACAAATCTCTTTGCCCGCCAGCTTTCGAGAGTTTTATAAAATCTGAATCATCGTCCCTGATTCTTGATTTTGCCGGCTTCATCAGGAGATTTTTTTCATCCACGAATCCCCCGAGGCAGCTAACTTGCGAAATTGGGGGAAGTTTAAGACCTTCCCTGGGAGTTGTATCCTGGGGGACCTGTCTTCCCCCCATGGAAACTTGCGAAATGGGAGGCAAAACTCCAGAGGCATAATTTGTCCTCCTGCGGCCGTAGCTCTGTGATTTTAAGGCATCTGCCTGGGACATGACTTCTTTTTTATGTTCGTCTATTTTCTGTGCTCTTCGCGTCTGTTCGAACTTTTCAGGATCCACGCGATTCTGGGGTAGGCAGTCGATTTGCGAGATGCGAGGGAGGGTTGTAGTGTCAATTTGTGGGAAGTTGCGCATGGATTGAGATCGATGTAATCTTGAACTCAAAGTTGTGGAACTGGCGCTACGTGAAGCGGGTTGCTAGCCAGTTATTCTGATTCCAACTCGCTCATTCCACAAGAGCGGTTTCTCTTTGAAGATAAAACAAAACAGGTTTATTTTAATTTGCTTCAACACTGACCAAGATTTTACAAACATTTACTTCTGACTTCAGTAAATTTCCATGACTACGCATGGGGAAACTCAAACAGGACTCGATAATCAGTAAATTTTCTCCTTGCAGTTTAGTTTTCGGGGAGAACATTATGATAAAGAGTCTTCTCTTCAAGATACCTGAAAGAAAAGTACAACACGACTACTTGTTACTATAGAAACAAACTACATCAAGATTTAAGGGTGCTGTATTAAAAATATAGAAAAATGACCCCCGACAGAAAAAAAAAGGAATCCCTAAATTTTTTTCCTTCCTCGCCTGTGTTCGCGTTGCATTCATGTAAATCATTACCAAATTACTCCCGTGTGGCCGCCGTAAAAGAGGAATAATTTTAAAGCTGTGAGAAAACAAAGAGAACCAATTATCACGAAAACTAAACTCAAGGATTAAATACACAAATATCACTGTAATAATTTATCGTTGGACAAGAACAGATATTGCGCTTGTTTGAACAATTTTCTTTCAGTGATCATTATCGGTGTATACAAACGTTACAGAATCACGAAGATTTTGAATTTAGCCTTTAACCTTGAAGAGCTCTGCTTTCATCTCTTCATTTCAGATTAAATTTTATCGACGTAGGCCGTGATCTCTTGCCGATCGAGTAGTGTATCAGATTATAATTAAAATAACAAAACGATTTCATGATGACCGACGATGCTGAAGGATATATAATCTGACAAACAAGCTACAACTGCGAAGAACAGAATCTTTCTTAGCTCTGATTCGAAAGCCGAACGTTTAAATCCGCAAAGATCAGATTAAAAACAGAAATTCGTATACGAACTGTTTCTCAATCTTCTTCAAACGGAAACGAATAGTCGCGGAAACAAATGCCTTCAAAGACGCCTGAATAAAATTCATGATATTTGAATTGCAAGCTTCGATTCTTCAAATTTCGTGCATGAACGACGCTAAACAAGGTGAAGTTGTGTCCGACAATGAACGAAACCACAGCAATGGAAGTGCGATTTTAGCTCTATGATGAGAAAGCCCAGTTACATTAGAGAAAGATCTCTAACAGAATAAGCAGGTGATATGTTAATGTTAATCACTTTTCGTGCAAAATGCACATACCTGATCGTTTTGAAGCTGACTGGTGAACTGACTACAGGAGAACAAAATTCATGGCGGACAAAATTAACTGTCGGTAATAGTCGCTTATCGCTGTCAATAGCAACGCGAATCAACAGCGTTTTTACATGTCACCTTTCGCCTCCGGCACTTGAAGAAAATGACGACACGATAGTTGGTTATCCCGGATGCGACCTACTGACAGTCTGTTTGGACAAAGAGCAAATGGGTTTTCATGTTTATTTGTTTTCATCTCTTTCAGTAAATAATGTTATACCGCTGTTTCCCTAAGAATTAGTCGCTTACACGCATACAAAGCAAGCTAGGCTTTATAGCACGAAAAATATACCTCACTTACAGGAAAGTCTTTCGACACAAGTTTGCGTGTTTTTTCCGTGTTCAATAAGCATTCTATTCACAGTTCGGCGATTTTTTACAATTTCCTAACTCGGTCATAAAGCTTTTGTCGCCAGAATAACAGCTTTACTGCAAATGAATAAATCAGCTAATTATTCCGCAAACCAAACAGACGTACGCACGGTTTTCATGTGATAAAGCCCAATACGACCAACAACGAAATAACAGTAGTGTTGAGAAAGAAACTAAATATGTGTAAAAAAGAAACAATGTCCTGTTACTACAAGCGACTTTTTCCTGCCGAAAAACTCATTCTTTTTCAACTTTTCGGGGATAAAATACGACTAGACCGGTGCTATATTATCTTTGCATCCAAATTCATCAAAATCTCATTAAGTTTATATACTGTGGCCGTCTGCGAAATCAGTCTTATATAAAGCACTTCACTTCCGCCTGGTTGCCTTGGCAACAACTTTTCGGCTAGAAACACTGCTCGATCGACAAACCGCTTGCGTAAGAAGTCGCTTGAGAAAAATAAGAAATCATGGCTTTCGGTAATAAATTTAAGGTCTTCAGCACAAACCTAAAGGTGCAATAGCTGTTATGGTCGTTGCTCTAAACGAAACGTAACTGTAAGTCCCGAATTCGTATTTATTAGTTTGCATATTAGATACACCTAATTGCAATAACGTTGTCATACAAAAAAGGAAAAAGAATAAAGAAAAAAGCCAAATAGGAATTAATTAGCCATGCAAATTACATTCTTAGATCTTCATACATGTGAAAGCACTTATGGACGACGGTGTGATACTTCAATTTGATATCAGATGAGTTGAAACAAGTTAAATTGGCCACCTAAAAGACCTTTTGAGCCTTAACCAATCGTCAGAGCAATTCTCTGAATGTAGTTAGCGTGCCTAATTTATTCCTATTTGGGTTTTTTCTTTTACCTTTTTTCATTTTTGTATGATAACGTTATTGCAATTAGGTGTATGTTGAAATGTCAATGAGCGGTTTTCGTTAAACCAGCATAATCGCGGCAATCCTTTTCGTCATAGGCCCTTCTTTAAAAAAAATCAAAGAAAAACATTTGGCAAACTCACCTTGTAATAAAACTCTCTGCCGAAATTTAAATGCACGTCCGTCTATCATGAACTCGGAACCTGAAATCACACAGTATTCCCACGTTCTACTCGAGAAAATAAGAACGCGCACTCGCAATGTAATCGACTTCTGAAAACGGCTGCGTCGCAATGTCAGTGTTTTCTTCAACAAATCCCCTTTAGTACTAAGCAAAGGCCGTTTCACAAATACGATATAATTTTTCGATCTTTCAGACTGCCCGCAATATTTGACTACACGACTTACACGAATTGTCCAAAACGGCACATTTCAGCTCTTTTGCGCTCATCACACATGTAGTGTATGCAAACTGCAGATGATTGGGGCTGTTAACATATGATTTGGCAAATACAAATCTGAGGAATCTCCAAAGATATATGCAAATTGAGGATTTCAAAAAATAGTGAAGGAGCGAATCTCGTTTGTTTGGCCGTCAAAACAAGGGGATCCCCACCTGTTAATATTATAGCATCACCTAGCAACGAAACGAATTTCGTCAGTTCAGTTTTTGTTTTCCAAGGCTAAATTCGCCAAGCAACGGTTAAGGTTACGCAAAGGCTTATTTCAAAATTGTCACAAAAACGGAGTGTGAGGAAACAATTTTGTGCCGTATGTACATGGTGTTATTTGGAAGGCGTGAAACTAGTCTTACAAAAGAAGAGTTTGCTTTTATATTTGGCAACGGAAAGCTAAACAACTAAATTAATATAAAGCGGCAATTCTCACAAGTACCGTATTTTGCAGTCTATTTGGCTTTACACAACTATGTCACAAAAAAGTCTGACTTCCAAAGTCAAATTTTCGAACACGAAAAGCGGGGCACGAAGGGGGCCTTCTTCGAAAACTCCACGCATTGAGTCAGCCATTCTTTATGGTAAAGCCACGCCGATACAGAGCTACCGATCGGTGAAACTTGTTCGATTTGAACACGAACATGGTAAAGATGGTCCCATGGTTGTGATAGCAGAGGAATTGCCTTTAACAAGACATAAGTTTGACATTCCACCTGGACAATCAAATATCAGCGAACAAGCAGGAAAACACTTCAAAGTTGTCTGCGCTTATAATACAAGCAGTGACTGTATGGATGAGGATCTTACAAAGTGATGAATATTTTGCATGGTGACACTAACAAAATTATAATTAGTTTGCCACCGGCCAAACGGATCGGTTGGAACATTTCCATTCAACACCGTTCAGCATTGTTGAATTTGGCAGGTTAATAATGTTGAATGATGTTAAATGGTGTTCAAGAAAGTTTGATTGCCATCAAACATCCGTACATCCTCGGAGACCCAGAGATAGTCAGGGCGAGAGGCAGATAAAACGGGCGAAATCGTTGCGAGCTGAAGCATGGTGCGTGCGAGAGTTTACAAGACGGGCGGGAGAGCCCCTGGGAGGATACCTTTAATGTACTAGTTCGAGAGCCCATTTGCGTTCTTGCTTCTGATTGAGCACAAATTTTGACCCTCGGTCAAACGGATGCAACGTCATCCTGCACTTTTGAATACAGTCTTGCTGTACGAATGTCATCCTTGGAGACCCAGGGGCACATAGTCGGGGCGAGAGGCAGATAAAACGGGCGACATTTATGCGAGCTTAAGCCTGGTGCGAGCGAAAGTTTACAAGACGGGCCGGAGAGCCCCTGGGAGAATACCGTTAACGGACTAGCTCAACAGCCCATTTGCGTTCTTGCTTCTGATTGAGCTCAAATTTTGCGGCATTGTATTTTTTGTGGCCAATCAGCGATCAGCTTATTTCCCCGTTCCTCTCGTGACGTCTTGTACAGGGTGTAACTTTGCTAAACTTAGTCTTATATCCAGATCTCATGCACTCGTGCGTACTGTAATAAGCTTTTTGTGTCGCTCGTTCGATAGGCCTACCATCAAAGAAAGTTTTAATAATATGCGAACCCAAAAAGTCGAGAAATCGAGAACTTTGGCAAGGGTAATCAAGGAAAAGGAAAACAAGCACGAAAATCAGATTGAAGTATTGTCCGTAGGTGTGAACTTGTAGAAGCGTGCAGTTTGCATGGTTTGGAGCAATCGCAAAGACAAGTTGTGGGACGCATGTAAATCCTAACTGCATGTTCTAAAAGTTCACACCTAAGGTGTGAACTGTTCACAGCATTCGCACTGGTTTTCTTTTTCCTTGAGTACCCTAAACAATTTTTTTCGATTTCTCGACTTCATGGGTCTCATTTTACTGAATTTTCTTCGATGGTAGGCTTATCGAACGAGCGAGACAGAAAGTTTATTTCAGTACGCACGAGTGCGTGAGATCTGGGTACAAGATTTAGCAAAGTTACACTTTTCATAATTTCACAATTTACAATTTATTCAAAACAAAATTCACAAAAATACATAGATTATTAAACACAAAAATTATTGCATTAAATTACATTACACTCTGTATAAGACGTCACGAAAGGAACGGGGAAAAAAGCTGATCGCTGATTGGGCACAAAAATTACAATGCCGCAAAATTTAAGCTCAATCAGAAGCAAGAACGCAAATAGGCTCTTGAACTAGTCTGTTAAAGGTATCCTCCCAGGGGCTCTCCCGCCCGTCTTGTAAACTTTCGCTCGTACCAGGCTTAAGCTCGCATAAATTTCGCCCGTTTTATCTGCCTCTTGCCCCGACTGTGTGCCCCTGGGTCTCCAAGGATGACATTCGTACAGCAAGGCTGTATTCACGTTGCATCCGTTTGACCGAGGGTTATCAAGTAACAACCACGAGATGCTGAGGTCGTCTTCACGGATGCCTACATTCATTTAGTTTGCATCTAGGTGTCAGAAACATACTAAAGATGAATCTGAGTGAAGACAACGATAAAATTCAAATAGTCTAAAACAGAAAGTCTGAAGAAGTTAATGACAAAACACAGAGTTAATTTATTTCTGTTAGTGTTTTGCAGAGGACAGCTAAGATTGGCAGTTCTTGCAGAACCGGTGTACTATTCATTAAACAAAGCACACCGCGTTTTACAGTTTCAGTTGGTCAGTTTCCTAGTCGTCCTCTGGAAAAGAAAAAGTTGGAAGGGAAAGAATGGAAACTTGTCGCGCAACAATGTTGCGTCGCAGGTTGAGATTTATTTCACGTTTTGGTTTAATCCCTTTTTTTTTTTTTTTCATTTTTACCAAGAGAAAATAACGGGACAGAGAGGGACACTGCCAGCCCAGGCTTTGGGATATGTCAAGTTCGGTAAAGTTATTTTTAGACGGCCATTTGAAGCGGAAGTCTGTTTTCCGGACGTCCGCATAAAGGCAACCTCGATCTGGCGCTTGAAGAACCATTCAAAATTTTGCTTGTAATGGCGGACCAAATGGTGTTACGTTTTGTCGATGAAAACGACTTCGAAAAACAAGGGAAATGGTATTTATGCGGACGTTTCGGGAAACAGACTTCCGTTGAAAAGCCAGTCTATAGATAACTTTTGTGGAATTGACATATCCCAGCCAACGCCCTCAGAGTCCCTCTCTGTCCCCTTATTTTCTCTTGTTTTTACCTGTTGCATTTTTGGACCTTTTCATTTCACGAGAGCGTTTTAATGAGCTACTGCTCCTGAGTTCTTCGTGGGTAAATAGACTATGTCTATGTCTATGTCTCTAGATTGTTGCGCGCGCAGTACCACCTCCGCGTTTAACAAAGTTTCAAACTGTGTATACAGTCGGGGGAACAAGTACTTGTTTTGGCCAGTTTTCTATGCCCGAAGAAGCCCGAAGGGGTCCAAAGAAGCTCCGATTTATATTGTCCAATCAGAGAGAACTACGAACTCGCGCCGAAAAATGAAACGGAATGTTTTCAAGTTTTAAACATGGCGTCCCTAGCACGGAGGAATCTTTAGGCCATAAACTTACCTCCAGACATGCTTTGCCAGTATCAGCGAGAAGTTTGGCTGTTGGAAGTTGTGAAATTTATGCGTTACTGTTGAATAATGGTTAAAGATAGGTCTGTTGAAGCTTAATTGGTCACATATTTAGATTGTTCTTCATTAATCTCGCCGGGGCGCAACACTGAATTGCCAAATTATATTTTGTTTTTACGGCTTTCCAAGGCTGAAATATAGCGTTGTTCAAAGCGCGTTAAAAGATTCGATAGAAAAGAGGGTTACCTGATCTTAGGAAAGGCAGTTAAGCTCGGGTGAAACGTGGTTCACCCGTGGTTTTGACGTGAGTCAAGACAGCTTTCCACGAAGGCGCGAGAAAAGAAATAGGTAAGCTTAAGGGGGGGTTCTACCTGAAAAATGTGCATTTCTTCAGATAACTGTAACTAAAAGACTTTTATTCAAAACCATAACAAACTATATATCGTGCAAAGCTCATGAACCCTAGATGTCAAAAATTGATGTTACGAAGTACCATCGGCAAATGTAACCTGACACTGGGCACTCCAAGAGACCTCAAGCTGTGCGTGACACATATACACTTGAGTAAAGACTTCTACATGTAGATTCAACCAAATAACAACAATTTACTGTCATTCTAAAGCATACAGAATGCTTCTTGGGATGAGCGAGGGGTTTTGAAAAATTTCAAAATGTGACGTAATAGCATATGTCTCAAGTTACATGTCCAGAACATGGTAACTATTCAGTTGACCATTTCTTCACTAAGAATCCTATGACAAATTCCTCCACTCATCCCAATTAACTCATTGAGAACTACTATCACTGAAAATTTGAGGTCCATTGCTCTAATCCTTCTTGAGATATCTTTTCTCAAGTGTTAGAAAACTGCGTATTGAGAAAAAAGGCCCTTAAATTAAGAAATAAAATTAAATAACAGCTGTATTCAAATAATAAAGTCTGTGAGTAGAAAACAGTCCATATTTAATAGAACTAATACTAGAGAGTAAATTTAGAAAGCCCCAGCTTCATATGTGATATCTTCTTTCTCTCTAAGCACTTCTTCTCTGCAGATATGGACAAGCTGTACTGCTTGGCGACGTCTTTTCTCCTTAGCTGTTGCCTGGCTATCAGCTTTTCGGAGTCGTTGCCCGTCCCTGAGCCTGAATAAGTGGCCAGTAACTTCACCACCAGGAATGGAAAGTCTTTCCATCACTGAAAACCAGTTCCCTCAAAACCAGTTCCCGATTCTATTGCATGATATACAGCTCTCCTGTTGACATCAAAAGATTTCCCTTTTTTTGTGATGTTTGGTGATGTCTGCCAAGGAGTGCTTTCATCACAAGCACTACAGTGAATAGAAAGGTCTGACTTCAACCCTGCACGACTAGAGGAATTTTCTTCAATAGTTAGATTTCCTGAATTAAAAAATAATAAGAAAGATATGCTACAGAAACAGAACACGCACACATTTAACAAAAACAATGTTGAATGCATAAATTAGTATTTATTCAATATCAGTGTCAAGGTACATAAAGAGTCTAATTAGACTCCAGTATAATTAAACTATACATTTACAGCTGAATATTTTAAGTCCTTCAGCAAGGAAGTACTTGCATGCATAACAATACATATGTGTTAAAAATGAAAGTAAAAAACTGAAAACTAAACACAATATACTTGCTTCAAGTTGACATGTAACTTTCTTGCATTTGTGTACATTCGAGAGCACGGACGATAAACCCTCCAAATCAATGAGCCTGTATCCATTTCCCTCGTGTACTGCTTCTGTTTCCTGCGAAAAATCTGAAGACTCATCTCCAGAGCTCTGGAGCTTCATTTTCTTCCTTGAAGAACTAAGTGGCTGATCGCTCTGTTCGCCAGCTGACTGATCAGACAGATCGTGCGAAGTACCAGGTCTCGATTCGATTTCAGTCTCTTTCGAAGGAGTTTCCTTAGAAGATTGTGGACTTTTAAGAACTCCACCAAATCCTTTTCTTTTCCTTGTTTTCCGATAACAGCTTCTTTTCCTCTTTCCAGTCATTTCAAAGTAAAACTTTACCAATATATTTCGAAATAAACAGCAAGGTCCACTCCATGCAATTTTCAACTCATCCCCAGTGCCTCTCTTTCATTTTCTAACGTATATCTTCATGTATGGGGTCACAAAGATGACCAAGTCGGTTTCTGCCTTGTTTCAGAGATTCGGGGGGGCAAACAGAGGTGTAAACAGGGAAAAAACAAAAAACGCGAACTTCCGTTGCCATGGTAACCAAATTCCTCTTTTAAAAAAACGTTTCTATTTCACTTATTGTTCAAGATATTCGAAAAAAAACTTTTACCAAAGTAAAGCCAAGTAGTTGAACTTGTCATTTATATGAAGAAAACAAAAAAACACTTTTTTGAGTCAATTTCAGGTAGAATCCCCCCTTAAGCTTATATTAAAAGTGCTTCGAACTGTATTTACACCTCGCTGATTACTGTGGTGAAGCAAGTATTCTTCACGAAAGATAAGAGAGTATACTGCACTGGTTAAATATTTTCCCCGTCCTTATTCACATTCATGCAAAATCTGAAGAAAAAGTTGACTCACGGAGCGGAAAACAGCTGAGTGCATCAAAGTCTTCTTGCACTTGCCGGGAGGAGAACAAAGGAATTCTCTATTTTCAAAGCTTTAAAAGCCTTATTAAGTCTGTGTTATTCCCAATGACCACTATTCTGATCCAGGTTAATTTTCTACTAAAAAAAACTGCTGAAACAACGCGCTTTTTTATCTGAACCAAAAACAAGAGCTAAATTTGGTGTTTCCTCAGCGGTCCGCATGTTGTATTGATTCTTCTCGTCAATAATTCTCAACTGTTTGTTAGCATTACTGACTTCGTTTATGACCCACTGAGAAACGCCTTCCAAGACAAACGCATCTGTAATTCTTTATTATTCAAGCTCAGAAGGAATTAACATTGAAGAACCGACTGAGAAACCCACAAATTCTGACTTGAAACTGAAGTATTATTATACGGTTCATAATTCTTGGTTTCAAGACAAACTACTTCTCATTTGGTCAAGCATTTTGCCATAAATACAAAAATTAAAGCAAGATGAGACAGCGTTTTGATATCGCTGACATCATTATCAAGACTGAAATGGTGATAAAGTGTAAAATTGAAAAGAATAAGAATACAAATCTGAATCCATGAGCATATCAATCAGTCGGGTCTAAACAACGGATTACGCACGGATTTATTAATAGCACGACGGCGAAATCGTTCTCGTTGTCGTGTTTGCTGAGAGCTAGTCAGTATCCCCATCCCTTCCATGCTCACGATATTTCAGAGACCACTCGTCCAGCCGACTTAAGCTTATAATATTGGCCCTTACCTGTACTCGGCGACCCATCACAAACAATTCTTAAAATAGATGTCACCCAAATTTAATAGCGAGCGCGTAGTTTGTCCTGATAAATATTTTTTAACGGTCTGTGCTTTTTCTTCCAAGTTGAGAGTAGCCGCTTTTGAAAGCAACAGAATAAACTGGTCCTAACGTTAAATAGTTTTAGAAATGGCGCCCTTTTTGGTACACTCGAGGGAATACCACTCGAGGTGATCGAGGCCCTGAGTAGCCCACTGGCCAAATGCCGAAAATCGCGGGCTCAGTCTTTTCTCGGAGAAAAGATTTCGCCATCAAATGGCACTTGTTCCCCCGACTGTATAAGCGACCTCCACTTTCTGCAACGAAAAAATTTGTTGAGCGCGGAAGTGGTAATACGCCCAACAAAGAATCTCAACTTTCGACACAACATTGTTGCGCCCTGACAAATTGCGCGAAAATGTTGCCCTATTCCAAGGCCTTAAACCTTGAGGTGACAACTCAAAAGGGAACAGGCAATGTTTCAAATCGCTTCGAGATGGCAGTTAAATCGTAACAGAAATCGACCAAAGTTTAAACCTGTAGGTGTTTTGAAATCACACTTAACTAAAATCACCAAAACAGAAAAAGGAACTGAAGGCGATTTTCAAGGGGCTCAGCCTAATGCTAACATCTCACTCTGTCTGCCCTCATGACATTCAAATCGCCGTGAATTCGTTGCAAAAACTCTCCGATAGTTTATAAGGTGATTTGAAAACACACTCAAAATCGCCGAAAAATTGGCCACGAGAATTGTATCAAAATTCGCCTGTGCAAGCGGCTGTTTACGCACTCGTGTTCGACACTACAACTCTCTTTGGTTATTACGTAGAAATAACTTTTTTATCGTAGTCATTACTATTCAGTAGGTATTAACTAAAAATTCATTATTATAGGAGCATTTTACTATACATTCATCCTCTCTTCTTGTACTATACCATTGCTATAACTGTTTTTTTGCACTAGGCAATTCAGCAATTCAGGTTTTATACTGTTACAATGGTCAATAAATGATTTTTTTCCCTTGAGTAAGGAAAGCGTTTTGACGATCTTTTTGAGCCCTTTCCGTTTGTGTGGAAAAATGAAACAAAATGGAGCGGGCGGAGTATGTACCGTTTGACAGGAGAGCTTTCCATGGCAAAAACCAGTAATAAGTGAATAGAATAGTACGATTTTTCTGTAAAACAAAATGCCGTCATTAACATAAAGGATGTGATGAAGCATATGGTGCCGTGATATTCCAGTGATTCTGGTAAAAAACGAGAAAAAAGGAATGTCTCTGAAAGTTTTTCTTTTTTTTTTTTAATTTGCAGCGGAAAAAAGAGCAATTGCATTTCCTTTCCTGCCTGAAAATCCGGTTTTTCCATACAAATTGCAAGCACTCTATAGAGCAATGCGCACGCACTTTTTGAATTTCCGTCTCCATTAACAGGTTATCAATGGAAGAAAGTACTTCCTCCCACGTACCCTCCATGGACGCTGCCATCAGGAGGGAGTGATGAACTCGCCGCTCGGCTGGTTCGAGGTGTTTGGCCATCGTGACGTCACGACGTGAAAAGCGCGCGAGTTTGCCGAGTCTTCAAAAATGGCGCTGGCAACTATGTTAGAGTTCGGGCTACAAACGTATTTTTTGTGCTATTAAGCTTTCAGCTAAGCTTGTTTTCTTGGGTAATGGAATTTTAGTCATCCCTTTTTTCGATATAGGTAAGTGGCTCTTTGTCTTAACGTTAAAATCACACTTAAATAATGTTTTAAGAGTCATGTTTACTCTCTGCGATCGAGGAATTATGCGGGAAAATTGTTATTGTCCGCGTCCCAAAAAGTGTGTTTATTTCAGTTATATACCACAGGGAAACTTGAAACTTGGCTGCGGACTAGCCTATAGTTTAACAAAAGTACCCAAGTTGAAACAAGTGGTATAGTATTTGCCAAAAAAATGATCAGTCCGTTTGTTTAGCTGAGTATAATAGAAGGCGAACCTAGAAGGGTATATTTAGCACTTAAAAGTTAACTTTTCTTACAGTATTTGCTTCCATCTTCTGTATAAGGAAAGAATAGTGATATTTAATTGCTAGGGAAAGAGTAATCGAACTTAGTAAATTTTTGCAACCTCATTTAACACGTGTAAACTACACTTTTGCAGAACAACATAAAAATCTGAATCAGCTCGCAAATTATGCGGGCGCCTGAGGAAACAAGTCTTCGCTGATCTGGCTCTGTACTTTTTTATGAAAACTAATAGATATATTTGAGTACCATTTGGATCAGTGATTCAGTGGTTTATTCTCAATACCTCCAGTTTCCTCTAGATTCAGTTGCTCTCCAGGTTGCATAGTGTTTTAGAAAGAGTTTGACCGTCTACTTGATCCACAACTGACGATGACCGTTTCGCAAATAAATTGAATTGGTCCTGTCATTTGATTTTCAAAGATTAATTAATTTTAAAACAGTCAAACTGAGGACCATTCTAGTAAAGAGAGAGCCTTGTTAACCCTTAACATCAGTAACCTGAGAAAGATGGCGTTTTAGATAAACTGTGGGTTTTTATAATTATTCGATAAGAGATCAGCACAAATTTGGCCGGAAAGCCGGCTGTTTTGCCTCGCCTCCAGCAAATGTTGTCACCTTTGTCGTTTTTAACAAGACAGTTTAGCAAAATAAGGAATTACTGTGGTCCATTATTAACTTCGAGCCAAGCACATGAATTCACAGTAAACGTTTCTTTGTATTGGAGTATTCTTCTCCACATTTTAATGATGTTTAAAGCCACTGATCATTTTAATGAAATTGTTACGCAATTTTATTTTCCTAAAATTGGAAAGAGTTTATACATATAAAAGTTATGTTTTTGTCTCCAAGCGACACATCTTAGGGTTTGTGAGATACAGCTTCTGAAAGGTGATCTTGATCACGATTTCAATCGATCGACCAAAGCGTCCATGAAATCTTTTGAGTCTTATCGCCAATTGGTTATTTTGTTTTGAGGACCAATTTGCATTAAGAATACTTTTTATGTTATAGCATGCAGCATACCTTTCGTTCTTTTATTGTTTTGATCTGTTCTTTTTGAGAAACTGGGCTGTAAACATTTGCGAGGAAGCCATTTGTTAACTTTTCTTTGAATTTCCGGGGCAGATTTATATGTGACGTCACGATGGCCAGACACCTCGATTTTTCATTCGCCAATACCGGCGCTTGTGCCCAGGCCCAAGTTCATCACTCCCTCCTGGCCGCCATGTTTTTCAATGTAACCTTGTTTATCCGCTGACCAACAGGACAGCGGAACTTATTGAACAGAAATATAAAGTGACGACGGTGGTGGTGATTGTCCAACTGTGAGATTAAAGGTGATGTAAACATCTCGTGTAGAGGTGACTTCACGTGTTTGCCAACATACCGACCGTAAGTATCCAGTGTAAGGCTTTGATCAAACATACCATCATTCAAGGCTGTCGAACACAAGTTTGTTCTACGAATTTTGTTCCACTTGATAAAACGCACAGAACATGAGAATAAAGGAAATAATCACCAAAGACGAAATATCTTGATGTGTGACCAAATTCTCCCAACTAGCACCATAAAAAAATATATGGAGAACAGTGAGGAGAACATATATGTTGATCCTGGGGCTTAAAGGGTTAAATCGAAATGTTGAATCCGTTTAGCCGGAGCCCAATACGTACACCATCTATTCAACAACGTCAAAAAATGTTGAATTCAACATGTTACAGATGTTTCGCCATCATGTGGAACGATGTTGGATGGCGTTGAACGGAATTTGAATGCCATAGCAAGTTAAATTCAACAGTGTTGAACGTTGTTGACAGGAAATGTTGCATTTGTTTTTCCAGGGCCTAAGGCCCAGTTCAGACGCCGTACCTCTCGTGTGCCGCACCAAGTAGTACGTAGTTATGTAGCAGTGGTACGGTGTCCAAATCGGTTTTTTTTTTCCACGACTGATTTCAATTAGACAAAATCTCAGGGTACGGCAAAGCTTGCCGCTTAACCTCGGAACGAAAATGTATTTGGTACGGCACATGAGAGGTACGGCATCTGCACTGGGCCTAAAACAATCTAAACCGCGTGTCCTGACACACTAGAAAATAGTTTCCTTTTTGCGACGAGGAAACGTTGCATTGCTTCGTTAACAAAAGTTTTGAGCGCAAATGTTGGTGTGCACGCAAACGCAGCGAAGAGTTCGATCTGATCGAGGTTCGCGAGGGCTCAAAATTTGCAGTAATGTTTTGAACCAATAACAACTAGGAAGTTGTAGTTAATGGAAAAGGGAAAAGTAAACTATGCACCTTTCATTAAAAAAAGGTTTAAAAGCAACAAGGGTTCACCATACCTCTAAAGTTTCTTAATACTTTACAGTCTTCTTTGAAAGAACTCAAAGCGCTTCCCATCTCTAGTTATTTAGAAAACTTTTCTCCTTCGCAAAGTCACGTCTGAAGCGAGTGAATTTCGTTTTACAACTGAAAACGTTCCCTTGTGACATAACAAACAATGAGAAAAAAACGCACGCGCTAAAAGCAGCCAATCACATTTGTTTCTACTAACTGCACGTGATGCAAGCGCGCGCAGTAATTGAATTTTCGTCAACTTTGCGTCCGCACTGATCATTTTACTTCGTAATCAATAAAGGCCAAGTAACACGGGGCGGCGAGGGAGGTCGGGGCAACATTTTCTTCTAAGCTGTAGTGCAACTAGGCTCAGTCTCCACCCGTGAGTGTCTCGATGCGCCCGCGATTCTCGCCACCTTCACGGCTGGGCGTACGGGTTTGGTTATTGTTTAGACTGACCAATCAGAGACAAGCCCCCTGAAATTTGCGGGGCAGAATGCGCGACATAATTTAGCGGGATTTCCTCTTTCTCTTGAAATTTCACACTTTTAGGAGGACGTTTCAGGCATACTTTCGCATTTCGCTTTTTTTCAAGACGATAAAAATAAGACAGATAAAATTTAAGCAAATGACGTGTGGATTGTCTGCATAATTATTAAAATTGTAATAACGTCACGGACATGCAACCAAACCTGTGCGCCCAGCCGTGAAGGTGACGAGAATCGCGGGCGCATCGAGACACTCACGGCTGGAGACTGAGCCTATAGTGCAACGCGCCGAAGCTGAAGTCCAACGCACTAACCTTTACACCACCGCGCCCTCACCTTATCTTCATCTTTGTGGTGCAACAATGCCGCATTGCAAGTTGGTTCTTCAAGTTGGAGTTTTTCGTGCATGGCGTAATTTGTAACGCAACACATTTTCACGTTGCAAGTTGTGGTACTTAGTGTTGTGCAAAGGGGAACTTACTTCTTGTTTCTTGCAATGAAGTTGCACGTTTGATATCTTATGCGGTAAACTGACACGCTAACGTACCGGCTTGCATTGGTCTTCCAAATCCCACCAGATGCACAAATAGTGTAAGGATGAGGAATGTTATCTCGGGGAGAAACATTTGCTGCTTTTAAAGTAGAAAGATTCGCCACTTAAAACTCAAACTGAGCAAATTTTATTCACCTGTGTTGGGAAGGTTCCTCTCGCTCGCTAAACCAAGGTTTTCAGTAGTTTTAAAACGAATAACCATTTGCTGTTTCTCGTAAAACATCCAGGTTCACCTTTTGGAATTTCTTTTCAAGCTATCACCCGATTTCCACACCACTTTTCCCAACCAAACTGGTTAAAAGTCAAAATCTGAAGCGATGTCCTAGTGTTGAACGACTCAAAATCTGCTGTTCGTTTCAAGACGCTTACAAAAAGCGAATGGCGAGCTCTCGCACTCAGCCAATCAAATGCGAGTAATTTTGGCGCTTGGCCAATCAGGCGTTAGTAATTTTGCCCTCGTCAGAAAGAAAATTAAGAAAAGATGCCCTCTGTCTCAACCAATCAGCAGTCAGTAACTTTGCCCTCTAGGTTATAAGTTTACATCATAGCATTTAATTAAGTTTGTTCTAAGGACAAAATAAGTCAGGCTGCAACTTGCAACGCAACATTGTTGATGGGAAAGTTGTGAGAAAGTGCTACTTGAATTATATTTACTTAAAGTCACTTAATTGGTAAAAATTATATTTATTTACATTAATTACAAACCGGCAGAGATACAGAACAGAAACCTTGTGTTCCAGCGTGTTCAACACCGCACTTTACGCCTCAAAAGCAGAGATAATGATCTTTCCTTTGCAAGAGAAAAAAGTGCATTTCCAGTAATGAAATTCAAAAATAAAACGCCCTTGCCGTAATAAATATCATTTTGAGTGTTGCTCTATAACCATTCTTCAATTGGAGTGCCTCTTCCGCTGAAAATCAACGAAACAATAAACATTAGAGCACAGCACTTAAGAGAAGGGTTCAGTTTCCATTGCATGGTTGCGGTCACTGAGTTTCACAGATGACTTATTTTAAAAAAATCATGCAACGTGTTCTGGTCAGACAGCGTTGGCTATTGCGTTTAAAAAGTGTTACACATTCTCCCGCGCTTGGCACCCGTTACATATTTTCCCGCGCTTGGAACCCGTTACACATTCTCCCGCGCTTGGCACCCGTTACACATTCTCCCGCGCTTGGCACCCGTTACATATTTTCCCGCGCTTGGAACCCGTTACACATTTTCCCGCGCTTGGCACCCGTTACATATTTTCCCGCGCTTGGAACCTGTTACACATTTTCCCGTGCTTCGCACCTGGTACATATTTTCCCGCGCTGGGCACCGTTAATTTTCTGCGCTTGGCACCGCCTGGCACGAGTAACAAATTCTCCCGCGCCTGGCAACGGTGACAAGGTTTCCTTCGCTTGACACCTCCCTGGCTTGGCAACAGTTACAAATTTCACTTCGCTTAGCATACAACGTTTTGTTTTTGCTATAATTTCTGATTGGTTCACGGTGCTCGTTGCTTTGATAAACCTTTCTTACCTGCTGTTACTGCCGGTATCCGCCGGACAGGTGTATAATTCGGCCTTGTTCCCTGTTGACTGCAGCCTTCCAGCAAATTCTTCATGTCGCGAGGCGGCGATTGCGTTCATTTTATTGCTCCACATTGATAAAAGAGAAGTAGCAGCAACTGTAATCAATCAATCAATCAATCAATCAATCAATCAATCAATCAACCAATCAATCAATCAATCAATCAATCAATCAATCAATCAAACAATCAACACACCAATCTAATTAATGGAGATAGTCAGTCAGTCAGCCAAATCATCAAACGTGCAGTCAACCAGTCAACCACCATTGATCATCGATCGATCGATGATCAAACATCGTTTAAGTGTTTGATTGTGTATAGGTTTCTATTGCTAAATTGAGAACTTTACATCAAAGCAACAGGACGAGCGTTTTCTCGTCCTCACGGTGGTGTGCAAACATAGTTTGGAATATCTGTAGGAAATGATTACCCCCAAATATCGGTACCCTAAAACTAAGAGCGAGGAGTTTGTCTCTGTAAATAAAAGTCCTATCGGTTTTTTCTCACCTCTGCCCGCCTGTTTATTGAGTCCTGGTTGATTATCTGGACGCATTTTCTTATACGCATGTTCCGAGACCGCTGACCCCAGACCTCTTTTGAATATGTGTTCATTGTTCGTGTCTCCGCGATTGAAGTCCGTCTTTTCTCTCTCGGTCATGCTTTGATACCTACAATCAACGACAAGTGTCAGACAAACTGAAATAAAAAACAAAAAAAACTTGTAACTGATAACTGGTAGCAGATGCTTTGGCTT
>OZ034972.1:11073818-11103818 GCA_964030785.1 Siderastrea siderea
AACAGCCAGTGGGCATGCGAATCAGTGAAAAATGCCTACCGGCTGCCGGGAGCGACACTAAGTGAGTTCATTCGTTTTTTTAACAGAGCAACTGTAGTTTCACGAGTACTCTCCTTGACCTTAATAAGCTTTCCAAGGAATGCTGCAAAAAGCGCTGTCGGCCGGTGAATGTCCTGCTGAAGTCTTATTTTTGAAGGAAAATAAGTCAACTTTACTGTTTCCTCAGCGGTCCGCGTTGTGTTTTTGCGTTTATGTTTTCCCTTGTTGTTTTTCATCATTAAATATGAGCAAGCAACCTGGTGAGAAAAATGGACGAGAAAAATCACTTTGCAACGAATTTAAATTAAGCAGAAATTCCAACAGCGTCACTGAGACACAAATCAAAATTGTTCCAGAGTGCCTAATTTCTTAATACGACAAGAAACTGTGTAGAAATAGAAATTTAAGCAGTTAGCGTTGTGTTTACAATTCAGCTTAATAATTTCTTTCATCGTCACGGTGGATTCGATCAGTCAGGAAGGCTTTCTACTCCGAAGTATCAAGACAAGACATAAAATAAAACACAGTAAAATGAAAGAGAAGCATTTAATAAAAACTGTCACACATTCATGGCGAGTCAGTAGGAAAATCAAGAAGCAATCTCAGCAAGAACTGAACAAACTACCAAGAAAGAAGGAAGGGAGACATAATTTTTGGCTATACCACACAAAGTTGATTCTGTTTTACCTGCATTCGTTGTAGCTCTCTGTTCCAAAAGCTCCAAATGTTCTGATACAAATCGGATGCTATCTAAAAGAAGTTGAATCGCTTCCCAGTTGTTTGAGTGTTGTTTTTACCATTCCGTCCACAACCCTAAACCGAGAACAGGTGAATTCCGACGTTCCTCACTACAGTAATCCTGTTTCTGAGCTGCATAGAGATAACCTGTTCAAGTTAAAATTCTGTCTTCAGTTCGACTAAACAAGCACATGATGACGCCGTTGTGCGAACAGATTACAATCTTGCTCCGTTTCAACTCCTGCAGCTAATATGGTGAAATCGTACAGCTTCAATCCACTTTGAACGATGATTATAACAATGTTTCAAGAAAAATCAAACACGTACCGCATTTTCAGAGCCAAAAATTAGTAGATTTTTTCCCAAAACTTGTGCCACTTCGTTCACTTTGGTTCGGAGCAGTTTCATTTTGATTCATTCAGCTTTGGAGAGAAACGCTGCAAACTTAGCAGGCTTTTGGCGCCTTTTTCGTTCAGTCATGTGACCAATTCTTGTCCCTTTTTATCTCTTACTCGTTTTTTCTTTCTGTCTTGATTTTATAGCAGCTATAGTGGTCGACGTTTAATAAAACAATTATTCTACTCGGACTTGCTGGATATCGAATAATTATGACCAGCTCGCCGCTCTGCACCTCGTTAGTTATCTATCATTGCAAAAACCTAACACTGGACGTAACAGCTAATGACGGACGTTAAAATAGTGACTTTGACTGGAGTGAACGTCTGGCGTTATAAGTTTCGCCGGACGTTAAGTTTTATGCAACTCGCTCCCGTTGCTTTCCTGCCCTCTGGCTTGAGTTGGAAAAACTGGACAATTAGCAAGTGACATCATGTAATCCATACCGCAATGTACCCAATGTTACGATGAGGGATGATGACGTAGGAAAACTCGGTTTTCACTGCCGCTAGCACCGCGGGCGCAAGCTTCGTATGCCAGGATGGTGGTGGCGATGACGATGACGGTGATGATGCTCAGACCCAGTGCTTTATGCTCACACAAAGCATAAGAGAATTAAACTCCTGTCTCCTTTCTCTACTTATCGCAAAGTAAACAGTTGAGATTTATTTCCAGGTAGTTCCAGACAAGATCAACACACTGGGAACACCAGTAATGTGGGAATTCCGTCATCGTATTGATGAAGGAAAGCACGTGTGGCTCGCCAAGAAAAACCCGTGATCTCAAAGGATCCTTGAGAACGTTACTCAATGAGGGTGATATTAAGCGAGTTGAATCAATCTAGAAGTAAATTTGTGATTAGATGCATCTGTGGTCATTTGGTAGCTGCGTAGCTGGCTTGGAAAACGCTTATTTGCTTGAAATGTATTTATCACTTTGCTTTTTAAGTTAACATTACTGTTCTTAGCGTTTATTATCTTTGCATTCATAACGAATAAAGCTTTGACATTGTTTTGAATTTGATGTGACGGTATCACTGTTTAAGAACTATAGTTCTTTGGCTTATACCTCACTTGACCAAGTCTTTTCTAAACTGGTTGCACTTTGTCAAAAAAGGAGTCATAATTCATGTTCATTGAAGAATATGATTCAGACAAACTCGTCGATATTATTCTTTCTCGAGGTCTTTTGTTCAGCGGTTGCAACTACACCTCACGACATTTTAAACCATTAAGTTCTTGAGTCAAAGAACGTAGATCCTCTTGGGGGGTTGGGGGTGGGGGGGGGAGGAGCTGATAATACAAACAAGCATCTCTTCGATACCAAGCCCCTTTTTATTGCATGTTTGTGCTATAATTACAATGTTTACTGTTAACTCTGCTTATCTCTGCGTGTTCGCAAAAGGACTCCAGCTTAAATGGCTTCTTCGTTTCTTTGAACTTCTATGGAATAAAAAGAGAGGAAAAAATCACATTGAGTAATAAGAGTGGGACGAAAGGGTTCTTTAAATATACTCGGCTCTCATTAACCAACGAACAAACAAGGATGGGAGCAATGGGTGAAACAGAATCTCTCCTTAAATGTGGTCATTTCACGTATTTGTTTTGCACAAGACGGCTAAGACATGTATTAAAATGTATAACCCGTGTTATCGTGTTGCTAGTTATTCCTTTTGTTTTGTGACTTTTTCGTTGCCATAGCCGTCGTCGTCATTGATTAAGGTCCCTAATTTCCCTAACAATAGCAATAACAGCAACCATAACAACAATAATAACAATAACGATGATGATGATGATGACTTTAGTTATATCTCAATAGCATCTAGTCCCCTGTAAAAAACAGAGTCCTAATTGAGGACATAAGTTCTCAATTAATCACAAATTACCAAAACAGCTTAATAAACTTACGTACAAACGACACAAAAAATTAAAGCTGACAACAACTAATTGCAATCCTAAAAAACTTAATGGCAGAGACATAAACAAACAAAAAAACAAACAGATAGACAGACAGACAGACAGACAGACAGACAGACAGACAGACAGACAGGCAGACAGACAAACAAAGAGGCTTTGTTGAAATTAACTGTGTAAAACGCACCTTAGAGAGGCTCGTCCGCGCCAGAACCGAAGTCAATCACTTTCTCGACATTTACCATCACGAGGCTCTTGTCCTCTCCGTGCGTGTTGGTCACGCGGCATTCGTATGAGCCAGTGTTCTCGTACGCAGCATTAGTGATAGTCAACTTAGAACCAATGACGTCACCATTACCGTTCTTGATGGCCGCCTGACTCAGTTTTCCAAGGAAATCCGCTAAGGGTACGAATGAAAATTCATCAGCACAGCAGAGGTACGTACGCTGATGTTATCATAACCTTTGCGTACGGCACAGCAGTTTCCCTGCACTGTTCCGGCATTGTTGAAAAGGAGCCCGGATAATAACCAAATTTTTGTACCATAGGATGTCATTTAAGAAAGGAATAGAAGAGGAATTAAATTTCTCACACGCCACAGAATAACTGTAATTTCACATAAGAATCTCCTAACGCTCTCCCTCTACCAAGAAAAATGCTGTATGGTACAAGGTGCCATAACATGCTCAAAATTGGGTCACTTTCATCAAATTTGGTCACCCAGGCTCTTAGGCGCACTTTGCACTCGGCTGCGAGAGGACGAGACCGCCTAAGGACTAGGCTGGGTAGGTCTGTCAACTAGCCTGAAATAGGGTAGATTTTTGCTGCCTTGGTACTGATAGACACGGATAGAGAACACGAGCTTAGGCGTTTAGTCATAGGTTTAAACATTCACATTTGGTATTAAAGGAGTCTTCTGCTCTCGGGATAGTAAGGGCTAGTACTTTGGAAAGAAACTCACCCGGTATATCTCGTAAGAATTTCCAGAGGTAAGTCGGCGTTGGTATTCCGCTTGCGTAACAATTGACAGACACGCTATCACCTTCTTTTATGTTGGCAATCATTGGCTGCATCGATGTAACGTTTGGCCTCACTACAAGCAAATGTAAATTCATCAGGTGCTTTTTTGTGATGGGGTATATGAAATGAACGTAAAGTGTTGTTTCGCGCAGCACTGGTTAAGCAAATGAGAAAACAGTTGTATAAAGGGTTGCGCAACGCATTATAACTGACTGCTGCGCGACACACGTTCACATTGATATCTTCATTACAGCGAACTTTCATATAACTAACGAACGGCCTGCTCTTGTCTGGCCTCGTAGCTCAATTAGTAAAGCACTGTCGATTAAAAACTGGAGATCGTAGTTCCAGTCCTAGCGAGGTCAAATAAATTTTCTTTACGTCGTGTGGTCGGCATTTTCTCACTAGGCAATGCTCACGAGGAAATTTATGTGTTTCTTCAGTTCCAGATCAGTTAATATTCTGATATCTCAGCTGTATAACTATTGCTGGGAGACGCAACGTTTTGTGTACCCTCCATTTCTTTCACAGTTGCCGCGAATCACTGTCTAAATAAACCACGACCTGCTCCAGTGTAGCCTTGTTCCTCAGTCGGTGGAGCATCGGTGATCAAAATCTGGGAGTCGAAAATGGGGGTGGGGAGAGGGGGGTTACTCGATTATCTGACTTTAACGGGGACGTGTAGCCCGATTGGGTAAAGTTTTTAGGGGAGTTCGGGGTATCGATCTCATCACTTTTTGTCTTACTTACTCAGTGTAAACGGAGTATCGTTACATGACCTTATAGCTGCACCTCTCCGCCCCAGCATCTGCTAAGTACCCCCCCCCCCCGGATAAAAATCGTCCTCCAATCAATGGTCACTCAAAAACTTCTAACCTCCGCATTTTGAGAGTGAGTCAGCACCAATTGCGAGAGTAGAAGTTCCATTTGGACAGGGTGAGCAGCTCTTCTGTTGGACTTTGTCCTGATAGGTGTCAAGTGGACAGTACTGACAGTTCGGTCCCAGTCCTGTCGCTGAGAACTGACCGGCGGAGCATGGGGCTAGAAAAGAAAAACATACATTACATGATAAGAGTGACTACTTGATGCAAGACGAACTGTGTTTTAGATCAGGAGCTAGTCGAGACTGAAAATTATTTCTCTCATACTTCACAAAAACCGACAACAAAACAACAAGACATTTCGGCGTACGCGTATCCGATCAAAAAAACTTTCTTCGGACAATATTATTTAGGCTTAATTTCCACCGGTGATTATATATTGGTCTTTACAGCGAAAATAGACATGGTGTAAGCTATTCGAAGTTTCACGTCGGAAGAAATGAAGAAAGCAGAATTGCACATCATTTACAACAACGTTTAACTAAACCATGTCAAGAAATGAACTCACGTTTGCAGTCCGAACTTGATTTTGCTCCTGGTAGCGAAGAGGTGCCCACGGGACATTTCTGTGTGCATTGTAGTTGTCCTTGTTGGTCGTTATACGTTCCCGCGGGACACGGACTGCAGTCAGTATTGGAGGATTTGTGCATGCCAGTGGGACATTTAGCTGTAGATAATTTAAGAAAGAACGTCATCTGTTTGATACCAATATGGTTAACCATAGACAACATTAACTACCTGTTAATGTTGGACCTGACAATGTTAATGCCATGTTTCTTCATTGTCAGCGTGGTTTGTCGTTTTGGAGTTCTTGCTAAAACTGGTGGACAAGTAAAATCAAAGAAAACATAACGCAGACGTTTCAAAGAAAAATATATTTTTTTCGCTGATGATATAGCATGTTAACGTACCACAGTATAACGTGTTACCCACAAAGTCAGTAACAGTCATCTCGATTTGATTCTCCTGGCATGCAACATTTGCGTCTTTCTTAACAGCCTCTGAAAATAACAACAATAAATTTAGGAGAAAAAAAAAAGAGCACCTTTACTCTCCAGTGAACTCTGCAATATGGTCTCAAAAGCAAGTACGTGACCGGTTGTGCCGGCGGGAATAGTGCTTGTAGTCCCCTATCTGGGGAGACTTCGCCTGGAAGAGGCACCTTTTACATGCTCACAGTATACACGGGGTGGAAAAAAAAGTTTTAGTTGTTAAAAAAATCATGAGGTATTAGGTTTAGCAAGTAAACATGGTAAATCAAAGTAGCATTCGGTGATGGCATCACAATATCGATATTTTTTCGATATAGATATCGAAAAACGCAATAAATATATAGAGAGAGATAGAGAGATAGGTACTTTATTAAAATACTTTACAGCTCATAGAGCTGAATTGCGTATTCTACATTCTAAGATACAAATTTACAAAATTTAAAATTTAAAATTATAATATCTAAAATCTAATAATAATATTAATAATTATAAAATTTAATAATACTAATAATTTTAATTATAATATCTAAAAACTATATCGCTAATAATGATAGCATTAAAAACCTAGTTATTCACTTTTTGCATTCACCAGAGAGCATGACGCCATAATAAAACTGTTTTTAAATCTGTTTGTCTTACACCGCGGCAAGTTAAAGGTGCGTGCGTGCCTTAAATTGTACTTACAATCATATAAGGGTGGCAAAAGTTTCTTAAGTTTGTGGCCGCTGTCGTTACAGATATTCGCAAAGGTGTGCTTGCAAATATCATTGTGATGCGTCGCTACAGTTGGAAGGTTCACTAGCACTAGAGCATGCTGATACTCAATGCCGGGGCAGATGATTCGCATCGCCCTCCTCTGAACGCGCTCTAATTCGTGCGTTAAGTAAGCCGGCAGAGAATAATGGAAGACAGGTGCGGCATAATCAATAATGGAACGCACACATGTGACGTAGAAAAGACAGAGATCTTTCTGAGAAACTCGGGCTCTTTTGAGCTGGATAAGAAAATAGAGCCTTTTGGCCGCCTTCTTTATCACTTCTGTGATATGCGCGTTCCAAGATAGGTCACTTGAAATGGTTACCCCTAAGAGTTTAGCGTCGCTTACAGCCTTTGATATAAATATTTATCAAAAAAGGCAAATAAATTTCGATAATGATATGGAAAAAACGTAAATAGGGGGTTCTTGGCTTACCAACACAATCAGGTATTTGTTCACTTGGTGACCAGACGCCATTGTTGCACTGCCAGTATGCCGCTGACGCCTTATACAACTGGCTCCCGCTGGTGCACGTCACTGTGCAGAATTTCGTGCCACCGAATGAACTGCATGATTTGGAGCCACCGACGGGGCCGTCTGGATCATGACATGGTGGGCCTGTAAGAAAAGTACTCCATAAAATTAAACAGAATTCCTAAGACACGGACCAAATAGAAACGAAAAGCGTCAAGAGTTGACACCGGAGCTCAAACGCTTTGGAGCACATGCAGTGGTACCCCGATATAAAGATGTGTCTCCGCTAGGGACTGGGCCGGGGTTCGTTATAAATGAAACCTTGTTATAACGAAGTTGTGGCCATGGCCGGGAAAAAGGCAAACATTTCTGTTATATCAGGGTTTGGGAGATTAAATAGAACTCGTGATTTAGGTTTTCATGCATCTCTGTTGGTCTGTTACACGCTCAGCTTCAGTTGCGTGTTAAAGTTTATTTGTTATTTCCGGGTAAATTTTAAGTTTGGGCTTCCGCATTACGTTCGTTATATCCGGGATTCCTTTATTCCAGGGTTCCTTATATCGGAGTTCTGTTCCATCATTTTACTGTAACTAGGCTGGGCTGAAGAATAGCGTTCTTTACAGTAAAAGTAATAGTACAAGTCAATGAGAGTGCATGAGAGATAAAGGTTAAACAAAAGCATTCTTCCTTTTTTTCGGTGGGCGGTGCTTTTAAATAGCTGTGTCTGTGATCAAATTAGCGTCCTCTAAAGACCATTTTAACAAGAGTTATTTTAACTAATTTAAATTAAATAAAAACTTTCAACAATGCTAAAGTCGCTGTATTTTTATTCTAAAGGTGATTCAATAGAGTTATTATTTTAATAATAAATAGAAAGCTATCAGCTAAACTTACGTTTCAGCTCAACTTTAAATTTACAGTCCGCCCTATTTCCAACCTCATCATACGCATCATAGTAGACATATGTGGACCCTAATTGGAAGGTGCTGCCACTGGAGTGTGATTTGGTCACCTTGGTCACCTTCACATTGTCAGTGAAGGTAGGCTCGACCCAGGTCACAGCTTTTGGATTATCGCTTAATTCTTGGATGTCTTGAGGACAGTTCGCTACTGAGGGGGCTTCTTTGTCTGCAAAAAAAGTTGGAAATCTTCAGGGGCCTTCGGGTCATCTACGGAGATACTCGGAGGACTTAAAGTCATCTTTGGAAACTTGTAGAAGACATCGCAACAAAACGATGTTTCACAGACGCAGCCGATATTATTGCGCAGCCGAGATTATGGCGCAGCCAGATTATTGCGCCTTAGGGCCGATTTAGACGGTACAATTTTTGCTTACGACTGTTGTATGCGACATTTACAGCGTGTGCTGCTCGCAGCGGGCAAAGATCGTGAACAACTCGTCACTCTAACGTTTTGATTGTGGCTACGACGATCTCGTCCCCAGAGCCCGGGAGCGTTTAAGGTCAGCGGGAACGAAACGCCACGGCACCATTCTTGGTGCTGACCAAAAGGAATGTGGCCCCTGGGAACGAGATTGTGGCTACGAATGTCGTAGGGTTTTAAAACATGTATCAAAATTCTACGACATTTTCGTGTTGTGTGCAACTGTTGTGCAGATGTACGTCTGATTTAGAAAACACGATTCGTGTTGCAAACACGACAAGAGCAAGTCGCATACAATTGTAACCAAAAATCGTTCCGTCTAAATCGGTCCTTATACACACACAAACAAAAAATATCGAAATTAAACGGTGCAAAGAGAAACAATTTACCGTTGATAATAACATAGATTGAGCAGTTTTCAGATCCCACCACGTTACTCGCGGTCCATGTGACTTTTGTTGTTCCTGCTGGGAACTGGTAACTAGATGAGATTTCAGGCGGGCTGATAGTGATCTGCTGGACGTTTGAGGTGGGTTCTTTCCACACACCGCTGACGTCAGCAGTAGATTTTCCAGGCAGTAAATCCTGCATTATGAGATCCGGACACCGAATCCAAGGCTTCACTTCAACTAAGGGCAGAAATTAAGACTGATATATCAACTCTTCGTCACTCTCAAGAGAAATAAATAAGATAGGACCGATAAAAGTTTGGTAATTTTCATTTTGTTAAATAACGAATGAAGAAAACCTATACCGCCACTTGCATAGCTGGCAGAATTGTTCGCGCGAGAGCGAACCGCGAGGAGACTGAGGAGGAGAAAAATGGGCCGCGGGGAGAATGGAGGGAGGGAAGAAGATCAGCACAACACCTTAAAGTCTTTGAACGGCTCCACAGTTTCAGAAGTTTTATGTTGTACAGCATAATAAACAGCATTACCAAAGTACTACTCTGCATATAGCTTTCATTTGAATGTTTAGTTTTTTGTAAATCTTCCACAGATTCAAAGTTATAATAAAAAGATAGAATATTGTTAAATAATAGGCTTAAATTTGAAAAGTAGTTTTCCATTTTCTTCAACTTGCAAGTAGCACTTAGGTGAAAACTCCCTCTTAATTCAATTCTAATATTTAAATTTTAGCATTTCAATATTTTTTGTTAAATTTTATTTTGTTTTATTTTACAGTGCCCTATTGAAAACCACCTTGCGTGATTTAGGCCATAAAGAATTGCATTATTATTATTATTATTATTATTATAACCACCCTTGTAGCTAGAAACGGTGCCATACAAAATAATTGCTCAATAGGTTTAATTTAAATTGTCACACATAACGATTTCATAGACAAACTCAAAATTTAGAACCCATTTTGTGCTACACAATAAACAGCACCACAGGAAAGTGCGGCTCAGTAGCCCTTTCATTTGAATGGTCACCCTTAAAATCTAAAGGATTCAGGGCGAACATGGGGAGCTTGGAAACGAGCACGAAGCGAGAGCGGGGGTTGATGGGAACGAGAAAAATTCCCCCCGCCCCCACTCGTTTTAATTATCAATTTTCCCTCCTCTCTCATAAGCGAGTGACTGGGGACGAGGCAGATCCACGCGCTCAAAAGTTAGAAACGCTAGATGCTCTACAAGAAGGGAAATGCAGAAGTAACAAACACTCAAAAATTCCTTAGAAACAAGAAAACTAGGTCATTTTATGAGATTGAGTGTTAGTGAGCGTTTATGATATATCCTCTTTTAGTTAGGAGAGCAGTTTTTATAAATGATTGTTATTAAACTGAAACTTGAACTTGAACTTAAGGCAAAAGAGGGTACAGACGAATAGGTGAAATATATATTGCTGATCTGCTCTAGCTTTTTTGTATCCAATCATTTCTTGTTGAATTCCTTTCTAACCGTTTATACGACATAAGTAAAAGCGAAAGGAAAGGTTTTGACATTACTTTTTTTGCAAGTTGGTGCTGAGCCGTCCCAGGTCCCGTCCGCTTGACACTGTCTGCTTCCGGTACCCAGGAGCGAGTAACCGCTGGAACAATAATACGTGCACCTGTCCGTGTATTTACCGCCAGTTGAAACACACGATGACGGCAGCAAGTTGCCATTCGGAAGGGCGGCAAGTGTTGGGCACGCTACACCTGTTGAGATACAAACCCATAACATCACTGTTGAGTCCGTGTGCAATCAAACAGATTTAATAAGCTCACCGGCCCGTGCGTTCAATTGACTTCTTTTTGTACCATGAAGTGTCATGGAAAATTGAAATGAAACACTTAAGCTTATATCAACTAGTTTATAAAATGTCAAAAAATGGCAAATGAGACGCATATATGCCAGTTGTTGAGCTTTTCTAAATTTCTCTGACCATTCCACCCAGCAGATGAGAGTTTGCGGTCTTTCATTAGACCACGGCAGCACGGAAAGCCGTAAAGACATTGAAGATTTATCTTTCACCTCGGCACTGTTAATCCAAATGTAATCAACGAACTGTTGTCATTTAGGTGATTTATTGATTTTTTTTTTGTATGTGAGTCACGGGCCATATCATGTCTCCGCCATTAGCGTAACATCTTCCATCCATACTGATGACACCCAAAACCCATGATTCGCCCTGACGAAAGACTAGCGCTCAAAACGTTGGCTTTTGAGCTCATTTCATGGGGGTCCACTTACCTCATATCTACAAAATTGATATGAGGTTAACGATGAGGCTGTCGACTCTCAAGTCAATTTTCCGACTTGCAAGCCACCAGATCTCACGCGGTCGAGAGAAAAGTTCTTCTTATAAGATCAACATAAACACGCGCATCAAATTGGGAAAAAATGCGCTTGATTCTCGCTCCTTTTATTATCTCGCACGTGTGCTTGTTTGACTTCTGCTTGCGGTTGCTCGACGATTCAAATTTCCCTTTCGTATACTATCGTTGCAATTTAAGACACTTAGAAAAGTTTTGAACTGTTATTGAGAGTTTTTCTTAATACTAAAAAGGAACACATTCACAACTCAGAAGAGAACTCGGTCCTCTGGCATGCTTATCTTTCTCCCTTACCACTACACTACCACGCCAATCCGCCACAATTCCGAAAAAGTCAAGGATATATTATAATTTACTGTCTTCCGTAACTGATACATCTATAATAGGTGACCCTAACCCCTTCCCCAACTATTAACGTAAATTCAACTTGGGCTTAAATTTCGTTCTTTCTGAGACAATTTGAAAATGTATTTGTTGCCTTATTGTAACTTAATCCAGACCAATGACGGCATCGACCGCCAAAAATGGCAACGACCGTTTTAAAACGAAAGGGAAATAGGCCTCGACGTTACGTAAGGTAAAATGGAGTCTGTTCATGCACTACATGAGCATCATTTACTTACGATTGCAAGATCCAATGGTTCCCTCCCAGGATCCAATCTTGCCACACGTAAGGATTCCATGTGAAATGTCGGAAATGACGTAGCCTGCGTTACAATTCATGACGCATTTGTCTAGATAGACATTGGCGTTTGCTTGCGTGCAGCGCGCTGGCTTCAAAGTGCTCCCAGAGGGAGGACTCAGGGATCCACATGTGATGGCTGATTAAGATAGAAAACAAAATATTAGCGTTATTATTCAGAAAAAGAGAAGTGATTTTTTTAATATAATTATAACACTTTAAAGGGACACTGTCATGGGGATTTTAACGTTGTGGGGTGGAGAATGTGCTGAAAATTAAATTAAATGTCTTTACACGTACACAAATTAAAATACTCCTAGAATTAACGTCATGAGGAGGAAATCAAATGATTTTCTCAAGGGAAGAGCAAACCATAGTCGGCGATTTTTCCACGAAACAAAGGAAAAACTTGAAAACATCAGCCCGTCGTTTTCAAGTTGCAACCATTTTCATCCTAGCGATCCGCAGCCAAACACACTTAATTATAGCTTTAGAGAACTGGTAGAGTAGTTTTCATCGAAACTCAACCAGCATTTTTGGGTTTCCTCTCATTAGAATATGTCTTTTAGCTTTCCGAAGTTATCCAAAAATTAGTGACAGTATCCCTCAAAAAACAACAACTCTTTAAGTTGTTTCACATGATTATAAAGATTGCATAATAACAAACAGTGCTGTTGCCAGTACTCCCTAAACCCCGCCCTTCATGAGGGATAATCCCTCACGTGTCGTATATTGAGACATAAACCTTATGCAAAAATGACCGCCAAAATTTTTATTATTTGTTAAAGTTTCAAAAAGAAGGTTATGATATCATAGTACCTGAATACAATATTTCTTCTGTCTTGGAAAAATCACACTGATTTTGCATGTTTCTCTCTTTGAAAAAATCACTATATATTTCATTTGATATTCTAGGAGCATCTCTTTTGCAATGAAAGGAACTTAGGTTTATCTTCAGCAAAATTTTGTCCCAAAAACGTAAGACAATCAATATGACGCAGCCGTCTAAAAGTTGACAGGAGTTGCAAAATCGACGTGCATCCAATATAAGCTTCGTGTGGTAAACGTTATCAGTATTGGGTTTATGTTCTTGACATTCTGTAAACTAAGCTAGGACCACTTGTACAAACCGTAGCAATTTACAGATGGATCTTCGTCTAGATCAGGATCGGCAATGAACTAAATAACACAACTTAGCCTCCGAGGAAGGTTAGTTTTGTCTATTCGAAGTATTTGGCGACCCTACTAAATGCTAGCCATTCGATCGGCCTTACTTATTTATTGAGATCCTGTTAACTTTAATTTCCTAAGGTAGTAAATATGGGGTTTTGAAATACACACAATGATTAACTTGATATTTGGGGCAAAATTATTGGGTTGTTTTACCACTATCTCAGTCTTCGTCCGAAAGACAAAATCAATTGTACTCATTGATGATCTAACAAAAGACAGCTAAGGGCCTGGTGGTGTAGTAGTTATTGCGCTGGACTTCAGATCTGAAGGTCGGTGCTTCGAGGCCTGGGGCCCGTTTCTCGAAACTCCCGATAACTTTCCGGGCCCGGTGAGTATTTTTTCGAGCTCATTTATTTATCAGCTAACGGTAATTATTAGCGCAAACTTAGCGATATTCTTTATGAAATTACAGAGATTAGAAGTGAGCTTTCAAAATCAATAAAATTGTATAATTATTGGAGAATATTGTGCACAAAAAATAGTTTTCGGGCTCGGTACGTTATCGGGAGTTTCGAGAAACGGGCCCCTGGTCCCTGCCAACGTGTTGTTTCCTTAGACAAGAAACTTTACCCCATATTCTCTCTCTCCACCTAGGTGTATAAATAGGTAACGGCGCCATACTGCTGGGGGTAACCCTGCGTTGGACTAGCATCCCGTCCAGGGGGAGTAGCAATACTCTCAGCTGCTTCGTGCTGCAGAAACTGGGTGAAGCTCCAACCGTGTGGGCCTTCATGGCTCGTGTGCGATTTAACCTGTTTTACCTACCCCTCACCCTTCTTATCAGCCAAAATATATTGGCAACTGTGGTAAATAACGTACCTTCACAGAGCTTGTTGTCTGCTCCTCGAGTATAACCTTCCTTACAATCGCACCAAAAGTTTCCATCCGAATCCACGCAAACCGATGACGTCTTGTTGCAGGTGTCTGAGCCCTTACTGCATTCGTTTATATCTGTTAAGTGACAAAAAAGTGAAGAGAACGTTGAACATAATTCTGCGTTGTTGTTCAAAAAGAAAAAGAAAAAATGCGTATGTTACACAGCGGAGCTTCTACGCGTACCAAAGGCTCCCGGGAGGAGTGCATTAAACTTATGACTGATTGGTAAACCGTGCGAGTCACTTTCCATGGTCACGCCGCATATCCATACATACATATCTGTGCCTCACCCCGTTAATGATTTTGGTATAATTTTAATGTTATATTCACCGCGTTGCCGGTGAATATAACATTTCAAGGCGCGGCTGCTAAGCTAAGTTCCTTTTTTTCGTATGTTGTTTGTCAAGTTTTAGCTTTTTTTTTACTTTTCGATGTCCACATCTCAAAATTATACTAAACAATTATTTGCCTCAGGCTAAGTAAATATTGGCGAACATTTACCTCCCCTTCGGCTCGCTAAATATCCGCCGATATCCAATACTTACTGCCAATACTTACTTCGCCTTCGGCGAGTAATTGTTGATTAACGTATCTAGCTATGACTGAAGTGAAATCGAAAACTGGGTGCGAGAAGTCTCACTCATTGGATTTTCCCTTTCGACTTGGCGGCGGAGCCGCCATCTTCGAGCCGGCGAACGAATGAGGCGGGAAAATGAAGAACATGATAGCATTTTAATTTTCTTTAGTTTTGTAAACTTGAAGAGAAGGAAAGGGCTTAAGAGATCGTGAAAGTGTCTTTGATGACCTACTTTGACATTCCTTGGAGTTCAAGACTGGCTCGTAACCAGACTTGCAGTTGCAGCGGTAATCCCCGGGAAGATTCTTACATGTTGACTTGGTAGAATCACACGCGGACTGTTGGCATTCATCTATATCTAAAGAATAAATTGCATCCGTAAATTAATCCCGATTTCTACGGTAACCGCGGTGTCAAAAGAAAGATTGTACACACCTATTTCATTCCAAACTGAAAATTTACATGGGTAGTTATAAATCCGCCTAAATTTCGCGATTTTCAAGACTTTAGAATGAAAGAAAATGACAATCATAATTCAATGTGATAAATGACTGCCTTCGTGTTTTCTCTTTTATTCAAGTAAGGCGCAGCTGATTTTGTTTAAATCACCCAGACGGTCTTGTCGCGTGGGCTTGAAGCTTCGATCCACCAACGTTTATTGAAATAACTGTTTCCAGACCCAGACTGCAGAACCCTAACTCAGTCATTTAAGACCAAAATTTAGGATTCTTCGTACCATACGTCAAATCTAGGCTCCATCTCCACTAGACCTAACCCCTACGATTTTTCTCCTTTTTAAAGAGAAAACTGCAAAAAAACGTTTCCAGGCCAAGAGGCAAAACCTGCCCAGCCCGTTAGGGTCGTCCGTTTTTAACTCCATAATATGCGTACCTCTGAAGCGCCTTTTAAAATGTGTTGTAGAGCTGTGTTTTTTCCTTGCCTTGTTGTATATTTTCTTGGACACATTTTTTTTATATGGTGGCCTATAAATGTCCTTCAGACTTTTTTCGCCCTGAAATCGCAACCTGAATTCTTAATCTGCGCGAAATATGTCTTTGTCTTTTCGCGGAGATTAGTACCTACAAAAATTAGTGAAAGTTTTCGGACAATTGCCCAAAAAGGTGCGACCGTTTTCTGAAGATCGCCAAAGAATTTTCCAAAGGTGATGTCTGCGTTTCTGGAAGAATTTAAAAGCTTGCCAAACATTTCCGAGTTCCAAAGATGATTCAGCAACTGATACCAACAAATGGCAGCTCTTTCAAAACTAAAGGATAAACCACAAACCAATGAAAAACTTGGGCCTAGGTCAAACGTCGAACCGAACCTAATGCATATGAGGAAAGGCTATTGTTTTTGTTAATTTGCATTAGGTTCAGCCAAGAGAGAATGAACTAAGAAAGCAAATCACCGTGCCCCATGATAATTACTTGAAATTTATTGTTAGTTCGCACCCGTGTTGCGAAGGTTATTTTTATCTGTTGTTTCCATGTCAACAATCTAAAATTACATGACGTCATTCTAACTGACCAATGAGGTGTCGTCCTTAAAATAACCACGCAGTATGACAGAACCAAAAATAGATTTCAAATAATTTTCATCGGAAGAGGCCCATGTATGGGGGATTCGCTCTCTTTCTTCATCCTCTCTTGATTCAGCGCATGTAAAGTTTCACGTTTCACCTAAGCCTTATATACCTTCACACTGGTCCTTTGTCCCTGCCTTCTTCACGTAACCGTCAGGACATTGACAGTAGTATGAGCCCGCGGTATTGACACATTTTGACGGTGAAGCGCATCTGGACGAACTCTGGCACTCATCCACATCTCAAATAAAGAACATTTCGGAACATTATCATAATGACCCGTGCAAGCCCTATCATATCGGCCCTACGGGCACTTTCATTCCTAAACTGTATAGAAAACCCCCATGTGAGAGGTCTCATACTGAAAAAAGCCCTATGGCCCCACGCGATATGATTTTCTTACGTGTAACATGTAAATGCTGACTTTCAACTGAGAAAAAAAACGAACGACTTCAAAGCGATTTTTATTTTGGAAATCAGCAGCTAGTAGCCAGAATTATACTTTATAGACCGCATTCTCAAAGAAATACTCCTAAACTTCACTTTTTTTTCAAATTTGCTCCAATAAATCTTGACCACTTATGACAACATACCTCCTTCAAAGCCTTAAAAATTCTTCAAAACTCCTACGAACATTTTTCGCGACTTTGATTTTGAGTCGGGAAAAAAAGGAAGTTGCTATTATCCATGCAAGGTAAAAGAGTCGATATTGACTGACAGTGTTAATTTGTGCGTGCTAAACCAAACAGAAAGCAAGGAACACGAGCAGTATTTAGTACTGAAAAACTAGTATTTTGAAGCCGAATTCAAAGTTATATGCAAGGGAATCGCCATCATAGCGTGACACAGTTTATCTAATAGAAGTAGGTATTTTTTTGTTCAAAGAATTATTAATTTATTTTACGATGATATGCTTATTTAGTTAATTGTATAAACGGTTATTTTTCTATAGTTTATCAATTTCCTCTTATTACTATTTTATAACGGTTTTATAACAAAGAGTTCACAATTTACTATTTTATTTACAGCAATTTGTTAGTTTCATACCATTCTCCCGTTATGAACTGGTACACATGCATGAACCCTTTAAGCTCCAATATCAACATGCATGTTCTCCTTACTGTTCTCCATATTTTGTTATGTTACTAGTTGGGAGAATTTTGGTACTCATCAAAACATCGTATCCTTGCTGGTCATTTCCTTATTTCTCATGACCTGTATGTATGATCAAGTTGTGCTACTGTAAGGAGAAATTACATGCATGTCACTGTTGAGGCTTAAAAGATTAACATACCAGTACACACAAAAATGGATAAAACACACACACACACACACACACACACACACACACACACATACACACACACACACACACACACACACACACACACACACACACACACACACACACACACAAATGAAACGGCGAAAGGTAAAGAAGGGAAAGCTGCCCGAAGGGACTGTTTGACTTGCCAGAGGAGGAGAGAATCTTCTCTATTAAGGACTTACTAACTGACATGCCGGAAGTAGGAATTCTGCACACAGTTGGTGTAGTGACATAATAGGTAGACACTTTATGACATCTTATACCACTGATAGGCTAGTTCCTTGATGGAGTTTGTGATACAGTTCATATACTTTCAAAGATAGAAATTCTGACAGCTGGTGTTCCACTCCCATTTTCTATTCACGTGCTCAGAACATTCAGGCTCCTTGGTCAGCGGTATAATTGCCCTAGCGTAATGCGCATTTGATCATGTAGTATGTTTGTTATTTTGCGCGATATTAAGTAATAAATATCACTATTAATATTACTATTATCTTCTGATCAAGAATTGCACAGACTTTGGGTGTGAACTGTAACAATCTAAAAAGCATCCTAATTGTCCAGAGCCTACGATTTGCTTGGTCAGCGGATGGTTTCACGAGCCAGCATAAGAAAAACCGCGGAGATCTGGGGAAGATAATGACTAAATAGTAATACCTTCACACTCAGTTTTCGATCCTGACTTGAAAACGTAACCACTGGGACAATGGCAAATGTACGAGCCAATGGTATTCTCGCACGTTGCTGGTGATTTGCAAGGGTTATTGACCTGGCACTCGTTTACATCGGCCTCTAAAATCACATTGAGAGAACAAACAAAACTTTTAGGCAGTAGATACTGGAACGTAAATCTAGACCAAAAAAAGCTATTTGGATGGTAAAACCAACTCAATTTTCAGTTTACACATTTTCCAGTGCACTTTTAGATAACACTCTATGAGACCAAATTTCAAAATGTCAGCTGACAGTAATCAACACATAAAATTTATGTAAAGGAACAAGTTTTACTGAGCTTTTGATGTCACTCAAGTTCAACGCATCATGCTATAAAACATTTTGAAATGATAAGCTGAACTATAAAATGAAGAGCTGGGCTATAAAATTTCTCAGCTCACTGAGTTGAGGATGATGGCTTACCACAATATCCTTGACTGTTAATAACGGCTCCACCTGTGCATGAAACTGAAAGAAAAACGTAAAACATCACGCAAGGTTTTTACCAGCGACGCAAGCACAGCAGCGTTCGACAAAATTATAAACATATACTTCCGGCAGAAGCGCTTTAAGGGACAAAACGATAGGCACAATCGCAGACAACAATGCTAAAAGTTTCTATTTACGATCATTTGTAAACTGTCTCTCTAGCCCTTGAAATCGCAGTTTTATCAGTGCCAAATCGCAGCGCCTTAAACTTCGTCGGGAAATACCCATATAGGGAACCTTTACGATAAATGCACGTGGACAATTTCACCAGTTGAGTTGTATGAGAAAATGAACGAATGAAAGCAGTGGGCAAGTGAGTTTCCGTACCGTCATGAAAACTACTGTAAGAATCTCGAACTTCACCAACCTGCATCTCCGCATCAAGGCAAGACATTGCGCTTAAATTTACTGTTTTTGCTGGATCGAAACACACAAACAACACAATGAACTAATCAGAGCCCGAAGCAAACGCACGTTAATGGCGCCTGGTAAGCGGAAAACGCGTGCGAGCAAGTCAAGAATGGTTTTTGGTCTGATTGGTCGAGAAAGTGATGTGAGTTTTTTAACCAATCAGAGAGCGTAGTAACAAATTGACTAGTAAAGCAAAACCAAGGCAAACGCGGCATTACTTTCGACATTCGATTGAATATTGCACTGTAGGTGGCGTGTATTGAAACATTTGACGGTGAGATGGGAGTATTACTAGCTAATAGCTTCTACAGAGGGTCACTTACGAGGCAATGAAGTCCAACTAGTACCAATCCAGTCATACTTGTTAAACCTGCTGTCTGCCACTCCAGCGATCTTGACTAAAACCTAGATAAAGAAAAAGAATCACTGATCAATAAAAATACTATCACGGGACAACTTACTCTAGAATCTTGCTCACTAAGGTTGCACCGATAAAAACATCAAAGTAATCTACAAACGATATTTGGTTGGTAATCGATACTTGAGAGGAGTATCGTTTTTTCGAAACAGCTAACTTTGAAAAACGTTTTGTCAGCTATGGAACCCCGAAATAAAGAAGTGCCAAGAAGTGGGAAAATGTGATGGTTATGATGCAACCTCGTCCCCAGGGCCTTCTCCTCGTTCAAAATGGAGGTCGGAGAAACCCCTGACCAAGGCTGCTGAAATACTCCACGAATCGTGGAGTATTTTGTCACGTGACACGTGATTAAATGGCTTTTTCAGAGGTAGTTTCCAGCGTCTGGCGGCCCTGTTTGTTTTCTGCAGTCGGAAACCGTTATTCAAACAAAACGATGACATTTCATCGTGTGTGCGTGACGAAATTCTAACGAATCTTTGGAGCCACTTTGACAGCCTTGGCCAGGGGCTTCTCCCAACCCATTTTGAACTAGGAGAAGGCCCTGGGGACTAGGTTGGTTATAACGGGGAGTTCGTTCGTCGGTTATTCTTTTAGGGATATGTTATCAAGTTTTCACCGAACAAGCCGTCACTTTTATTAGTCACTTTTATTTGCATGGGAGTCACCCGGAATGTGACGGCAAATGAGAGCCGGCTATTCACGTTTGAAAAATCCGGATATAAACACAATGAAAACGGTCGTAACGACTCGGGAATCTCCAAAGAGTGTTGTTGTCGCCCGACTTTTTCTACTTTTATCTTTGTTTAGACCGGCTGAAACAGATGGTCTATCTTTGAATTTTAGTGTTGAAACTCCGACTCCTTACCAATTTTTTACCACCGCTGTATTCCCTCCCCTTGTTCTTATTAAGTGGCCTCAATGGAAGCCATTTACTTGGTTATCTTGATTTTATTACTATGGTTTTCTAAAAAGATCATTACTATATTAACACAACAAATGCATTATATTAAACATGTTACCATTTTTCGCGTCCGTTTTCTTTTGTGACCCTCTCCTACCACCCCCCTCCCCCGTTCCCTAAAAAAATGCTGAATGAAGTTATCACTAAAAATAGTAACATTTTTTGCTACGACTTTTTTGCTTTTTAATATAAATAATTACATAGTCAAGTTTCCAGTCGGGATAAATTCCATCATCGTTACGTTTAATTTCCATTCCTTTCACGTATCCTATGTCCCAGTCTTGGAAGTTATCCGTGTCTTTGCTATAATAAAAGGCATTCAAAGAGTTTGTTAATCGACAGCTACTTTGACACTTTTAAGGAGCGAAGATTTCGGGAACAGTATCATGTTTGTGGCAGGTTGACCTTAAAGCGTAGACAGATTTGAACTGTCGCTACCTTGGAGGCGGGGGTGGGGGTGGTGGTTGAATCGTCCGGTGGTTATGTCTGGACCTAAAGGAGCCACGGGAAAGGGCTGGGTCAGTTTTGAAGGTAAATAAAAATGAGGTTTAAATACGCCTCAAATCAAAATGAAAAACATTTCAAACGTCTTTTAACAGTGTAAAAGAAAGCAACGCATGGAAGTCGAAAGCTCTCATTTGAATGAGAGAGACTCAAAAGTAAGAACCACCTTGTACGTATGTACAGCATAATAAACAGCATCACAGGAAAGTACTGCTCAGTAGCTTTCATTTAATTGGTCAAACTTTAGGATTTCATCCACAGACTCAAAAGTTAGAACCACCTTGTACTGCGTCATAGGAAAGTACTGCTAAATAGCTTTCATTTGAACGGTCACGGCTTGCGGATTTCGTTCATATCCCTGTCAAAAACTAGAATCACCTTGTACAGCCGGCATAACAAACAGAACCACAGGAAAGTGTCGAGAAAGTACTGCTTAATAGCCTTCATTTGAATAGACACACTTTAAAAATTCTTCCACAGACTCAAACGGGAGAAACTCGTTACATTAGTCATTGTCAATGCAGTCTCGTACCCAGTCGCCCCTTATTTAGTCCTTTTCGCATTGGAATACGGGAAGGTGATCACTGCACGCAAAGCCTTTTGGGAAGAAGGGAGAAAAAGTGACGACTGGCAGATAACCAATTCAAGAGGGCAGCGTGTTCTACTGCAAAAACTTGTCCAAACGAAGAAAGGCCGTTTCAGGCGCTTTTTATCTAATAATCTTCTTCGCCCCTTATTCTCGTGATGGACTTGATCACCATTCAGTATAGGGCAATCCACAAAATGCCGATAACTCAGAGTAAAATTGACAAAGCGAAGGATCTCCTGGAGGAGAAACATTTAGAAGAAACCCTTTCTTGTTTGAAGAGGCTCTCGGATGAGTATAAATCAAAGGTATTTCTGTATTTCTGTGTCTGTCTATTTCAATTTAAAATAAATAAGTAAAAATTAAAAATATATACGACCCATTAATTTCCTTTCTTTTCCAGATGGGTAAAAGGCATGAATTCCAAGTCCAACAACGATCTGTTTCACTGACAATCCACTGCAACAATGCAAATGATGCTGCAAAACTTGCAGGATATCCGTATAAATGATCAACCGAATGATAAAGAAAGAAAAAAGTGGTATAAAACGCTAAAAAAATTGATGTTGCAAGGTTTGTTTGAATTGTACAGGAAATTTTCTGTTTTCTGTCAGTCGCTTCGCATTTTTCTTCCTTCCTTTCCTTGATGCACCTCGAACTCATCAAAATCTACCCATAAGCCACAGCGCGGTCAAGAGAAGCGACAGGGTACCAGTCTGTTGTCAATGTCTCAATGAGGCAGATGACCACAAGGTACCCACTTTATTTTCTTGGTGAGGGTACCCCGTGGTTAGATGCCGACGACTTCCACTTCAAGTCGAGTGGACGGGAGAGAAGCCAAACGTAAAGAGTTTTACTATCATTTTATATTTACTCGTTTCGTTCGAAGCTGCCACTTAGCGCCCTCTCGATGGTTCTTATGGTGCCATGCAATCTGATCTTTATTTGAGCGTCTGTGCCGGCTTTCCAAACATCTGCTGTTTTAACAATTACTGTGTAGCCTGAAAAAATAAGAACAGTCGATGTAGTCAAGTGTTATCCACATTTTCGGCTGGCGATTAGTGGACGAAGGATGAACGAGGCGAAACGACAAAATACTGACACAAGTAATCGGAAGAGGGACGTAATTCTACGTGGAAAATTTAAAACAACATAGAGGAATCTTCGACCACTCTTCTATAACTCTTGTATAACGCACAATAATAATAATAATAATAATAATAATAATAATAATAATAATAATAATAATGATAATGATGATGATAATAATAGTAATAATAATAATAATAATAATAATAATAATAATAATAATAATAATAACCTTTATTTCTATAGTTCTATTTCCTATAGCTCAATAACGCCTTACATTGCATACTCCTTATCCTATAAATATTCTATTTCAACCAATCAAAGTTCTTCTTTTACAGGGCGGTATCCAATAGTTGAGTTCCATTACTAAAAAGGCGGAAAATTTTGCCCATTTCTTTCAGACAATCAGATTCTTGAAATTGTGTGACGTATCGCTCTCCAGAGATAGCTGTCACTTACTTGCTTAAATGAAATTTTTATCTTTGACTGAAAACGGATGCAAATGTGCCCAATGTTGGAAAGGAAAATACAGGATTTCGTGACCTTAAAGGACATTAGAACAACAAGGGAAACTTAAAGTGGTACGAGGACTTTCGTGCTGTTCACCAGTAAGGAGCCGAGGAACTGCGAAAGCAGAAATTTGGAAATGGACAGCAGCCCTGAACGATTCGTCCCCTGAACCACATCATTTCGGAAAACAATCGTAAACATAAACCTGTGAGATGGTTCAACTACAAGAAGACTCTGTGATATCTTACAGAAACTCAAGGGAATGATTTCTAAAGAGAATAACCGCTGTCATTCCATCGTAACGGGCCGAGCATTCAAGGCATATCGAGTAACGGTACTAACGTGACAATAGTCAAAACCATTTGAGTTCATAAAGTGATTTGCACGTATTTGTCAATTCACTGCGTGGTAAAGAAACTTGACAATGAAATATTGAAATGTTGTGAATTTATGCGATAAAATGTGAGGTTTTATCACTTTTTTATCCTAGTATTTTATGGTGAAATTTATGGTACTTAAAATGAAGACTTTAAAAAATTTGCCCTCTAAATGCGGTATTAAAAATTGTGATTATTGGTAGAGCAATGTTCGCTATTTTCTGTTAATAGGATGAAATGATCATTCCATGGTGTCCTCTACTGGCGAAAATTTAAAACAAAATTAATATTATTTTGGTATACAATGAGCTTCAAGGCTCGTTGTATAGCAAACAAGATTTATTTCTCATGAAATATTCACCGGTATTCCATAGAAAACCATAGAATAACCAACAATTATTTCATGTACAGAACAGTGCAATGGGATCCCCCCCACACCTTTCTTGATTCGGCTTATCATCATTTACACTTCTCAGTATTTCCCTTCGTGTCTCATTCTTCCTTGAAAGCTGCTATCGCCTTTCTTTCCCCGGCCTCCATTATTCTTTTCTTTTACGATGAACAAGCTAGATTAAGTTTATAAACTGGAAAGACCACAGCGACAAGGCGTTGAGAGTTGCCGGATCTTAAGTAGACCTGGATCAGTAAAACATTTGAAGTAAAAAAATATATACGGAACGACTGATCCTTACGGCAGTTAAAGAAACGAAGACACAGAAGACGAAATACGTAAAGCAAAAAAATGTATGAAACAAAAAAGAATTAATCTCGTTAATGCAGCCATCGTGATTACATGGCCAAGTTTATTTGTATGGCGGGAGGAACGAGAGAGTCCACTGTAAGAGGGCCTAGATTGGGGGGGGGGGGGGGGGGGTTGGGGGTCGGCATAACAGCTAGCACTAAAATTTTACGCCATTTAACAGCTAACAGTAAAAAAATTTGCTGTAACAGTTAAAATAAATAAATAAAAATTTACACAAAGATCGAGAAAGTGGCCTTTTTTCTCATCAGTTAATGGTCATTTCATCAGTAACATCACTTAATTCTGTAGTTTCAGTTATCCATTTTTCTTGTTTCATTTAGTATCTAGAATGTGTTGTAACACAACTGTAATTTCTTGTATAACACTTAACTGAAAAAGAATATATGGCCCATAACACCTAATAGTAAACCCCATCTTGGCCCTCCTGTAACTTATTGTTTGGTGCATCGTGAGAATATCTTTTTATTTATTATATTTTAATTTTTTTGTGTGGTGCACGGTATGTATTATCAAAAGGACTTTGCTCTTTTAATTCATATCTGTTGACTACTAATCATAGGTAGACCGATCGCTTTTATATAGGGAATGCAAGGAACGTCCAAAATAAAATGAAAAAGAACAACAACGGTAGAGACGGCCGCAAATCAAGCGGCCAGTATCTAATGCAGATTTCGTTTTAGCTGCACGAATCTTGCCCATGAAAACGGATTTTCTTTTACTTCCAGGATAGTCGTGGAAACCTAGAAAAAAATGTCCTTTCGAGAAAGAAAGAGGGCCAGCTAGATTTTCCGACATACAACGTGCCGTAGTTTGCTAATCTAGGAAGTAAGATTCCTTTTCCCTTAGATTTTCCTGTCCCTTAAGGAGGCTCGCAACAGTTTTTTTGGCCTTGGAGTGTATCTTTTGAAGTCAAAATTTCGCATAGAACGTAAACTTCGATTTCCTTAATGCTACACCACCTTTTCAACATATGATCAAAGTTTATTTTCTTGCTGGTTTCCTAGCAACAACTGTCACCATAGCAACGGTAATGGACAACCCCTCATTTTAAATAATGTCGAATATCTCGAAAACTAGTCAGACACTTTATGACGAAACCTGAACTATTTGAACTACTCAACCTACACAACTCGTATGCGAAATTAGGGAAAAATCTGTAAGAGCGTTTTCGAGTAAATCATGATTCATTTTTTACGGGCTGATTTTGGTCATTCCTGCAATTTTCTCCAATATTTCAAGAAAGATAAAACTTAACACTTTCTCTTTTCAGTTGAAGGATCTTTCACGACATCAAAACATTCTTAATGTTCATTGAGCTTCCTAGGTGGCTGCAATTTTAAGATATTTATATTTAAAAACTGCTAAAATGCAGCACAAATCAGCCAAAAAGTTCGTAATTTGCATAAATAGAAATATTTCTAAATTGCCCTTACAGTTTTCTCTCTTCAGCTGATTGCCGTTACAATAATAATTCTTTTTGATGTTCCAGTGAGTTTTAGGCTGAATAAACATTTCTGTTATTAGATAAGAAGGCTGAATCTCGGTCAAGTTTCAGTTGTTATTAACTTTCAACGAGCAACCGTTTTATTTTGTTTTTCCTGGTCTATTTCACGGTTATTCACGTGCAATGAATATTTATACACGCTGTGCTTGTGTCCTCTCGTGCATTTATAATTCCTTCTCATAATAATAAAAAACTTTCGTCTTCTGAGCTTCTTCCTGGAGCCTCTTTTCCATTATTCTTTAAATACCGACTGACGTTTTAGCATTTTTAATTACGGATTTAATTGCACTGGGGCCGAAAAATGAAGAGAAACAAGCTCAGAAGACGAATATATATATATTTTTTATTATGAGAAGGAATTATAAGCGCACGAGAGGACACAAGCGCAGTGTGTATAAATATTAATTGCACGTGAATAACCGTGAAATAGACCAGGAAAAACAAAATAAAACTGTTGCTCGTTGAAAGTTAATAACGACTGAAACTTGACCGAGATTCAGCCTTCTTACCTAATAACAGAAATGTTTATTCAGCCTAAACCTCACTGGAACATCAAAAAGAATTACTATTCTAACGGCAATCAATTTAAGAGAAAAATCTGTAAGGGCAGTTTAGAAATATTTCTATTTATGCAAATTACGAACTTTTTGGCTGATTTGTGCTGCATTTTAGCAGTTTTTAAATATAAATATCTTAAAATCGCAGCCACCTAGAAATCTCAATGTACAGTAAGAATGTTTCGATATCATAAAAGATCCTTCAACTGAAAAGAGAAAGTGTTAAGTTTTATCTTTCTTGAAATATTGGAGAAAATTGCAGGAATGACCAAAATCAGCCCGTAAAAAATGAATCATGATTTACATGAAAACGCTCTTACAGATTTTTCCCTAATTTTGCATACAAGTTGTGTAGGTTAAGTAGTTTAAATAGTTCAAGCTTCGTCACAGCGTCTGACTAGATTTCGAGATATTCGACATTATTTAAAATGAGGGGTTGTCCATTACCGTTGCTATGGTGACAGCTGTTGCTAGGAAACCAGTGAGAAAATAAACTTTGATCATATGTTGAAAAGGTGGTGTAGTATCAAGGAAATCGAAGCTTACCTTCTATGCGAAATTTTTACTTTAAAAGATACACCCCAAGGGAAAAAAAAACTGTTGCGAGCCTCCTTAAATAGTCAGCTGAAGAACTCGAAAAGATCAAAATATTTTTCTTGATGTTAGTTATAGGACTATGGCGTTAAATATCCCTAAAACGATATTGAAAAATAAAGATAAAAGTACATTTTAATTCTTTGCTTAATTTCATTTTTTGGTTTCCTTGCTCCTAGGCTTTGAATTGCTGGTCTGTTTTGCATGTCACGCCCAAAGGGAAAACTGTCAACCAACTGAGTTTTACTTTCTAGGGTTCTTTCAGCTGAGCGATTGACTGTGGTCTTGATATGTTAAATCATCAGTGTTATCAGTGAACGAGTTCCGTATATACCATGGTTCTTCTCATATCAAAAATAAATTGTAGATTTTCAGCGCTTTAACCACCAAATCAGAGTGTGTCGGTAATTGGTCTCACGCTTTCCGTGCCCGGTGTAGGTGTGCACGGATGATGTTTTCAAGGAAAACTGAAAAGTCTACCGAACTTTGGAGACAACTCAAAACCACGTGTGCTTTCTACGTGATACAGTGAAGCGATAATTTCTTTTGTTCCGAAATGGAACAACAGAAAAGAACGCCTCCAAATTTCCCTAAGTGCAGATTATCTACTAAGGAGTGGAATGGAAATTGATGGCCATGTTATTAACTAAATAGGCACAGTTCGGATCCGCCAGTCCAACCGAAAAAAAGAAAGCTCACTTAAGTTAAGATCATGCTCCGGTCGAAACCTTCCGCAGCGATTTCTTTTTCAACTGCAGTTTCGGGAAGGATTGATATTACTGAAAATAATGATCCATGGGTACCGAACAGGAAAATGTAAAATGTACTGTAGCCGAGATTGTTTACTCAAATCCTCGATAACTCAAACGTCTCTCGCTAACTCTAATTGAACGCAGTTTCCCTCAGATCAGTCCGTTTCAGAACTGATTTAATCCCTGATAACTGGAACTTCTCTCAACTGAGAAAGGTTGGCGTTTCCCCTTAAAGTTCGAGTTACTGAGACTCTTTGAGCAACTTGCTTTCCTCCTTCGATTAAACTACAAGACAACACGCGTAGTTATTTCCTCAAAAACGAAGATTGTAACCTATAAACATATTTAGTTCAATAGCGAAACATCAAAATTGATTTTAATAAGATTGGTTAAATTTGATTTCAGTTTAGGGGCGGACAGTAACCGCATTCCGAGTTGCACAATCCCTTTTGAGCAATATTTCACAATCAGAAACCTTCCTGTCAATATCACTCATTGTCTGTGAATCGAATTATTTATAACGAAGTTACTAAAAGTGAATTTAAAAAACAATTTATGTTATATCATGCGAGTACTGAAAACTGTGGGTTTTGATCTACTACAAGTCCACGGAATTTTATTACTGACCCTGTTGTATTAAGAAAATTATTTACTTATGCGAAAAATCTCTTACACTAGAAGAAAACAATAATAACATACATACAGTTACAACAAATTCAAATCTTACTTTTTTGGCCGTGAGCAGCGCTGTAAAATACGAACAAAGATAGTAGCCGTAAAAACAGCATCTTATTTCCCTGTTCAATAAATCTCGTATTAGCAACTCATACAAGAGATATGATGATCCAAGTTCTTGATTATGCTGTTAATAACTTCATAACATTCCCAGCTGGGCAAGCCATGTCAATCAGGTAACCATGGCAATGAATTCTTGCTTTCACAGCTGTGCAATAACAAACGGTATTGCACTGATATATCACCGATATTACAACCAATGTACTAACGAGTCCAATAAGCTATGAACAAAAATAATTACTTAGCACAGCCAAAGCCAGCTGTATTTGATCTTCACAGCTAAAGAAATTTTTCTGCGTAAATTTTCCTGTAATTAATGTTGGAAGTTCGCACAAATCGACCAACGTAGTCCCGAAAGAATACGTTGATTGAAAATGGATAAAAATATACAAATTAATGTTCACTTATAGTTACCTTTAATCATTGTACATGGAATATTTTCTTTAGGTAATATCACCAGAATTATTGAGAAGAAAAGGGGACTCCGAATAGATTTTAGAAATTTGAAGAAATGCACGTCAAGTTCTCTGAAAATTTCTGAAATCACGTTTCGTCCATAACGTATTCTGACATGTATGAATAAAAGCATCCATGACCTGATAATGAATGTATGTTTAGTGGTTACTAAAGAGTTTATTTCCACTTTACTGTCAGTAACCCTTCGACTGAATGATGGCGAAAAATTGGCTGAAAGATCATGATTTCCCGGGCAAATATCTCGATTTTAACGATGCCAGACTATCCTAAATCTTTACCACCGGACCTATCTCGTGTGGACACCTCCCGCCATGTGACATGACGTCATGACCTAAAAAAGTCGGCTGCTGTGAGGCTGAGATGTTTTTTTCCTTAATAAAACATGTTCTCCTTTGAAAGACGTTATAGCGCAATATACTCATGCACCTCTCTTGTAGCTTTAAAGCTACCCTTGAGACTAGATGCGATCTATTACATAATTTGAAGACTAAAAATCTATACAACTTAACCTTTTCATCTGACTGACACAAGCTAACCAACCTTCCGGAAAAGGAGCGTAAAAGCAAACAGAGAGTCCATAAAAGCCTGAATAATCTTGTTTCCGGCCGTAATACAAGTCAGAATACTCATCATGCCAATTAAATTTAGCTTTCAGCGAATTAACTGAAGTTGCATATTTTACTGTTTTTCATATTGCTTACTGAAAAAGCCTTCAGTCCTTTGCCCCGCATTCCAGCCACTATATCCGACATGTGTGTCTAACTTCCTGTCACTTCAGTTTTTCTCCCGCATCCTGCCCTCAGAAGTTTTAGTACACCGCTTTCGGGGGTTGAAGCGGAATATTTTCACTTTAAATATTCATTATTCCC